>OZ023216.1:2240200-2548996 GCA_963995525.1 Escarpia spicata
ATTCATTTTTATTACTAAATTGTGTTATGCGGTCTAAACTATAGATGTTTTAATGTACATGCTGCCCAAATATGTATAAGCGAAGTTGAAAGAACTTTTGAATTCGAACGTTCAGTGTTTATAAAAATCACCAAGTTGTCGCTCAAATCCCTGGGATAATTCCAAGGAAGGTTGTAATTTGATGGAGGATATGACTTATACACATAGCGACCTCGGATAATTCCAAGGAAGGTTGTAATCTGATGGGGGATATCACTTATACACTTAGCGACCTTGGATAATTCCAAGGAAGGTTGTAATCTGGTGGGATAATGACTTATAAACATGGCGACCTCGGATAATTCCAAGGAAGGTTGTAATCTGGTGGGGGATATGACTTGTACACATAGCGACCTCGGATAATTCCAAGGAAGGTCGTAATCTGATGGGGGACATGACTTATATACATAGCGATCTCGGATAATTCCAAGGAAGGTTGTAATCTCATGGCTGATATGACTTGTACACATAGCGACCTCGGATAATTCCAAGGAAGGTTGTAATCTGGTGGGGGATATGACTTATACACATAGCGACTTCGGATAATTCCAAGGAAGGTTGTAATCTGGTGGGGGATATGACTTATACACATAGTGACCTCGGATAATTCCTAGGAAGGTTGTAATCTGGTGGGAGATATGACTTATACACATAGCGACCTCGGATAATTCCAAGGAAGGTTGTAATCTGATGGGGGATATGACTTACACACATAGCGACCTCGGATAATTCCAAGGAAGGTTGTAATCTGATGGGGGATATGACTTATATACATAGCGACCTCGGATAATTCCAAGGAAGGTTGTAATCTGATGGGGGATATGACTTATACACATATGCATCTTAGTAATGAGACTTGAGGCCATCATTTTTGAAAGCTGGTGCTGCCATGTAAACAAACCGTTCCTCCTGACACACTTAAATTTCAACAATGATAAATGTTATGGTACTTATAGTTGATATTGCATAACAAGATTTTACTATAAAAAACGAACGTACAACCCACTGTTAAATCATTCTTTGTTGCAACAGAAACTGAACAGGATGCCCAAAAGTCGCTTTGGTCTCGCAGTCGCTGACAAGAGACACATCGTTGAGGACGACAAGAGGGCAGTGTGGATGGAGGAGGACTCAACCAACCCCATGGCACAGAGCAGTATGAAGGAACCACACCCAGTATACATGAGCACCTCTCTTGAAAACAAACTTTTCCAGCATCACTTAACTAGTTAAAAAGGCAGAGCACAGCAATTTTCATTGGTTGAGCGACTATTTTACAGACATTGCGTCAATGAATTTATTAGTGTTTATAACATTTTGGTATTTAAAAAATACTAATCATACTAAATGTGATACTGCTGCGATCTTTCCTGTCTGAATATTTTTGAAAATACGTGATTTGATAATGATTGAAATGAAATATGCCAGTTTTGTGATAAATATAGAAACATTGTATGACAATAACACAATCCAGTGAATCTTCTCCTTCGAAGGTGAAATTAATAACATTGTACATCAGGTGATTTATTGATATGTTAGTTCCTATTTTGTATACCAAGTTTCTGAAGGTAAATATACTACAGCAGTAAAAGTACAGCATTTTTTATTTAGATGAACTTTGAAATAAAATATAGACAACTGGAGGATTAATTATATGGACACCTATGACTTGCTGCAACCAATGAAAATCATTGTATATTCCCTTAAAATGACATACTTCCAACACAGACACATTGATAATATCTGATGGCCTCGGAGAACATTTTGCTAATACAGTATGCATCAGGATATCAACTCTGTCACTTTTACACCTCCATGTTTTTTATTTTAAAAATCGATGACACGTGGAACTCAAAAATCTTAATTTAAAGAAATATTTATGCCTACCTTGGTTCTGTAACCATGTGGGATACCAGTTTATTCCGTGACCAATATTATTGACTGCTGGTACTTTTCTTTATCAAAATGTGGTGGAATATCCTCATTTCTAGTTGCTCTCTATATATGCGAGATAATGACACCAGTTACTTTTCAACAGCTGTAATATTTGTACCACAGATTTCTAATATGTCTTGTATGATATATCCAGGGTGTGATATAACACCCGACTCAATCGATATAATGATTTATAATACTTACTGACTTTATATGGATTTTTGGTGTTATCCACATGATATACGGAGATTGAAAACATGATGGTGTGATAAAACAGTCTGGACAATTGAGGAGTTAGCGTGAAGTAAGTCTTGAGATGTATGTGTAAAATAACTAGAACATACTATATCTTATATATATCATAAACCTGGTTTAATCCGTCCTTGTGGTTTGTATGCAAAGTGTGAATGCCACTGAAGATTGAAGCATTGCGACTTGTATCAATGTTTGTCGTTTGCGCATATCGAGCCAGAAATGAGCAACATGAGAACATGAAGTGAATAGTTCTGTGTGGTTATCGTACCACTGCATCACTAACATGAAGTGAATAGTTCTATGCGTGGTTATCGTACCGCTGCATCACTAACATGAAGTGAATAGTTCTATGCGTGGTTATTGTACCGCTGCATCACTAACATGAAGTGAATAGTTCTGTGTGGTTATCGTACTGCTGCATCACTAACATGAAGTGAATAGTTATATGCGTGGTTATCGTACCGCTGCATCACTAACATGAAGTGAATAGTTCTATGCGTGGTTATCGTACCGCTGCATCACTAACATGAAGTGAATAGTTCTATGCGTAGTTATCGTACCGCTGCATCACTAACATGAAGTGAATAGTTCTATGCGTGGTTATCGTACCGCTGCATCACTAACATGAAGTGAATAGTTCTGTGTGGTTATCGTACCGCTGCATCACTAACATGAAGTGAATAGTTCTGTGGGTGGTTATCGTACCGCTGCATCACTAACATGAAGTGAATAGTTCTGTGTGGTTATCGTACTGCTGCATCACTAACATGAAGTGAATAGTTATATGCGTGGTTATCGTACCGCTGCATCACTAACATGAAGTGAATAGTTCTATGCGTGGTTATCGTACCGCTGCATCACTAACATGAAGTGAATAGTTCTATGCGTAGTTATCGTACCGCTGCATCACTAACATGAAGTGAATAGTTCTATGCGTGGTTATCGTACCGCTGCATCACTAACATGAAGTGAATAGTTCTGTGTGGTTATCGTACCGCTGCATCACTAACATGAAGTGAATAGTTCTGTGGGTGGTTATCGTACCGCTGCATCACTAACATGAAGTGAATAGTTCTGTGGGTGGTTATCGTACCGCTGCATCATTAACATGAAGTGAATAGTTCTATGCGTGGTTATCGTACCGCCGCATCACTAACATGAAGTGAATAGTTCTATGCGTAGTTATCGTACCGCTGCATCACTAACATGAAGTGAATAGTTCTATGCGTGGTTATCGTACCGCTGCATCACTAACATGAAGTGAATAGTTCTATGCGTGGTTATCGTACCGCTGCATCACTAACATGAAGTGAATAGTTCTGTGTGGTTATCGTACCGCTGCATCACTAACATGAAGTGAATAGTTCTGTGGGTGGTTATCGTACCGCTGCATCACTAACATAAAGTGAATAGTTATGTGGGTGGTTATCGTACCGCTGCATCACTAACATGAAGTGAATAGTTCTATGCGTGGTTATCGTACCGCTGCATCACTAACATGAAGTGAATAGTTCTATGCGTAGTTATCGTACCGCTGCATCACTAACATGAAGTGAATAGTTCTATGCGTGGTTATCGTACCGCTGCATCACTAACATGAAGTGAATAGTTCTGTGTGGTTATCGTACCGCTGCATCACTAACATGAAGTGAATAGTTCTGTGGGTGGTTATCGTACCGCTGCATCACTAACATGAAGTGAATAGTTCTGTGGGTGGTTATCGTACCGCTGCATCACTAACATGAAGTGAATAGTTCTATGCGTGGTTATCGTACTGCTGCATCACTAACACTTGGTGCAGCAATAAATGTTCACTTCACACTTTATCAATACTATTTTACGTGTCCAAAATATTATTCATTTATGACCGTAATGCTATTACTAAAATCACATGTTTCTCGCTAATATCACAGATGTATTGTTTATAATGTTTCCTTCGTCAGAAAACTGCTCAGGTTGTTCCCGCATCTAAGATAAAGGTTGATGGACACAGCTGAGAAGTGAACTGAAGAGTTTGCAATTTGTTTTTATTCTCGTTGCTTTAATTGGTATCTTCAACATGTTAAGTCACCAAACTGATGTTGTTAAATGTTGCATTGTTTCAGGTAGTAGCAATTGCATGACTACTAATAATCAGTTACTTTGCAGTCATTTCAAAGGCTGTCTTGTCACTTTCTTATAAATGAGGCTATCTATCAAGAGAGAATCGCTAATCCTAGACATCAAGCCATAACAGTGACCTTTAATAGAGACGGGAAACAGTCACGTCCCTCTTATAAAGATAGTCATGTCCTCTATTAGAGGCATTGTCCTCTTGTATAGACAGTCACATCTCTAGTAAAGAGAAGACAGTCATATCCTCTTGTAAAGACAGTCATGTCTCTGGTAGAGACAGTCGTTTCCTTGCAAATAGAGGAGACAATCATGACGTCTAGTAGAGACAGGAGACAGTCATGTCATCTAGTATTGACATGAGACAGTCATGTCCTTTTGTAAAGACATAAGACAGTCATGTCCTCTTGTAAAGACAGTCATGTCCTCTTGTAAAGACAGTCATGCCCTGTTGTATATGTAGTCATGTCTTCTAGTATAGACAGTCATGTCCTCTGATAGATACATAAAACAGTCATGTCCTCTGGTAGAGACAGGACACAGTCATGTCTTCGAGTATAGACAGTCATGTCCTTGAAAATATAGGAGACAGTCATGTCGTCTAGTGTAGACATGAAACAGTCATGTCCTCTTGTAAAGACAAGACGGTCATGTCCTCTTGTAAACGCAGCCATGTCTCTAGTAGAGGCATGAGACAGTCATGATCTCTAGTATAGACAGTCATGTCCTCTAGTATAGAGTCATGTCCTTTGGTAGCGAAAGGAGTGATGTCCTCTAGTATAGACAGTCATGTTCTCTAATAGATAGTCATATCCTCTTGTATAGACAGTCATGTCCTATTCTATAGACAGTCATGTCCTCCAGTAGAGACAGTCATGTCCTCTTGTATAGACAGTCATGTCCTCTAGTAGACAGTCATGTCCTCTTGTATAGACAGTCATGTCCTCTAGTATAGACAGTCGTGTACTCTGGTAGAGACAGGAAGCAGTCGTGTCCTTAAAAAATAGGAAATAATCATAACCTCTAATAAAGCAGGAGACAGTCATGTCGTCTAGTGTAGACATGAGACAGTCATGTCCTCTTGTAAAGACATAGGACAGTAATGTCCTCTTGTAAAGGCAGTCAAGTCACTAGTAGAGACACGAGCCAGTCATGACCTCTAGTATAGTCAGTCATGTCCTCTAGTAAAGAGTCATATCCTTTGGTAGAGAAAGGAATCATGTACTCTAGTAGATAATGTCATGTCCTCTTGTAAACAATAATGTCTTCCAGTACAGACAGTCATGTCATCTAGCATAGACAGTCATGTCCTCTGGCAGAGACAGGAGACAATCATGTCGAGTATAGACAGTCGTGTCCTTGAAAATATAAGAGACAATCATGAGTAGAGACAGTCATGTCGTCTAGTGTAGACATAAGTCGGTCATGTCCTGTTGTAAAGGCAGCCATGTCTCAAATAGAGGCACAAGACAGTCAAGACCTCTAGTATAGAGCCATGTCCTTTGGTAGAGAGAGGAGAGTCATGTCCACTAGTATAGACAGTCATGTCCTCTTGTATAGACAGTCATCCCCTGTAGTAGAGAAAGTAATGTCCTCTTGTATAGACAACCATGTCCTTTAGTAGAGACAGTTAGGTCCTCTTGCATAGAAATCCATGTCCTCTAGTAGACACAGTCATGTCCTCTAGCATAAACAGTCAGGTCCTCTTGTATAGTCAGTCATGTCCTCTAGTAGGGGACAGTTGTCTAATAGAGACTGTTGTGGTCTTCACACAGCTACAGACGACCCATCAAGCCATTTATTCACTCAAGGCTGCTGTGATTGTTCCCGTGTCCACAGACATCTGCTGTTAAGTCAGTCATCACCAGGTGTCACCATCAGTCGTGATGTCCCTCCTAAATGATCCGTGTCACTGTCGTCCATCATGTGACCGGTGCTGATGAAAACTGAAGCATTAAGACATTCCATCACACGTTGTATGCGTGAATGTGACTGTGTGTCTGTGTGTCTTCGTGTACATCACACGTCGTATGCGTGCATGTGAATGTGTGTCTGTGTGTCTTCGTGTACATCACACGTCGTATGCGTGCATGTGAATGTGTGTCTGTGTGTCTTCGTGCACATCACACGTCGTATGCGTGAATGTGAATGTGTGTCTGTGTGTCTTCGTGTACATCACACGTCGTATGCGTGCATGTGAATGTGTGTCTGTGTGTCTTCGTGTACATCACACGTCGTATGCGTGAATGTGTGTCTGTGTGTCTTCGTGTACATCACACGTCGTATGCGTGCATGTGAATGTGTGTCTGTGTGTCTTCGTGTACATCACACGTCGTATGCGTGCATGTGAATGTGTGTCTGTGTGTCTTCGTGTACATCACACGTCGTATGCGTGCATGTGAATGTGTGTCTGTGTGTCTTCGTGTACATCACACGTCGTATGCGTGCATGTGAATGTGTGTCTGTGTGTCTTCGTGTACATCACACGTCGTATGCGTGCATGTGAATGTGTGTCTGTGTGTCTTCGTGTACATCACACGTCGTATGCGTGCATGTGAATGTGTGTCTGTGTGTCTTCGTGTACATCACACGTCGTATGCGTGCATGTGAATGTGTGTCTGTGTGTCTTCGTGTACATCACACGTCGTATGCGTGCATGTGAATGTGTGTCTGTGTGTCTTCGTGTACATCACACGTCGTATGCGTGCATGTGAATGTGTGTCTGTGTGTCTTCGTGTACATCACACGTCGTATGCGTGCATGTGAATGTGTGTCTGTGTGTCTTCGTGTACATCACACGTCGTATGCGTGCATGTGAATGTGTGTCTGTGTGTCTTCGTGTACATCACACGTCGTATGCGTGCATGTGAATGTGTGTCTGTGTGTCTTCGTGTACATCACACGTCGTATGCGTGCATGTGAATGTGTGTCTGTGTGTCTTCGTGTACATCACACGTCGTATGCGTGCATGTGAATGTGTGTCTGTGTGTCTTCGTATACATAAACTTAATGCTCTTATCAAGTAATGTGCCAAAAATGAACTCTGTTCATTGCAAACTCATGTCACTAAGTCTGCTCAAACACGGTCATTTGCATGTGACAAAGCAAGCAGCCCATCAGATGTTGCTGACATTACTGAAGGAAAGTCTGCTGACATCCCAAAGATTGTTTGTGTAACATATTCAGATCTTGTATCGATAGCAAATGAATGAATTTCAAAATACCGAACCTCTTAATGTCATACAGTCTTTAATTTACATCAAACTCGCACTGACGACATAAAAGTTATCAAAGTAAACTAGAAATGTTTATTTTAATGAGAATTGGATCAGGACTGGTTATTCACTGTACTTTGTAAATGCATGTGTTAATTCACAATTACACACACAGGCACAAGTTGACACAGTAACAGCAGCTGTGGGAACAATGAAAGATCTAACACAGTAACAACAGCTGTGAGACAACTGTGCAAGATCTAACACACCAACAACAGCTGTGAGACAACTGTGCAAGATCTAACACAGAAGCAACATGTGAGAGCACTGTGCAAGATCTAACACGCCAACAACTGCTGTGAGAGCACTGTGCAAGATCTAACACACCAACAACAGCTGTGAGAGAACTGTGCAAGATCTAACACACCAATAACAGCTGTGAGAGAACTGTGTACGATCTAACACAGCAGTGAGAGCACTGTATATGGTATAACAGAGCAACAACAGCTGTGGGAGAACTGTGTAAGATCTAACAACAGCTGTGAGAGCACTGTATAAGATCTAACACAGCAACAATAGCTGTGAGAGCACTGTATATGGTATAATACGGCAACAACAGCTGTGAGGGAACTGTGTAAGATCTAACACACCAACAACAGCTGTGAGAGATCTGTGTAAGATCTAACACAGCAACAACAGCTGTGAGAGAACTGTGTAAGATCTAAAACACCAACAACAGCCGTGAGAGCACTGTGCCAGATCTAACACAGCAACAACAGCTGTGAGAGCACTGTATATGGTCTAGCACAGCAACAATAGCTGTTAGAGCACTGTATAAATCTAACACAGCAACAACAGCTGTGAGAGCACTGTGTAAGATCTAACACAGTAACAACATATGTGAGAGCACTGTGTAAGATCTAACACAGTAACAACATATGTGAGAGCACCATGTAAGATCTAACACGGTAACAACATCTGTGAGAGCACTGTGTAAGATCTAACACAGTAACAACATCTGTGAGAGCACTGTGTAAGATCTAACACAGTAACAACATCTGTGAGAGCACTGTGTAAGATCTGCCAC
This sequence comes from Escarpia spicata, assembly GCA_963995525.1. Classification (NCBI taxonomy): domain Eukaryota; kingdom Metazoa; phylum Annelida; class Polychaeta; order Sabellida; family Siboglinidae; genus Escarpia; species Escarpia spicata. The sequence continues at coordinate 2,248,844 of OZ023216.1, forward strand.
AGTAACAACATATGTGAGAGCACCATGTAAGATCTAACACGGTAACAACATCTGTGAGAGCACTGTGTAAGATCTAACACAGTAACAACATCTGTGAGAGCACTGTGTAAGATCTAACACAGTAACAACATCTGTGAGAGCACTGTGTAAGATCTAACACAGTAACAACATATGTGAGAGCACCATGTAAGATCTAACACGGTAACAACATCTGTGAGAGCACTGTGTAAGATCTAACACAGTAACAACATCTGTGAGAGCACTGTGTAAGATCTAACACAGTAACAACATCTGTGAGAGCACTGTGTAAGATCTGCCACAGTAACAACATATGTGAGAGCACTGTGTAAGGTCTAACAAAGTAACAACATGTGTGAGAGAATTGTGTAAGATCTAACACAGTAACAACATTTGTGACAGAACTGTGTAAGACCTAACACAGTAACAACATTTGTGAGAGTACTGTGTAAGATTTAACAACATATGTAGAGCACTGTGTAAGATCTAACACGACAACAACAGAGTGAGAGAACTGTGTAAGATCTAACACAGCAACAACAGCTGTGGGAACACCATGTAAGATCTAACACGGCAACAACAGCTGTAAGAGCACTGTATGTGGTCTAACACAGTAACAACAGCTGTAGGAACACAGTGTAAGATCTAACACAGCAACCACTGTTGTAAAACCACAACATGTACGACATAACATAAATGATCATCACAGCGTTGCAACTTTGAGCAATCTGCTGTTAGATATGTCATTAGCATGTGGCAAAACAAGACTTCTACACAGGGTGTCATGTGTTGATGCGTATACATGTATCTCAGTGCAATGACCAAGATACTCTTACGTTTTATAATTAACTAAGCTTAACTCAATATTGTTTTACACGTCATATTTTAACTACAGTATTGCAGTCAAAGATTATGTGCATTATGTCACCAAATGCATGTGACATATGTGACATTTTTACGAATACTCGAATACGTTCACACATCAACTTTACTGGGTGCTTCAAAAGAGAAATACAAACCTTGTAATGTTGTTCAATGAATAGAACTGATTGTTTGCCAGATATCTCTAGGTTTTATTTTAAAGGCATTACACATGTAATATGCATGAATTTCAGTCATTATTTTCAACATTATGTGACCATTTCTGAAAAGTATTTGTGAACAAAAAAGAACTACACAAAACCTCAGCTGTAATTGTTTCATTGATTCCGGGAAACTTTGTTCCGCCCAACCCTTGCCAGTTAATTTAATGCTGAGAAGCCGCTGAATCAGTCCATCAACAACTGCACAATTAAGATGTTCTGTCCATTTAAAATGAACACACACTGTATATATACACTAGCATCTACCAGCGTCCGATCTATACAACTGGTAGTTCGACACATGAATTCGCACAAGCCTAAACAACGTCTACTTCAAGTAACTGAAAGACGAAATCGTTAGAAAGACATCGTTCATCTACGCACATTTCTGCATCAAATATTACTTTTCCTCATGAAATATCACCGTTTGCACATTAATTGTCGGCATCTTTACTGATGGAAACTTGTACTACGTAGAATGTTACACCATGCTAATTAATCCTGTCAGCATCGTTACTGATGGAAACTTATACTAACGATGTTACACCATGTTAATTAATCCTGTCAGCATCGTTACTGATGAAAACTTATGCTACTTGTGATGTTACACAATGCTAATTAATCTTGCTTAAAACTCCCCTCTTAATAAATTTTGCATTTCAACCAATAAAAAATCAGGTTCATGTATACTCAAATATGTTGTGTGCGAATAGTTTAAAACGGGACACAGGCTACAAAATTTATGATGTTTGACAATATTTAGATATATTTTTCAGCATATTTCAGTGCAAAAATATTTAAAAAAATTTAATTCAATAATGTGCAGATATATTTATCTAAATTTGAAAAATACAAAAAATTATTAAAAATCTTGCTAACAAATGCAGAAAGTATAAACTATAAAACCATGCATTATTTGTGTGCATATTCATGAAAATTGAGACAAAAAATTAAACTGCCATGATACAAATGTTTGAAAACAAAAAATGCACTTGCAATATTCGTATTGACACAATGAACATTAAAATTTTACATGCAGCCTGTGAACTCGTAATAATTTAGCAATATCTGCAGTCGGTTTAATAAGAGTGCTTGAAATCATCAAAATAATTTTCTTTGATTTTTACAACAGGCAACTTACAAAAGTGTGAACAACCTTGTTATAGTATATAGAAGCGATGCCATTTTTACACCTGATTTTGGATCGCATTCTATCAAAATAATTTCGTAGTTTGTCAGATAATTTCACTGAAACAAAATAATAAACTGCATAAATAAGTTGTCATTGTGATCCTCCGAAACTAAATAACAAATCAGCATAAACAAGACGTCTCAGAGGATACTAAGTTAGCTTTATTTTTTCAGTGTAAAAAGTTCTTGTCAAATAAACAGATTGCTGTCATATATGTAAATGGACAGTTTTCTCTTAAATGTTTAACAATGACCATCTGCACCAGCTTGATAACCTTACTTATGTCAAGATACTTGTCTAATAACTGACCTCTTCAAGACTGGCTGCATTCAGACTTAGTCATACACCATAACTGTTGACAGAAAGCAGACGTTACAGCACGTGTTACATCATAGATGTGCCATATCAATACACTAGATGACATTACAGTCTCCAATATATCCACATTAATACAAATTTGCATTATTTCAATACACAAGTTTTCTTTGGAATCATCTAGTGGTTTCAAACTTGAAAGTGTGATGGAATAAAACGATAGGTTTTGCATTAGTTACATTAACTAAAAATATGCACAGTTCACACTAAATGTATTTTTAGTTAGCATAATTATACGTTGTGACTCAACATTTGTCCTTTATTTACTAAAACACATGTTGCTGAGACATAAGATGAATGAGAAGATATTGTTACTACAATATAAGTTTTAGCAAAGATACGCCATTCATATGACAGTACAAAAACTGACCCACATATTTTTTACACATGCAATTTGTGCATAACAGTAGTATACAGGTTGAATGTGAAGCACTCAGTAGAGGTAAGATCCAGGCAATAATGTGATTATGAATTGGTGAGTTACTATCTCCCCACCTCTTTTCACTCAACCAAACAATTCTGGTCCAATCATTGCATCAACCAATCAACTCTTGTGTTTGAATCCACCACATGGACCAATCATAGCTTGCCTAACAACTACTGTTTGGCAACAAGCTCATCATATATATGGTCTGATGAATCTATATCTTTCCACGTTTATTTTTCATTCATTGTCTGTATTGCTTCCAATTGTACTACAAATGTTTCCTTGGTTTGCACATTTCTGATGATAAACTAAAACAAATAAATAAGATTTTTTAGTCTGAATTAAACGGAAACTGAACTATTTAATGTCACTCTAATGAACATGAATCAGACTGGCTAATGATATGATAAAAATCAGTGTACTGCAAAATTACTTAAATGTAATTGTGAATTGACCAAACATTGATACAGACAGTAACCACTGGCATTTCAACAGGAAAGGAGATTGTGCAATGTGCTTGTTCACTTCAATACGATTATATATATATATGTATCAATACATGTATACTGCGGAGATTGCTCCATGCCACCGTCCCACACAATACACACAACACCAAGTTATATCCACTTTAACAGTGGCTTTGTCAGAAATTGTCACGTCACAATTTTAACATTGTACATCCCACCAGGGTTCAGGGGGTCTCTCCCATCCCCCACCCCCTAGACTTCCCACCCTGGAAATGCCAATGGTAGCAAGGGCCTCAATTTTCATGGGTTGCTTGCGGAAATCTCCTCGTTTTCGAAACCTGAATCATCGTCGGTTGACACTTCCGAGACGCTCTCTGGTGGTCGGCGGATGTACTTTGCTGGCTCCTGGTCTTTAACTACACCCTCTGAGATGATTACTTCGACAATATCGGAGCCGGGCACCTCAAACATCGGGTCAAGAAGGATTTTCTCCTGCAAGATTTAACAAGAACAAGATTTAACAAGATTGCTACCTAGAGAATTAACTCTAGATGGCAGGTGGACAAGCAAGCCCTTTGGCTTATCGAGAGTCCAACCCTTTTATCTACTTGTATACGCCCTTCTGAGGTATGTGTCGATTTTATTTTAAAACATTCATGGTACTAGCACCCACACAATCAGCACATAATCTGTTCCATTTATTTACAGTCCTTTGTAAAAATGAGAACTTTCTTATATCTAATCTACACTGTTCCTTTGATTCAACATTTTAAACACTTCTATCTGATCTCCTCTCAATCTCCTGGTCTCTAGTGTTGTTAAACCACATTCTTTTAGGCGTATTTCATAACTAAGATCCCTCAGCTTTGGTATAATTTTAGTTGCTCTCCTCTGTACTCTTTCTAGCATATCTATGTTCTTCTTGCGATATGGCCTCCACGCTTGTACACAATATTCTAAATGAGGCCTCACTATTGTTTTGTACAGTGTTATTATTAGTTGTTTTTCCTTATACGCTATATTTTGCCTAATTAATCTAAGGATTTGATTTCCCTTTGAAGCTGCAATTCTGCACTGCTCTGAAACCTTCATATCAGCACTAATGGTTAACTCTAAGTCCTTTTCTTTTATAGTAATACTTAGTACAGTACCCCCCCCCATTGTATATTCTACTTCTTTGTTCCCATGTCCTGTGTGGAGGCATTTACATTTCCCAAAATTTAACATTTGCCACTTTTCAGACCATTTGATCAACCTGTCAAGATCATCTTGTAAATGCTATCTATCTCCATCACTTTTAATCCTTCTAAACACTTGTATCATCTGCAAATTTCAACACCTTGCTTGTTATATCATCGTCCAAATCATTGATATATAGGTTCTGGTACTGATCCCTGTGGTACCCCACTCAATACCGATTTCCAGTTTGAAGTCTCCCCATCAACTACTACACGTTGTCTTCTGTCAATCAGCCATTTTTCTATCCAGTTTATTATACCATTTCCTATGTCATGGGCCTTTAGCTTAATCAGTAATCTTTGATGTGGCACTTTGTTGAAAGCTTTTTGAAAATCTAAGGTGGTCCCTGATCACTTAGTAATATCTTCCAAAAACGTAACATATTTGTTAAGCATGACCTCACTTTTAGAAAGTTATGTTTAACAAGAAAATCCACCATGTCATCTTTAATTAGTCTTTCTAATAATTTGCAAATCACTGATGTTAAACTCACTGGTCTATAGTTCTCTGACTTGTTTCTTGAACCTTTTTTAAATAATGGTATGTTTGTTTCTTTCCATTCTAAAGGAACCACTCCCTCTTCTAATGACAAACTGAAAACTGTTGCAAGCGGTATGTTACTATAATCCTTGCGTTTAAACAAACACATTTATATCCAGCTTCAGAAGAGTTTTCCAGACTGTTCTTTGCTAATTTATTTGTGCTGTCTTTATATATGCCTCCAGTTTCCGGCTTTTCTGTGAGTCCCCCTTGCGAATCTAGTTTACATAAATGCAGCCTGTCCCACTGTCAACAGATCGCAGCAGGTTCTTTGAGAAAACTGCTGACCCTTTCATTTCCATCTCATGTACATATCTTCCCTCCCAACAAAGTATCCCCATAAATCTACGAATCCCACCCCCTCTTCTTTACATGTCTGCTCAACTAGTACGTTGGTCGCCATCCTCCTGCAGTTTCTATACGTTCCCCTCCTTCCTCCCATTACTGGTAAAATTCCTGAGAGAAAAATCTGTTCAACTCTTGCCTTCTGTAACTTCCTCACTAGCTGTCTGTACTTCTGTACTATCCCAGTTGTTCCCTCCCTATCTGCATTATTTGTACCTACGTGTACTAGTATAGACCCTCCCTTTCCATAACACAATACCTTCTCTACCCTTTCAGTCACATGTTCTATCCTAGCCCCCAGTAGACAAACAACAACGTCCTCCCCTTCGCTTAGTGTCTTATCTGTCTTTCTCAACACCCTCTCTTTCCTCATTGCCCCATAACCACTGCCTCAGAGTAGCTCCTTCTCCGGTTTGCATCTGTCTGGTTGTTGTCTTTTCCCCAGCCATCTTCTCTCCTGTCACATTCTCTTCCGAGCGGGAGAGGAAGAGGGAGGAGAGGGAGAGGGAGGAGAGGGAGCGGGAGAGGGAGGAGAGGGAGCAGGAGAGGGAGAGGGAGGAGAGGGAGAGAGTGATGTCTGACTCACCATGATGGCCCTGAGGCCCCGAGCTCCTGTCTTCCTCTCCATTGCAAGGAAGGCTATTGCCTTCAGGGCGTTGTCTGTCACATCCAGGCTCACCTGCGGGCACAAGTGTCATACAGTGTCATACAGTGTCACCATCACAAGGAGTGTCACAGTGTCATGTCAGTCACCAGGCGTGTCATGTCACCAGTGTCATAAGTGTCATGACACTGTCAGCAGGATTGTGATATAAACTAAAATAACATAAAATTTCAAATTACACATTTTAATTTGTACAGATAATCAACATTTGATGTACATCTTAGCATAGATTCTCTTTACAATGTTCTCCAATCGTTTGTGAAATTAATATTTAGATCAATCATTTGTGTAAAAAGTAAAGGCACACCAAAACAAAAGTAATCATCGTCACATTTACTCTGGGCCCTGAGTCAAGGCAACAAGATACACCTGGATGTTTTCACCACCTGCATGGCCTCAATACCTTGCCAATGACGGAAATGCAACAAGACAAAATTCAAGTTTGTGAAAGTGAAACAAAAGGCAACTGTATGGATCTATGCACCCACGAGTTAATACAATCTAACCATGTGGGCCTATGCACCCACGAGTTAATACAATCTAACCATGTGGGCCTATGCACCCACGAGTTAATACAATTTAACCATGTGGGTCTATGCACCCACGAGTTAATGCAATCTAACCATGTGGGCCCATGCACCCACGAGTTAATGCAATCTAACCATGTGGGCCCATGCACCCACGAGTTAATGCAATCTAACTATGTGGGCCCATGCACCCACGAGTTAATACAATCTAACCATGTGGGCCCATGCACCCACGAGTTAATGCAATCTAACCATGTGGGCCCATGCACCCACGAGTTAATGCAATCTAACCATGTGGGCCCATGCACCCACGAGTTAATGCAATCTAACTATGTGGGCCCATGCACCCACGAGTTAATGCAATCTAACCATGTGGGCCCATGCACCCACGAGTTAATGCAATCTAACCATGTGGGCCCATGCACCCACGAGTTAATGCAATCTAACTATGTGGGCCCATGCACCCACGAGTTAATGCAATCTAACCATGTGGGCCCATGCACCCACGAGTTAATACAATCGAACCATGTGGGCCCATGCACCCACGAGTTAATGCAATCTAACCATGTGGGCCCATGCACCCACGAGTTAATACAATCTAACCATGTGGGCCTATGCACCCACGAGTTAATGCAATCTAACCATGTGGGCCCATGCACCCACGAGTTAATGCAATCTAACCATGTGGGCCCATGCACCCACGAGTTAATACAATCTAACCATGTGGGCCTATGCACCCACGAGTTAATACAATCTAACCACGTGGGCCCATGCATCCACGAGTTAATGCAATCTAACCATGTGGGCCCATGCACCCACGAGTTAATACAATCTAACCATGTGGGCCTATGCACCCACGAGTTAATACAATCTAACCACGTGGGCCCATGCACCCACGAGTTAATACAATCTAACCACGTGGGCCCATGCACCCACGAGTTAATGCAATCTAACCATGTTGGCCCATGCACCCACGGGTTAATGCAATCTAACCATGTGGGCCTATGCACCCACGAGTTAATACAATCTAACCACGTGGGCCCATGCACCCACGAGTTAATACAATCTAACCATGTGGGCCCATGCACCCACGAGTTAATGCAATCTAACCATGTGGGCCTATGCACTCGTGAGTTAATGCAATCTAACCATGTGGGTCTATGCACTCATGAGTTAATGCAATCTAACCATGTGGGTCTATGCACTCATGAGTTAATGCAATCTAACCATGTGGGCCTATGCACTCATGAGTTAATGCAATCTAACCATGTGGGTCTATGCACTCATGAGTTAATGCAATCTAACCATATGCAATTAAAATCAACATTATCACGCCTGTGGTTTACTCAGAATAAATTTTTTGTAAGTGTGCGATTCTAGGGAAATCTCACAGTTCCCACCAGCTAGCATTTTGAGGTACACCCTGGATGCCTGACAATAAGCGCTTAGAGCTTCTTTGACCACGACACTACAGTGACATGTTGAATGTCCCTGTTTCATTGACAAGTATATGAATATGTCAGTTCATATGTTGGCTTCTCGTATTCCCTTCGATTCATAGTTACACTTGTAACAACTGTTATAATGCCCTACATTACACCACGCGGACGTAACATTTTAGTATTTACAGCACCAAAACAAATACAGCGACACTACTTAGTGACGTCAGGCTTCCTATCACAATGGGGCTGTCCGTGCAATTTAAATTATATGTCTTCAGCAAAGTTATTCAAGTAAACTGTAGATGTAATGTTCTTTATTGTAGCTGTTAATGGTTAGTTTTTACGCTGTTAAATGCATTGGCCCAAAAAGATGCCTTTTGTTTCCCTTAAAAACATCTGGGTGAGAAGAAGAGCAATAGTGATGATTACATAAGTGAACTGGTAAAAATGTTATCTTGCATAAAGGCTTGGGATGCACTTAGAGTGGAGGGGAGAAGAAAGATGGGAGGATTGGGGGAAGAGATTTGTGGTGACACTGGGAAGGAGTGTGAAGTGAGAGGAAAAAATGGGGGATCAATGACGGAAGTTGGAAAAAAGTCGATGACCGATATCAAGGCCCGCCATAGCCCGAACTACAGGGAGAAATAGGCGGATGACAAGATTTCCCAATGAGAGGGACCAACCCACCTTGTCCATGTGGAAGAGGGCCTGGAACTGGGGGATGAGGGCGTTGCGAGGCTCAGTGAGGATCTTCATGAGCATGGCCTCCGTGAGAGACTGGAAGGGCACGATGATGGGGAAACGACCTACGAACTCCGGGATCATACCAAAGTCAATCATGTCACGTGCCTCCACCTGGTGACAGAAACAGAGAATGTTTACTTTGTGTAGTTGTGATAAACCAATACTTCACAATTAGACACTTCTTAAATCCACCCTATCTACCAATACAGAATGGGCAGATTTTGTGTACAAATTATAAATATAGTAATCAAAGAGTCAAATCAAAAACAAATGTAACTAACAAAACAGACCATTTTCATACAGTATGTACAACATGGACAGACAATGACTAAAACGAGAGCAAAATTGGACTTGTCAGCCTTTTTATATATCCAGGGAAATGTTACAAAGTTTGTCTTGTACTAACCTACACTAAAAAATGACACTGAATAAAACACATTTAGTGTATCCCCGCCATTATCCACCAAAACAATACTTAAGTAAATAATGACAGTGTGTGACATTTGAAAGTTTTTTCAGCATTTTTGCATGGGATTATTCGGTAAAGTGACTATTAAATGTGCTATAGCATTAGATCTTTCATGAGATAGCAGTAAATAGTCTCTAGTCGCATGCATAGTCGCCCAGTGGCTATTTTGTAGAATGCACCTATATTTCAAAATCCGTAACCAGATTTCACCAGAATGAAACTGAGGGGTATCAGGTTTGGGTGGATTTTTCTGAAAAACGAGGTATGTTGTTTTCACACATTTCCCACAGGTACGTTAATTAATGTTTCTTGTGCTGAGAAAGTTACAAGAAAATCCATTGTTAAATGATCCATCCAACACAGGCTACGTTATAATGGCCATCCACATAAAATCTATTGTGGTCTCATCTCTGCCGGAACAGAAATAAATGAATGTTAGAAAGTGTAACGGACCTGTTTGAGGAATCGGTCTTTTTCCTCCATGTCATCCTGGGCATCACTCGGCTCACTGAAGCTCTTTAGATCGGCCTGGGTCGCTGCTCGCCGACCCTCCTTCTCATTCAGTATGGCCCCAAAACCCAGGTACTACAGACACACAAGCACAGGTCAACACACTCCTGGCTACACACAACATTTCACTGTTTTTGTTTACAGCAGATGTATGTTTCTGATGCATAGAGGTAGGTTGTTAATTTAATTAACCATTGTCAGCCATGGTGGTAATTATTAGCAGCAGGTTAGCTAAATCAGTTGTATTGAATGATGGAACCACAATCTGACATCATAGTGCTATATTTTTAACAGTGATACAGTAGAACCTCACTATTAAGGTCACCCTTGAGACTGGGCAAAAGTGACCTGATTAGCCAGGTGAAGATATTAGCGGGACCTTAATTGCGAGGTGGCTGTATTACTGAGGTGATCATAAAGCAAGCTTAGACTTTGCTTCCCAGATGTTTACAAAGTGATGCAAACCTTTTCGTTCTTTCTCCGACTAACGATCTTGTCAAGGCCGTTGAAAGCACCAGACGCCACAAACAGGATGTTGGTGGTGTCAACTGGAACGCTCTCCCCGCGAAGTTTACGCGAGCTGCGTTCTGGCACATTGACAATGGTACCCTCCAGCAGTTTCAGCATGCCCTGGTAGCAATCAGCATGCACCAATTGAAAAGAAACATTTACGTTAATATTTAATAATACTTTCATGCTTTATAAGTACGTTGTTTACAGTTCCTTGGTTTAGCTTTTTATTTGTTACATTTCAGATTTATTGTGCAAAATATAACCTATGAAGTACTGACTACACACTGACAACACATTTTAAAGGGTCATTCATAATTGTCAACATTATCTTCTCATACAGAGTGTACAGAATGGGGGGAAGGGGGATAAAGGCCCATACACCAATTATAAAAACACAAAACAATCCTACATGATTCAAGAACAAGTTGCATATGTTTCTGCCAACAGACATGGATTTGAACTATGCCATAAAAAGTGAGTGAGTAAATGAGTATCCCTTACATGTGCTACCCCCTCACCCCCCCACTCCTTACCTGTGCTACCCCCTCACCCCCCCACTCCTTACCTGTGCTACCCCCTCACCCCCCCACTCCTTACCTGTGCTACTCCCTCACCCTCCACTCCTTAGCTGTTGTACCCCCTCACCCCCCATGTAGATGTGATCTCACCCCTTACCTGTTGTACCCCTTCACTCTCCACGTAGATGTGACCTCTACCCCTTACCTGTTGTACCCCTCACCCCCCACATAGATGTGATCTCCACCGCTTACCTGTTATACCCCCTCACCACCTACATAGATGTGACCTCTACACCTTACCTGTCGTACCCACTCACACCCTATGTAGATGTGACCTCTACCCCTTACCTGTTATACCCCTCACCCCCTACATAGATGTGACCTCTACCCCTTACCTGTTGCACACCCTCACCCCCCACGTCTCTCAGCTGGTGAATTCCTGGCACGCTGCCAATCTTGTCCACTTCATCCAAGAACACAATACCTGCAATACAAGGGCATGTTGTTAACTCGCACTCCTGTTATCATAACACCTGCAATACAAGGGCATGTTGTTAACTCGCACTCCTGTTATCATAACACCTGCAATACAAGGGCATGTTGTTAACTCGCACTCCTGTTATCATAACACCTGCAATACAAGGGCATGTTGTTAACTAGCACTCCTGTTATCATAACACCTGCAATACAAGGGCATGTTGCTAACTCGCACTCCTGTTATCATAACACCTGCAATACAAGGGCATGTTGTTAACTCGCACTCCTGTTATCATAACACCTGCAATACAAGGGCATGTTGCTAACTCGCACTCCTGTTATCATAACACCTGCAATACAAGGGCATGTTGTTAACTCGCACTCCTGTTATCATAACACCTGCAATACAAGGGCATGTTGTTAACTCGCACTCCTGTTATCATAACACCTGCAATACAAGGGCATGTTGTTAACTCGCACTCCTGTTATCATAACACCTGCAATACAAGGGCATGTTGTTAACTCGCACTCCTGTTATCATAACACCTGCAATACAAGGGCATGTTGTTAACTCGCACTCCTGTTATCATAACACCTGCAATACAAGGGCATGTGGTTAACTCGCACTCCTGTTATCATAACACCTGCAATACAAGGGCATGTGGTTAACTCGCACTCCTGTTATCATAACACCTGCAATACAAGGGCATGTTGTTAACTCGCACTCCTGTTATCATAACACCTGCAATACAAGGGCATGTGGTTAACTCGCACTCCTGTTATCATAACACCTGCAATACAAGGGCATGTGGTTAACTCGCACTCCTGTTATCATAACACCTGCAATACAAGGGCATGTTGTTAACTCGCACTCCTGTTATCATAACACCTGCAATACAAGGGCATGTGGTTAACTCGCACTCCTGTTATCATAACACCTGCAATACAAGGGCACGTTGTTAACTCGCACTCCTGTTATCATAACACCTGCAATACAAGGGCACGTTGTTAACTCGCACTCCTGTTATCATAACACCTGCAATACAAGGGCATGTTGTTAACTCGCACTCCTGTTATCATAACACCTGCAATACAAGGGCATGTTGTTAACTCGCACTCCTGTTATCATAACACCTGCAATACAAGGGCACGTTGTTAACTAGCACTCCTGTTATCATAACACCTGCAATACAAGGGCATGTTGCTAACTCGCACTCCTGTTATCATAACACCTGCAATACAAGGGCATGTTGTTAACTCGCACTCCTGTTATCATAACACCTGCAATACAAGGGCATGTTGCTAACTCGCACTCCTGTTATCATAACACCTGCAATACAAGGGCATGTTGTTAACTCGCACTCCTGTTATCATAACACCTGCAATACAAGGGCATGTTGTTAACTCGCACTCCTGTTATCATAACACCTGCAATACAAGGGCATGTTGTTAACTCGCACTCCTGTTATCATAACACCTGCAATACAAGGGCATGTTGTTAACTCGCACTCCTGTTATCATAACACCTGCAATACAAGGGCATGTTGTTAACTCGCACTCCTGTTATCATAACACCTGCAATACAAGGGCATGTTGTTAACTCGCACTCCTGTTATCATAACACCTGCAATACAAGGGCATGTTGTTAACTCGCACTCCTGTTATCATAACACCTGCAATACAAGGGCATGTTGTTAACTCGCACTCCTGTTATCATAACACCTGCAATACAAGGGCATGTTGTTAACTCGCACTCCTGTTATCATAACACCTGCAATACAAGGGCATGTGGTTAACTCGCACTCCTGTTATCATAACACCTGCAATACAAGGGCATGTTGTTAACTCGCACTCCTGTTATCATAACACCTGCAATACAATGGCATGTGGTTAACTCGCACTCCTGTTATCATAACACCTGCAATACAAGGGCATGTTGTTAACTCGCACTCCTGTTATCATAACACCTGCAATACAAGGGCATGTGGTTAACTCGCACTCCTGTTATCATAACACCTGCAATACAAGGGCATGTGGTTAACTCGCACTCCTGTTATCATAACACCTGCAATACAAGGGCATGTTGTTAACTCGCACTCCTGTTATCATAACACCTGCAATACAAGGGCATGTGGTTAACTCGCACTCCTGTTATCATAACACCTGCAATACAAGGGCATGTGGTTAACTCGCACTCCTGTTATCATAACACCTGCAATACAAGGGCATGTTGTTAACTCGCACTCCTGTTATCATAACACCTGCAATACAAGGGCATGTGGTTAACTCGCACTCCTGTTATCATAACACCTGCAATACAAGGGCACGTTGTTAACTCGCACTCCTGTTATCATAACACCTGCAATACAAGGGCACGTTGTTAACTCGCACTCCTGTTATCATAACACCTGCAATACAAGGGCATGTTGTTAACTCGCACTCCTGTTATCATAACACCTGCAATACAAGGGCATGTTGTTAACTCGCACTCCTGTTATCATAACACCTGCAATACAAGGGCATGTGGTTAACTCGCACTCCTGTTATCATAATACTCTAGTAAACCAGTAAATTATTTTCATAATTAAGTCATTAATATTTTGCTGTGTATTTATATTTTTTAGCTGTCAACAAATGTGACCTCTATACTTATTTATACATAGTTTCTCTGAGCTAAGGTCTGTCTAGTACAGTTTTGTTTAATCCAGTTTTAGCAATTTTAGTAATTTTACCAATTTTAGTAATTGTAGACATCCAAGAACAGTTTTACTCTGAAAATGAGTGTATAAATAACATATTATTATTACAAATACCCATCCTCCAGATGGCGCTACATCCACTCAGACATAAGAGACGGTTTCCTGATGAATTCGTACTCGCAACTGCTGCACAAAGACTATTCATTTACATATATCCCCAAGTTAATAGCCAGGTACTCATTTATTCAGCTGAGTGAACTGGAGCAACGTGGAGCAAACAAAATCTCCCGCTTCAAATTGGCAGCAACCAGAATGTTCGACTAGATAAAATTAATAGTGCAATTTCACAACAAAAACGATCAGAAAATAAACAGACCGTTTAGACAGGCACGCCACCTGGTGAGAATGCCACGTACCCTGCTGTGCCTTCTCCACGTTGTAGTTTGCGTCCTGCAGAAGCTTCGCAATCACTGACTCTATGTCCTCCCCAACGTAGCCCGCCTGGGTCAGGGTCGTGCAGTCGCAGATCGCAAACGGGACGTCGAGGCAATGAGCCAATGTCTGAGCCAACAGCGTCTTCCCTGAAACCAGTCAACAGGTGGCAGCACTATCATCAACATGCAAAATATTTTACTGCCTTACAGGGTCCATACACAATGACAGATACCAAATTCAAGGCTATTTCAAGGATTTTCAAGGCTAATGAAAAGAAAATTCAAGGTTATTTAATGGAGAATGAACTAGCACCAAACCATTGACCTCCATACCTCATCAGCTGCATGAGTTGCTAAGTCTAAGTATGTAACAACCCATAACAAGTTATTGGTCAAGGAAAATCAGTTTGGATGAACAGGAAGCTCTGCATCATAAAAAGGAATCCATGAGCAACTATTGTGCAATATTTGCAGATAAGCTGATTGGGCAGCAGAAGTGGTCCCCACCCAGTGGGGCTACCGATGAACTAAATAGACAACAGCAGTGCCATGGATAATGCAAAATAAGCAGACATTAAATAAAGGCAACCAGGGTCTAGGGTGAACAAAGGCCGGAGGCAGAGCCTAATCAAGGCTTTTCAAGGCTGCAAGCCAGAATCCAATGATATCAAGGCCTTGAATTGGGATTGGTGTAATTCAAGCTTTTCAAGGATTTCAAGGCCCCTGTGCCATAGCTTGTTATTTATTACATGTGTACGCTACATTTGGAAACCAACATCTGAAGAGAACATGTACGTACATGTACTGAATGCAAGATACAAAGAAAAAATTTAAGTCAGCAGATGTCAGGTGAAGGTAAACACATGTTGATTAATTTGCAATTAAAACTTATAATTAATTTTATGTTTTGGCACTCAAAAGATTTATTATAGATACAATAAAACATTGTTTATAAAAAAATACTAGGAAACAGCTACATACTAAAAACTAAACTATTTATTATTGTGTGGAACAAATAATTGTGACACTGCAGGATATATACCCAGTATACACATTAAAAAGTAAAGTCCTTGTCAGACGTCATTGGATGTAGTGTGCCTGTAATAGAACAATGCAAACTGGTAATTAGGCACCTTAACATTACACTGCTTAAAATATTTCCAGTATATTTGTGTGGCAGTTACTGCGTTCCATTACCAAAGAATCGAGAATTGGAAGCGAGTTTTGTTGCAGGTAACAGTTGGCTTTCACTAGTTACCAGATGAAAATAATTTCTTTCGACGATTACAAAATATGTGCACCTTTTTATTAAATAGACTGTGCACATTACTTAAATTGTTCTCAAATATCTGAAAATAAAAAGATTTGCGATGGGCAAACAAGCAGAGGCAGCAGCTTTAACCGATTAGATCTTGAATGCCCGAAAGCAGCAAGAAGCAAAGTTCCTTGAGCGGCCACAAATGGTCACTTTTTCTAACTTTGATAATGCGTGGAGGTGGCGTCATACTTATGTAACTCGTGTCTCTGGATTCTTTAGTGTATCTGCTGTTCACTAGGGTAATTTTTGATATGGTTCTGTATTGGAAGTTTTTGAATGAGTGCTTGCTGTGTGAAAATATAAACTGACTAGAATATGTAGATTTGTAATTCATTCTATACACACACACCCACACAGTGTATCACATGGTTAGTTTAAAAGTTGATTAGTATATTTATTACCGTCTTGTTTGGAACTTGATTATCTTCAAGATAAGTACAACTTGCAATGTTAGGAAACAAAGTACAACAAAGTTAAATGCCAAAATCTAGGTGCACTCGTGCCTTGGTAATTTAGTGTGCACAGCAAGGATTGAGAGCACGCTTCATGAAATGACTTAAGGTCTAAAGGGTTAAGGCTGTTAAGTATTATGTATCAATCTAAAGGGTGTAAAGTACTAGGTATCAGTCTAAAGGGTGTAAAGAACTATGTATCAGTCGTACCGGAGCCAGTGGGACCCAGCATGAGGATGTTAGACTTCTCCAACTTCAGTTCATGCATCGTGGCATCGAGGATGTCGCTGGGTCGTCTACCAGTGTCCTCGGAGCCTGAGGCCTGCTGCTGGTGGGAGCTCGGCCCCAGCGTACTGCCGTGGCTGATGCCTGCAATTTGCAGCAACTCTACCAACACACATATGGTACAGTCAGGTGGTGGGCTACAGTGATGGGGTACAATGGTGTGTTACTAGCAACATACACACACGCGCTACTATCAAGTGATGGGGTACAGCGGTGTGTTACTAGCAACATACACACACGCGCTACTATCAAGTGATGAGGTACAATGGTGTGTTACTAGCAACATACACACACGCGCTACTATCAAGTGATGAGGTACAATGTTGTGTTACTAGCAACATACACACACGTGCTACTATCAAGTGATGGGGTACAGCGGTGTGTTACTAGCAACATACACACACATGCTACTATCAAGTGGTGTGTTCCTAGCAACATACACACACGCGCTACTATCAAGTGATGGGATACAATGGTGTGTTACTAGCAACATACACACACGCGCTACTATCAAGTGATGAGGTACAATGGTGTGTTACTAGCAACATACACACACGCGCTACTATCAAGTGATGGGATACAATGGTGTGTTACTAGCAACATACACACACGCGCTACTATCAAGTGATGAGGTACAATGGTGTGTTACTAGCAACATACACACACACGCGCTACTATCAAGTGATGGGATACAATGTTGTGTTCCTAGCAACATACACACACGCGCTACTATCAAGTGATGGGGTACAGCTGTGTGTTACTAGCAACATACACACACATGCTACTATCAAGTGATGAGGTACAATGGTGTGTTACTAGCAACATACACACACGCGCTACTATCAAGTGATGGGATACAATGTTGTGTTACTAGCAATATACACACACGCGCTACTATCAAGTGATGGGGTACAGCAGTGTGTTACTAGCAACATACACACACGCGCTACTATCAAGTGATGGGGTACAGCTGTGTGTTACTAGCAACATACACACACATGCTACTATCAAGTGATGAGGTACAATGGTGTGTTACTAGCAATATACACACATGCTACTATCAAGTATTGTGTTACTAGCAACATACACACACGCGTTACTATCAAGTGATGAGGTACAGTGATGGGTTACAACAGAGCATTACACTAGTATGTTCAGCAGTGAATTACAGCGACGCGTTAGGAGAATTGGTTACAACAGCATCACCGTGATGGTTACAATGATCGGCTACAATGATGGGTTACAGTGCATTACAGTAATGTGTTACAATAAGTTATAGTAATGGATTACAGCAACGGGGTGTTGATGAAACAAACATTATATACATATATATACATATATTAGTTCATATGACAGTTGATAAGGAGACTAATAATAGTAATAAAAAGGGAACTTCTTTTGTGCTTAAATCAGTGGAACCCAAGCACAGAGATGCACCAATACAAATGGGTCTGTCAATCTCAGAATCGATAAGTCATTGTCAACAGATGGATCTATACGCCAGGCTAAGGTGGATGGATACACACGGTTATAAAGGTAAGTTTTTTAACGACAGCACAATGATGTAATATTTTCAACTGATCTAAGACTAAGAGGGAGCATATTCGAACTAGTATCAAGTGCATGCAGGCAATGCTGTAGATCAACGGCCAGACATGAATGGCAGTGCTAGTTAGAGTACAAGGGAGGAGAACTGTTAAACTGGTACCACAGGTCAAAGGTTTATTATGAAGGAGGTGAAATTAAATTGACCTTGCGCCAGTGTGTTGGGATGGCTCCTTAGCCACATTAGTTGTATAACCATTATTTTCGGGTTCCACTTGAGGGTCTATTTAAATCTGCAAAATTCAACTGCTAAAATCCCAGCCTGCCAGTTCACGTAGGATGGCCATTCTAATCGTGCATATGAATAGGGTATGCAATTTTGGATTGACGTTCTATTTAAATACCTGCTGCATCATGGTAGCAGGTGAATGGATGATGGACTGTGTTACTCACCTAGTTTTTATGCTGACCTAGTTTTTCTACCAACCTAGATTTTTTATTTCCCAAAATAGGTGGAAATTTGTGTGTGTTATTTTGGTAGGTGGGGAGTGTGCAGTGACCTAGTTTTTCTACCAACCTAGCCACTGCACACTCCCCACCTACCAAAATAACACACACAAATTTCCACCTATTTTGGGAAATAAAAAATCCACATGAATCATAAGAAACGCAATGAAATGTATTTTAATTATTATGATAAATTGATTTATTTCTCACAAAATGATCTGTAAACATTCATGTTGTAATCTAAGCCATATGTAAGTAACCCCCTTTTCTATAATGATGGCATTTTTTGACCACTAAACTTTTAAACATTGTCCCATAAGTGGAAAAATCACAACAAAAGTCCATGATTTTAATGTTCTAATCCTTTTGGTAAAGTTAACTAATTAATTTATACTTGTCTTTCTGAGAAATTTATTAATTTAATTGAGTTAATTAAATTAAGTTAATCATGTCAGACATTTTATTCGAGACAATTATTAAAGCAATAAATGTCAGCAAACAAATATAACTTAAACCACTAAACTGTTATTCACCAGTGAAAAACAAAGACAATTATTGCACTATTTTGTGTAATTTATATGCAAGTACACACATATTTAAACTGTTTATATTTCGGAAGATGAACATGCTACTCTTTGCATACACAAATGTCAGTAAAATAGTAATATAGATATATAATTACTTTATAGGAAAACATTTGCTGTGACCCATTTTGCTGGCCATCCCTGTGATGACTAACTATAGCCATTTCAGGCCGGTATTTTATTTAATAAATAATAATTAATAAAAGCTGTGATAAATCCAACCTGCTGGTTTATCCACATCATACTGTTGTTAAATCAAACATTTATCTATAAGAACTATTTTAAAAATAACTTAAATGGTACCACTGTGTGAAATGCCTTATTTTCTTACAAAACTTTTTCTTTTAACAAAAGATGTCAGCTCTGTGCATAAAACAACAAAGCCTTAGTGGAAATCACTTAAACTAATGTTACCAGTTACATTTCTCACAAGTAAATTAAGGATATCTTGGCATAGATGTCTTAAACTAATGTTACCAGGGACAGTCTTTTTTGTGAAGGGCAGTTTGTGTGCTTCAATGAAGTGTATTTCAGTGACACGGCTTGACGTTTTGCCCGCCACGGTTAAATCTTTGACGAGTGTGTTCTTCGTATTTTTCCGACCGGTGCCTATTTTGATGGAGCGACGGAGCAAGAAAAGGAAGAAAGCGGAAGAGTGAAAGAAGAGAGACACATTGACAAGTAGGTGGGACACGCAGACATCAACCAGGTACATGCTACACTACAATGATTCATACGACAGCCATTCCTCCGTTATTAATATATATATTTACATGTTGTTCTTAATACATGAATAAATGCGTTGAAGGTAACAAATGAATAAATGTGTGGAAGGTAACTAATGAATAAATGTGTTGAAGGTAACGAATGAATAAATGTGTTGAAGGTAACGAATGAATAAATGTGTTGAAGGTAACGAATGAATAAATGTGTTGAACGTAACGAATGAATAAATGTGTTGAAGGTAACAAATGAATAAATGTGTCGAAGGTAACGAATGAATAAATGTGTCGAAGGTAACAAATGAATAAATGCGTCGAAGGTAACAAATGAATAAATGTGTGGAAGGTAACAAATGAATAAATGTGTGGAAGGTAACAAATGAATAAATGTGTGGAAGGTAACAAATGAATAAATGTGTTGAAGGTAACAAATGAATAAATGTGTTGAAGGTAACAAATGAATAAATGTGTTGAAGGTAACAAATGAATAAATGCGTCGAAGGTAACAAATGAATAAATGTGTCGAAGGTAACAAATGAATAAATGTGTCGAAGGTAACAAATGAATAAATGTGTTGAAGGTAACGAATGAATAAATGTGTTGAAGGTAACAAATGAATAAATGTGTTGAAGGTAACAAATGAATAAATGTGTTGAAGGTAACAAATGAATAAATGTGTTGAAGGTAACAAATGAATAAATGTGTTGAAGGTAACAAATGAATAAATGTGTTGAAGGTATACTCATACGGCCCATCAATTTGTGTTTAGTAAGCCCGAGACAGTGTACACAATTTAAAAGTTGTGCCCGTGAAATGTTCAAATTGTAAACACAACGTTGAAATACTTAACAGCCGCTTTTGCCTGTAGCTGGCAATACCTTTGATGTCCCTATGTTCCACATACCAAACCACAAGTACGCCAAAGTACAACTGATTCTGCAAACTCCAAGTTCATGCTAACAACAGGCTGATTCCATGTAAAAGAACACTCTCTGTACCTTGAAGAAATGGCCAGGTAAGCAAGTGGAGGGATGTTATGTTAGAAAGAAAGTGGTACTCAATCCTGGTAAAAAAAGACGTGTTTGCTATTTTCTTTGGAGTGTTTAATGCAGGATGTACAACTAGCAACCAATTTTTTTGTGTGAATCAGAATCTGCATGTACTTAAAGGAACCTGAATGTACTGTTTAGTCTGTGAGATAATGTATGCACCCACTGAAGCAGATAAGTAGATACTCCAGTATATGTTAGAGAAACACATGACTAACACATTCATAAAGGTTTCACACATGCATGCATGCATTCACACATACCCACACAGAACACTATTACACAGCAGTTGCCCTTCCGGTAACAATATTGGTCACACTTCCCTTTCAACTTAACCATCAAATTCAAGTGAATGGTCAACAGTCATTATGAGAATGATGGCATGCTTGTGAGACCACTTGATGTTAGTGTGGATAGTTTTTACAACTCGCCATCGAAACAACAAATCATTGTTAAGTTTGAAATGTCAGGGGAAGTGCAGAAGAACTTCTCAGACTACCAACTGGATAAACCTGTTTCATTATTATTGCACTGTCGGGGTTCGGGGGGCTGCCTGACAAAAACAGTTTCTGTAATGACAGTTAGGTCGTGGGTCAGTACTTCAAATGGATGCTTGTTTTGCAACATCCAATAAGTTACACTGTGTTCATTACAGCTGTCAAAGTGCATGCATGGCCAGAAAAGCCCAAGTGTTTACGTCTGAGCATCACAGTGAGATGAGAAAGACAGTGCCAGTGAATAGCCAATAATCATCCAATGAGCTTCTAAATTTACAACACACAGCAGAAAACATTATATTGCTAACAGTCAGTGACATGTTAAATTATTGTATTCAAATAAAACAGCTTTGATAGTTTTCTATTGCAATTACAACAATTATAATAGGCCCTACTTATTTTATATTCTTCTAAGACATTTTGTAATTATATTCATAACTTTCAGAAACTATAATTATTTAATATAATTTAATGGTTCTATCTAACATCATATAAATTTATTAATTTCATTATATCATTCTACACCTGTAAATTTTAATGTCTAGACGGGCATTAATGACATCAATATTGTTTTCGCTGTAATTGCTTTTGACTAACAGATGCTGACGTAATAGGCAATAAGCCCAGAGCCAAGGCAGTCACCAGCAGGCTGCAGGCAGTCAAAGTTGTAACATTGTACACATGCACAACATTGGATGACGTCATGTACTGATTTCATAGAACTTCTAGTTAACTAAACATTTGTTGATCAATTGTAATGAGTGAATGGTGACAGTTTTTTCAGGGCATCTGGAGCA
Organism: Escarpia spicata; assembly: GCA_963995525.1. NCBI lineage: Eukaryota > Metazoa > Annelida > Polychaeta > Sabellida > Siboglinidae > Escarpia > Escarpia spicata. The sequence continues at coordinate 2,271,282 of OZ023216.1, forward strand.
GCATTATTTATCGATTTGGTAATTCTTTAACGTGTATAATTTTCTGTAGTCGGATATTTTTATTCCCGTAATACGGCGGGCGGCAGTTTCCGTAATGCCGTAATCTGAGGTGAATTTCCGTAATGATTAAGTAAAATCCATAACGGTAGACAGCCCTGCATTGTAATAGGTTAGTGGCAAAAAGCAAACTAACCCCAAGGCACCAGTTCATAAGCAAGAAGAACAACAGTATACATCATACGACAGAAACAAATAGGTAATATCACAGGTAATATCTTAACCATTTCAGGTCAGCAGCCCCGTCACCTTGTAACTACTACAGACGGCATTCCCTGGGAGTTATTAGAAATATTATTTATTTCACTTCAGTTGCTTTTTTTCACCAAGAAATAATAAGTTTTTTAATAGGAACACTTGGTATATTCTTGAACTAGAATGATCAGCAGATAAGATCGTGCATTTTGTTGTAATCTGGTTACCATAATAACAGATAATTCAAAATTTACCGATGGTCCAGTGCCACCAGCATCGTCGATGTCATCATCAGAAATCCATCGAAAATATCGTCAATTTCAGCACTCGCATCATCACAATCTATCGTCAATACTTTCAGTGACAGGTTGGCGAAAATACACAGCATCTCCTTCCACAAACATGCTTTTGTCTAAGTCCGAATCGTCACTAAAACTGCCCATCAGACATTCAAAACATTGTCGTTAGCAGCGATGCTGCAAACAGCCTCTGTCATAATCATTGGTGAGCAGAACAACAACAAAAAACTTGAATTTTTAATAGAACAGTATGACAACTTTGACGTAAATAGAAGCCCGAGTTATTCCCCTAGCGCTCAATATGCAACAAGTGATGCCACCTAGCAACCACACGGGAGTTATATTGAATGCAAGCAAGCTCATATCTGAACCCGCTATTGTGGACAGCCAACCTCAGCCGTCACAGTATGACTGCCCGCTATAGCAGGTGCCGACCTTAAATGGTTAATCCTGGATATCTACTCAAATGAATAACAAAATACAAACTACTTCTACAAAAAAATCCAGGATGGAAGTAGATATCCTGTGATATCTTTTCACTTCTGAAAGATGTGCTTTTACATAGTCTGCCCATTGTGTTGGTGCTTTACTAAGATTATTTATGCAACAGGAAGCATCCCAACACCAGCAAATCAATCTGCAGATGTCACACGCGTAACAAGAATTATCTGCAGCCGCAAGCAGAACAAGTAAGATTTCTACTTGGGTGGAAAGCAAGACACAATGTGCCACTCTGCAATGTTGTGAGGTGTAAATGCGAATGGTCCTCAGCTTGAGAAATCCCGGCGCAGTACAATGAAACGATTGTGATTAGGAAACGATGTTTAACATCCAAATAATCATATTGCAAACAAATACAAGCTGTAATCATTTTTGTTGTCATAAAACACTTTTTGGGGTATTACAAAAAACTATGTTGCGTAACGTGTTCTGCAACATCTCTGAATTGGAAATACAAAGTAAGAACAGAAGACCTTCATCTACATTTTACACATTACTCGTTGAATTATAAAATTAATATTCTACCTTCAAAATACAAAACAACACCCGCAATTTCAAGCTATCAATTTGCATGTATACAACACTTGTATCATCTGATAAAAACATGACTTGTCCAATTTACTAGGCCATGGTTTGCATTCCTCCAAAGGAATGTAGCAGTTTACAGCAGCTAATCAAAATAATTGTCCATGCATGAAAACTTAATAAATTCACTAAACTTCTGTGCAGATCGGGGGAGGGCTAAATACTGATACATTTGTGAGCCTATTTAATATTTACAATCTAAAGCACATGTCTCATTAATTTTGTATTGGTTTATTTTGTAAACACCACTTAATCTGTTTTTAGAGATACATGGTGTCAACAAATAAATTTGATTTGATTTGATTGCTACACCTGATGATGTCAACCAACAAGCATGTCACTTGGGCAAATGATACCATCTTGTTACAAAAGGAAAAAGTCTGTACAGCTAAGTTAATTTACGAATATGATAACAAGATATGTTTTAAATAAACTGAACTATCCTGAAGAATGTTTTGTAATTTTGGAAGCATACAAACTATAAAATCTAGCAATTACTTGTGATCAGAGTTTTAGGTGAAACTATAACGAATCAGAGTGACTGTCAACATAAACTTGTGGAATTTATCAAGCCGAGGAGCATCGAACCAGAACCTGGTTACCATGGAAACACACCTGTTAGGCTGCCATAATTCTTGTTACCTGACAACAATAAATAAGACACCGTAAAACAAATAAACAAAAATAGTCACAACAGTCACATAAAGCCAAATAAAACACCCATCAGTGTTAAGGCAGAGGGGCAGGCAGCATTTAGTTAAGGGTAACCACTACCCGAAAACGGCCATAGGCCATATCTCTGTTAGTTTTGAACATATCTTAGCCAAATTTTGAATATTAATTAGTTACATGAATAGTACATGATATGTGGAATGTGGGCTCATTTGCTTGTGCAATAAGGTGGTTTTGAGCAAGGAAGTTTGAGTGCAATGGATGTTGTGAGATGAAACTTTAGGTTTGAGCTTTTTTCATGACGTCTTAAAAAATGCTCAAACCTGAACAACAGTCACTGAAGTCAGATATCCTGCCCAAAACCACCTTATTGCACAAAGGGGTATTCTAGCTAATGAGTCTTGACAGTTGCATGATCACACATACAGCTGTTAGCTAAGAATAATTTTCAAGGACGTGAAAATCCATCTCACTTGAAACATTCATTGCCATGGTAATACACAACCAAACGTGCCCATATTTCACACATCATATACCATTTATTTTTTAAATCAGTTCTTATGATATGTTCAGTATTAACAGAGATATGGCATATTGGTTATATGGGCATTTTCGAGTAGTGGCTACCCTTAATGACTTGCATGATCAATTCTAAAAAATTGTAGGCTCCTAAAAATTAAAATATCTCAAGCCCAGGCTGAAATACTGAGAGGATACGAATGATTAAATGGCAACACTACTGCAAATTAACAACAGGCTATTCCTCAAGTGCACTAGTCCCTCAAGGCTACCTTAGTAAAAATGTGAAAAGTCATTCAATTTCAAACTAGAGAAGGGTTTTGGAAGGGAAGAAACAAGACAGAAAGAAACAAGACAAAACAAAATAAACAAGACGAAAGAAATAAGACAAAAGAAACAATATTCAAGAAACATGCAAAAAACAAGACAAAAGAAGCAAGATGAAAGAAATGGCAATCAATGTTTATTGTACCTCGACTGCTGAATGACTGATTCTGGAGAACTTTCGCGTTGTCTGCGACCGTCACATCGTGGGGGCGGTTGTTGGTGGTGACACTCTGTGCCAGGTTTGTGTAAATGCGCTTGTAGTGGTTGTAAACGGCAACAGCCAAGACACGTTTCGCATAGTCCTGACCAACGACATAGCGGTCTAGATAGTCGTAGATCTGAACACAGGGGTAATACATGGTCAACAACAAAACTTTGCCATCACGATTACATGTTACTACTAGTTACTGGCTTACACCCATCGTGGAACAACAGAGCATTGGCTGGCACCATCTGAAGAGTTTGTAAATTTATGTACAATTCTAGACAAACCCACCAAACACGGTGTATATTTCACATGTTTAATGTTAAGTTGATTAGAATAACTAGAACCATCTCATGCCGAATTCAATTATCTTTAAAATAAGCACAACTTGCAATGTCAGGAAATGTGTTTTTATATAAAAAAGTGGCATGTCAAAAACCAGGTGCATCAGGGCTGTAGCCAGAGACCCATTTGCCCATCTTCAAGACTGGCAGATGATTGACCAAGATTGGTAATTACAACTGATAAGACGGGTGGAATTTAGAGGGGAGAAGCTGGTCACTAGATTAACTAATAGTTCCAAGTCTAGGACCCACATTAATGACTATCATTGGCACAACTGGTAGTGAAACAAAACAAATGGATCAGTATTAATGAAAAAAAATGGCTCAAATGACACTGGCTTGTCATTGAAAAAACTAAACTGGTCAATAATGGCTGTGACTGACGTGAATGGGCTCCAGGCAAACTGCTAGTGCACTAAATGGCACAATTTTGCTTAATTCAAGGCTGGGAAAAAATGAGTGTGGCTAAGGGCCTGAGGAGCACCCACATCTTGATGAGTTTATGTGACTCGGAGTGCACTTCACTATACAAATTAATACAAGCACATGAGTTCTAAGTGTCCAGCGGTACCTTTCTTGGCGGTGGTGGTGGTTTTCGTCTCTGGTCTTGTCGTTCATCCTTGAGATTTTCCTTGACGCCACGCTTCGCCTCTCCATCAGGGATTACCACGAAGAAGTGGTTACATTTCTCGCACTTGACAAACCGCGTCGCTACAACAACACTGCCATCTGGTGAGCCTGCACAAAACTAAACAGAGCAGCAAATAGCACCTCAGAGAAGACAGAAGAGACCTTGTCATCTCAACAGGTCAAACTTATATACCTAGTAATATAATAATGCATCATATATAATAGAATGCATTAAATTAGATTTTTCACATTACAAAAAATTTTGTAAACTATTTTAAGTTAGGTCAACATGATAACTTTTTATTCAATGGCACTGGCATGATGCTAATATTATAAGGTTCAAAGCATAAAAGAACTAAAATATAATGTAGTTAATCCTGGTAACTCTAACCTTTTAGTAGTGAAAGATAAAAGTAAAACATATACATTAATATAAAATATACTAAAAGTAAAAAATACTTGTATGTACATGCTTTATATACACCATTGCAAACATATTATTAAATAAATGTGTTATTATACTTAAATACTGAAAGCTATAAATCAAATGCTAAGATGTTTGTCACTAAGTAGTTTTGGCAAGATTCATAAGTTATTAACCATTTGCTTCCTGGTGGCTTCTATGGAAACTTTAAAAGATGAGTCACCTGCTTGCCAAACTTTCTCAGAAAGGATATGGGCTTGGCAAGTAATTGGATTGTGTAAACCACCAGTAAGTGGACAAAGTAGCACTAACCGGTTCTTTATTTTGGTAAGAAACCACAAATACATTGAAATTGCATAAAATAGTGCACTCTTAGAATAAATAATGCAAAATGACATTGAAGGCCTTAATATAAAGTATGATGTGAACACCATGCAGAGATTTGAACTGGGAATCTTGCCAGAGTTGTTCTTTTGTCTGCCTCCAACACGCTTGAGGTCACAATGACACTGTCAAAGTAGGCTATATATATACAGTAACCATTGTGCATTCAAAAAAACTATGACCAGTCTTGGAACTGGATCTAGAACATCTTTATTTGACAGACAACGTAACAAGTACAAAACAATTAAAGGCATTTTCATAAAAAGAAACTTCTGTCGGGAGACTCTCACTAAGGCTTACAAATATGCCGCTGACGTGAGAGCCGCCCACCCACTAGTAATTGTAACTAAACTTTCCTCCTGCTCCCACCGTTGTGTACAAACCATATATTAAGTTAAAGATATAAAAGCTGCTTAAATAGACCCAAAGACAGTACGTGATCATGTATGTTGGTAGGCTAACTGCATATGTAGCAGTTTGTGTCCGTGCAAGTATCTTTGTAAAACGCTAGTAAGCATTTTTTGGTGTATGTACAGAAATCATAGAAGCTATGTGTGCATATTTTGTCCAAAATGCAGGGTAGCATTTTTCTAAGTAAAGTTGGTAGGTGGTATCTAATACATTTTATGGCCCTCAAAGTATGACTATATGGAATATGTTTATGTACAAATTTATGACAGTCAAACATTGATGAGTGAAGATGTCTCCCAGTTTTAGTAGATTTAGAGATTTCATTATAGGTTCGGTGTGCGAGTTATATTTACTGCGGGAAATTATTTGGATTGCCCTTTTCTGCAATTTAGAAAATCTATTCATATCAAAACCCAATAAAATACATGATATAAAACGCTGTAGAGGTGTGGCAAAAATTAATTAATTATACATAGTCTTTAGTGTATATCCAGGTAGAAAGTGTTTTAGTTTATTCATCATTTCCAGGGTTCGTGATATTTTGTCAATGTGTGGTGCCCCCTCTAACGTTTCTTGAATAGTAGTGCCTAGAAAGTTGAATGTGTGTACACACTCTATTGGCTGACCATCTATTCTTAACGATAATTTTATACCAGAGGTAATACGCTGTGGAAAATGAAACAGCATATATTTAATTTTACATGTATTTAGAGAGAGCTTGTTTACATATAACCATTCACTAGTATGTTTTAGTTCATCGTTTATGTTATCACTGACAACATTATAGTTTTGTATATTAGAATTGCAATTGAAAGAAGAGTGGTCCGTTGAGAGTGGTGTCATCGGTGTACAGTATGGCCTTGAATTTATTGCTAACAAGATGAATATAATTTACGTCTACAGTAGCAAAAGCTTTTGACAGATCCAACAAAATTGCAAAGGGAGTTTTTCTGTTATCTAAGTGTTGAAGAATAGTGTCAGTTAGTTCGAGCGTAGCCATTTCCATTGAATGTAATTTCCTAAACCTGTACTGACTTTATACAATTTTTTCAGACTTTGAAAATTGAGGGGAGTAATGAATTTGGTCTGTAATTGTTGAGCAAGGTGTTATCATCTTTTTTTATACAAAGGAATAACTTTGGCAATTTTTTGTTTTTAGGGAAATATACCTGTGCTAAGAGATTGGTTAATAATAAAGGGACAAAGGTTTAGCAATTACTCAATTAATTCTGTGTAGTAAAATTTGTTTAATCGAATCATGACCTGCACTTCTCTTTGGGTCAAATTCCTTGATGATATTTATTACAGTATCTTCAGTTACTGGTTTGAAATTAAACGTTGAAAGAGACCCGTTTTGTAAATAACTAAGAAATTGGTTTTGTTGGTTTGTGTGGGGAATTGTTCGTGCCAGTTTAGTACCAATATTTACAACGAACTCGTTGAACTCGTTTGCAATCTGCTTGATGTTGGTAACCCGTAATCCATTTATATGAAAGTGATTTGGAAATTTAAATTGTGTATAGTTTTTATTTTTAAGTTGTTTGATGGTGTCCCACGTTTTCCTAATATTTCATATGAATTGGTCAAATAGGTTTCTATAGTAGATCTTTTTGGCATTTCTGATAGTTTTATTTAGAATATTTTTATATACACGAAGATGTACCAACATGGCATTGTAGAAGTGTCATTTTGAGGAGTCTGTTTTAGTGTCCCATACAGTTTATCTTTATATTTAATAGACTTAATAACTCAAGCTGGAATTGTTGTGTTTATACTTGTTGTAATGGACTGTTTTAAATGGTAAGTGAATTTTGTATAGCTGAGTAAGTATGCCTCCAAGTATTTCATAATTAATATTTGGGACAGCAGAAAGATCTTGATTTAGTTTCCCCATAATACATAACTGACTTAGTCAATTTACAGATTCACAGTAATTTAAGATAGACTTTTCATTTTTTGTACTAATTTTCACATATTTGGGGTTACTTTGTTTAGATTGTAAATTGTAATATGAAATATGGTAGACGATCTGATATACTACTCATTAGTATACCTGCTGTACAGACTCTAGTGGCATCTGAGATCTTACAATATATCTGATCGACAAGTGTAGTTATTTAGATAAAAAAACGGGTCGTTACAGTGATCTTTGGGTAAAAACCATTTGTACAGAATAAATCCAAATTTTCCCCAATTTGTTGTCAATCCCCAATATAATTAAAAATTATATTAAAAAGGACAACTAAATATTCTAAGATGTTTTGGGGAATAGCCCTACCAGAACTAATATGCAAAAATAAAAAAATTTGTATATTATATGTTTAAAAATACATATATATAACATATAAATATTTAGTAAAACAAAATTTAATGTTGGTTTTAATTTTACATGGGTGCAATCGCGCATGCGCACCATCACACACCTAATTTAATTTTGTATTTTGGGAACACTCCTAAAATGTGAAGAAATTTGTTTTCCTCTATTGATTTCTCAGTTGTCCACATTGATTCAGGTACCCAAGTACTTCAAAAACAGTTTCAAACTGGAGATTAATACAATGTTCAGTATCAGCCCAAGTTAACAATCCGCCAGTTTTACACCGGAAATAGTGTAAAACTAAGAAAAAATACAATTATCAATCAATCAATCATCTTTCAACAATTCATAAAACATAAAAATCATACTTACACACGAAGGTATCGACATGGGTGCAGGCTTCCCCACATTTCGGACACCACCACTGTGTACCGCCCCCTTTTTTGTCCCCCACCTTCCCATCGCCGCCGCCTTTCCCTGGGTTTGAAACCCCGTCTGATCCCGACTTGCTAGCCCCAGATGAGTTGCCATTCCTCCCTGCCACGATGTCAATGTCCTTCACTGTGACTGGCGGTTGTGACGACGGCGGAAATGGGGGCGTGTCCTTTGTATTGTCGGTACACATTGTTCGCATATGTGTTGTCGTGACAACCGACAGACTGACGTAGCCATTACCATGGTGATAGATGCAGCGTCTATGTAGTAGAGATGACACACCTACAAAAGTCACATCACTGACATGAAAGACATTGAATGTTTTATTCTGTGAAATGAAGTCAGTAAAACCTGCTTACAAAAATCTGTTTACAATGGACACTTTTGAAAGTCCCAGATGACTCTTTGCATTGTCTACTACCTCTCCATAGTGGTAACCTGGCGATAATGGACATATTGCACCGTCCCAACAATGGTCACCATGGACACGTTTGACTGCGGCTGGTATTACTGCAGTGTTTCCCCAGGGTAAAATGATGGGCGAGGTGGCAGGGATGGGCTATGCGAGCACCACAGGTGTGAAGTGTTGCTAGGAGGGTCCGCCTGGAGATTTTTTAAACTATCTTTAAAATGGTGCATTCTGAGGTATGTTTTAACCTTTACTCTTGAATATAGAGGGGAAGATATAAAACAAGACACTACTTATAAATGTAGTAATCATGATTGATAAAAGTCAGTTATCATGATTGTTTCATCGTGTTGAGGTGTGGTTTCCATTTTACCACTGGTACTCGGTAGAGGTGTGGTTTCCACTTGACCACTGGTACTTGGTTGTGGTTATGTTTTTCTTGCACTAACCATAGACCTTGTTACCTCGCTGACAGACTCAGTAAAAACGTAAAAGGTAAGTTCTTATATATCGCAGGACTGCTTAAAGTGCTTTACACTTCACTCGCTGGCAGACCTGCTCAGTCGAACACCATCTCGACTTCTCTAGGATGCATCCAGGGGTATCATCTGAAGACTCTTTCATCATCACCTTTAAATTATTATATCATAAAAATTAATAATCTTATAGTAAATTGGTGGTTTATGTTCCAAAGATTATATTTTATTTGCTGCTAGCATGCTATGCAATTAATTAAACAGTAATTTCTGGAATGCCACAAAAGTATGTTTCTATTAATCGCAAGGATGTTTCTCAAATTGTGTCCTTTTTATAAAACAGTATAAGTTGCTTAGTATATCCAATTTCTGTGCAAACATATCATTGTCTAACCCAAGTTATTGATAACCCGTTAGTATACACGGTTTTGGGCAGTAGGCGTCTTTTATGAGATGTGAACTTTGGTGGTTTATAAGTAAATACTTCACTCAAATCAACTTTCCCAAAGGTTTGTTTGCACAACTTTGTCGGAATATGTATTATATATTTAGCACAGATATCTTACAAATCACATTCCTTATTTTGCTATAGAAAAACGGCATATTAGTTTAATAGACTTGTGGGCATTTGTGTCGAATCCAGACCCACCTTGATTTTGCCAAATCAAAACCCGCAAACCGGTTCGCAATTTGAGCTTCACGAGGGTCCGGATTCCATACAAGTGCCGACTAGTGAATAGGATGCACGGTTTTTATTTGGGCTTCAAAAGAGTCTGGATTCGACACAAGTGCCGACTAGTGACATAGCATGGTTTTCACTTGCACCACCGTCATAAACCAAAACGCAAGTTACCATTTGGGCGCCATTTTACATGAATGTCTAGATTTCCTATATGTCGAAACTCCACTAGATGTCACCATTGGAGACACCGGGGATCCCGCAGGAATATTCCGTGACTGGACAACTTACAAGTGATATATTTCACGTTGTCCAATAGAGTTAAATCGTAACCGCTCTGAGCGACGTTAAGATGACTAAACAATGTTTCTACAAATGTGCGATGTAATTTTGGAACAGCATTTTATAATCTAAGTCTGTTCAAGATACAATGGGTCAAATCAATCAGTTGCTTCTGCAATTCATTTAGCCCATCACAAATAGGTTGTTATTTGTTATAACTTATATGCACAGTCAATTTACTGTAAGCACTGCTCCTAGATACTGGAAACTCTTAACCTTGTGCGTCCTTGCCACTTGTAACAGTGCTTCACGTTCATTGTTTCTGAGGTAGGTATATCAGAATCCGCTAGGTGGCGTATTGCCTTCTAGCGGCCAAAACTTATCCATTTCTTGTGCATGAAAATGACGCCGGCGCGGCGCCACGTCAGAGATCACATGGTCGCAGAAAATACGTCGCTGCTGCTATGCAAATGATGTCACCATGACGTTTGAGCATGGAATCGACCAATGGATAACTCTGTTACATATGGAGATACTTCTTTTTCGTTTTGAGCGCGGCGTTTGTGTGTGTAGGTAAGTGAAGTTTAATGTTTTCTATGCTTGCTAAATGCGTAAATAAAATGTAAAGATTACGTAATGAAATAGCGATATTAGTGTAGATTTAAATATTAGCTTTAAAATGATATATGTTGCATAAGTGTACGTGCCTGCCGAGCAACACACCGACATGGGCAACTTTGGCGTTCTAGGCGTACATTTTCAACAGTCGACGCCGTATCACGCTGGCATCAGTAGGCGCTTTTGCAGCATTAATTAAATCCATATCCATCGCAACCATCACATATAATTGGTGTTATTGTTCACTTGTAACAGTGACAAGATCTATATATAATTAATATTTACCGTTTTTAGTTTGATATTAACATGCCAAAATTAAATGTTTAAAGAAAAATGTGTTCAAGCTGACTGAATCTGTGTCTGTTGTTAGTGACGCTTTCCATAGCATCGTTATTTAAATCCCAAACCATCTCAATCTATAAAACGAATTGCTTTTACTTTTGTACTTAAAGTGATAACTAATTATGATGTAATTAACTGTTTAATATTATATTAACAAATTTATTTTGTTATGTCTTTAGTTATGACATTTCTTTTTTCATACTACACCACATCATTTCCATCAAGTCTAGACAAGTGATTCAGTGTGATTTTCATGTTTCAGTGTTGGAAGATCAAACGGGTAGTTATTAAATTTGTAGGACTAATTAATAGTCTAATTAATAATATTATTTTTTATTATTAATTAATAATAAGTGAAATATAGTTAATTTTGTAATTAAGTGATTGTTTTTTTATAATTAATATGTCACAAATAAAACAGTTGCAATTGTTGAAATAATTTAAATTGTAGTTGAATAGTTATGAATGGTGTTTATCTTTAAGTGTTCAAGACAGTTGTAAGATGATGGAAATTAATTTGTATTAATTTGTGCAGTTGTTGCTTGAATTTACTTGAAATTGTTGAAAACCATTTACATTATTGTAGTACAAAATTTATAATAGCATATATATATTCGTTGTATTAATTGTAGTTGAATATTTTGTTCTTCCTCGTCAGCTGGCACCTCTGCAAGTGGCTGGTATCAACATCTCTACACATCAGTTGATACGCTTGCAAGTCCCACTACATGCAAAAAGACTGCTTTAAAAGTGAAGACCATTACCGCACACCTCAAGTTGCAATGAATTCTTAATAGCAAGTTTCACACAAATTCACTGTTGCTACCGAAACTTCAAACGAATGCTGCATGAAGCTGATTTGAGATGATCCTCTCTCTGCGGACAATATTCTGATGTGGCTCCTCATGCAAAACATGAATTATACATCAGTTGTTCAACTGAAAGTTACAGACATAATGCAAAATTATGCAAGAGTTGACAATAATTACTAGACAAAGATTTACAAATGATTTTTACCTGCAAGACGTTTTACTCATTATAACTACATGACTTTACAAACATTGCTGAACTGTGTAGGCTTACAACTATTGTTGTACGTGCAGGACTTTGCATGTTGCTGTGCTGCCTGAATTACAGAACATGCTACTCTACATCTGCAGGACTTGCTAATGTTGGACATGCATCCTTGGACATATGAACATTTATGCAATACATTTGCACTGCATTATATGCATCCAGTGTTTCATGAAATTATTCACGTTGCCGCTATGTTTGAATGTTCTTAATATTCATTCTGTTGTAATGTTTATCCATATAATTCCCTTTAAATTTACCTGTTGTGGCATACTAATTACAGAAATGTTTATCAATTAGTCTGCGTGCATTTTATTACAAAGTTACATTGAATTCAGATTGTTGTATTAACAAATTGTTCATACTGTTAATCCTCGTTACTGAATTAAGTATTTAAAATTGTTCAACTAATTAGGAAAATATTAAACTAATTATGTCATGCATAACAGGTAACATTTCAAGTTGATCTATTAACAATTTTTTTCATTCTTAAGATTGGTATGCCCATTTCCTAATTAATTGTAGGTCAATCATGCCATTAATCCCCGTAAATAGGTCAAATAAGAAATTAGGTTAACTAATTAGGTCATCAACAAATTATGGATTTTAAGAGGTAGCAGTCATAATATATTACAGTCACTGTATAAACTGACTGACAGAGTTCAACCTATAACAGGCCTTTTCCTACCCGATTTATGTAATTAATAACGGTAAATAGGTTAATTATTAAATATAGGTCAATTAATAAGGTCATTAAATAACTAATTTCATAGTATGCTATAACAATATAATATATTAACAATCTTCAAACCTCTAATAGTTTAGTAGGCATTTCCTAATTAATTACATTCAAATAATGCAAATAATCACAATAATTAGGTCAAATATACAATGAAGGTCAATTAATTAGGTCAAGGTCAAATCATATCAATATGATTTTTGGGGTCACATAACTTCTTATTTCGCATAAATATCTTCAATATACACAATTTTATGGCCGTTTTCCTATATAATAAAATGCAGTACATCAAGCTTCTGGGGCCAGTTTGTGCACAACAAATGGACTGAAATTCAATACCAAAAAGTGTTGTTTTTCTGAAACAAAAAGTGGAATTACGTCGGAAATAATGAAGATATCACAAAAATTCAAAAACTATCATAAACTTCATAACAAACTCTATCTTGTGGAATGATTTAATTGAAAAAATAACGTATTTGAATTTTTACCTGATGTACCTATCTGAGGCGTTCATTACAAGGTTGTACTTTGCACTGTGCAATCTAAACCCTGTACAAGTTTATTCAACCCCCGAGATGTAGAAAATAAAGCATTGTTAACATAACGTGAACTAGCTTAATTCTAAACCTGACATGACCTGGACCTATATTTTGACAGTCCTGCTGTGTAATTACCTAACCTAAGCCTAAGGCACTACTAAAGTCTAAACCTTATTTAACTGAAATAATACTGTATCAAAACAACAGTACTGTACACAGTGATAATATCTTAGAGATATGTGTGTCTGTACAAGCAAACAATAAGCTACGACGCCTACGTTGTTCACTTGTTGGTCATTTCCATCTGTCAACAAGATTTTTCTCGTCAACAAGTCACGGATATTGTAAATAAATATAATCTGAAAACGTACCCGATTTGTTTCCACTAGAAGCTTGTAGTATAAGTCTCTTCAGTACGTTATAACTGAGTCGCATTGACAAGGCCATGATGTAATGATGTAGTGTTTACGTCGATTGACGTAGGCTCTCCGAAACCCTTGGCCTGGCCGGGGTCAATAGGCCTGGTCGACGACTACGTTGTAACCTACTTTCAGCAGGGTAATTAACCACGGATGAAGCGAGAGGTCGTGATGAATTTAGGCTAGTTGTAGAGATGGAGAGCATGTGCTATGCCAGACATATCGGGTAGTGAGCCAACTGGTCGGCTTCAGAGCGTTCACGTTAAGTTTTCACCGACATCTCTACTACACAATCTGGCGTAATAACAAGTCGTAAACAAATGAGCATGCTCAAACGAAATGGGGATACATCGTTATAAATCAAGAAAAGTATCTTCTTAAATACATGGTAATGCAACCGCAATTCGATGATTTACTTAACGTTTCCATACGATGTTCTTGTTGCGTTATTTATTGAACAAATTTACAAACTAAATACAGCAAAAACATAAAATATTAATTTGTTTTCATAGCACGGTGCAGGGGGGCAAATAACTTGTCCCTGATTGTTTTGATCTTCCTGTGTCGCAAGCTGAAATAATTCCCCTCCTTCCAATATGCAACTCGGTCCATATTCAACTCGATCTATGGAGACCAGGAATTAGAGTTTCAGGGCAAAACGCGATAAATACTATTTTTGACATTTTTGCCCAAACATGAATGAAACGTTTGCTATATGGTCAGAGACTCCCAGCAGGCTGCTAGAGAGTCTTTTCTCGTATGGCGGTCTGCTGGGGGTCCCCGACATAGTCCTGTGTATGACACAACGAAAATTACACGTGCTCGGTTCAAACATAATAAAAAAGTCGAAGCAATTAAAGCTGAATGACTTGCTTCAAAACTAAGCAGAAACAACTTTAACAACTTCTGGAAAGATATAAAACAAATGAACAATGCCAAGTTGCCAAATCTTAGCAATGTTGGCGGTGCATGTGGGGCTGAAAACGTAAAGAATATGTGGCTTTATCAACAACAGTCTCTGCTCAATTCTGTACCTGGCTCTCCAACAAATTCTAAAAAGACTGACATGTATTGCAGCAATATGCAATTTAATGATCTCCTGATTGTTGGTGTTAAAGAAACACAAGAAATAATTCAGACTTACCTACAGATAAAGCTCCTGCATGGTTATGTGACTGTATAAGTAACGAGCATTTTAAGTATGCTAACAAAAAACGTCATGTTTATATGTCACTGCTATGCAGCAGCTTGCTAAACCATGGATGTTTACCTTACGCAATGATGGTCACAATAATAGCTCCAATAATTAAAAACAAAGCTGGTGATTTGTCTGATAACAACATCTATATAGGCCTTATACAGACTTATATTGCTCTTGCCATAATTGCCAGTACATTATTATAATCTTTAATGTATCGGTTTGGTGTTGTATGTTGAACTCAACTCATTGACGATGAGAATATAATTATAGCTTACTACTACTTTATTGCGGTTGTAATAATTGACACCTACATGGTGTACGTAGCAGAAATACAAAACTACAGTTACAATCTGTAACCAAGGTATGTCTACCCTTACAATGCATCGTGATCACATGTTCGCTGCATGGTTCTCTACAGTTACTTTAAGCTAACTTCTTACACATTACACGCTATACTCTACGTACACAACTAAATACATTATCGCCGACACGAGTTGACCGGCCTTCGTTGTGTCCGCGGTCGATCTGCGGCTATCTGCTGCGCTCTGGAAAACGGACATAGTTTATGACGCGGTCCGGATCATTCAGGGAATGCCCACCCATCACTATCCCGCACCATGCAACATTCTACCGCTCTACATTAATAATATCAAGACATACCATCTCTCTTCACAACGTGTGCCAACCAATTTGGATTTTAAAAAGCATCACTCAACTGAGATGGTCATGTCTCTTTTAAAAGAACTTTTTCGACACTACGTACATAGCGAATGGCTCTTCTATGTATGTCACTGTGTTGGATGTCTCCAAGACCTGCGGCCAAGTGAACCATAGCAAGCTATTCACTAAACTAACTGACCGTGGCTGTGCGTGTGTGTCTGTGTACATGTATGTGTGTGTACGTATGTGTGTACGTATGTGTGTACGTATGTATGTATGTATGTATGTATGTATGTATGTATGTAAGCAAGCATGCATGCATGCATGCATGTATGCCTGCTTGTTCCTCTATGATTCGACCCAAATGTTTCTATCAAAATGTTTCTACCCAAAAGTTATCCTTGTAAACATGCTCTGAATGCATGGAAAGGGTCGGCCTGATGCGAGTATGGGTCATATCTGACGTCACATCTAGGCATCCCGAAAAGCGCGCCAAAAATATGCATATTCTAAAATGTCCGGATGCACAGCATTAAATGTGGAATTTCTAATTCATTGAATTTTTTTAATTTTTTGCATGGTGGATATGGAAATAGATAGCAGGATGTAAGATAACATGAATTCAAGCAATAGGTGTTTTTATTCCCTTTAAGGTCTATGGAGACACGTGTCCCCAGTCCCCTCTGGATCCGCCTATGAGTCCCCAATCATTCTGGATATAGGTTTAACCATCAATATCACCTAAAGCGAGTGCTTTGAATGTTTTATTGACTCTTTGGGCGAATTCAGGGCCGTGCAGTTAAAGTATTTTAATTGGTGAGTATCCGCGCCCACACCAATAGTCACCTGGTTCTGACGCCCATGACGACGTTATATAACGGATCTTCGTACAATTTTCTATGTAGGAACCATGTTTGTTAATTATTGTTAAGCTGTCAAGAATTTTTTTTCCTCAAATGGTCGATGCCTACGGCGAATTGATCGGCAAACAATAGAAGGATTTACCATTGAAATAGGTCGAGATGACTCTGTGGCGAGTTGGGTTTTAATTTTGTGAATTGATACGCACACGATGATGCAACATTTCTCTAATATTTGACAGTAGTAACCAACAGCATTGACACACTAATTTATAATATTTACTATTACTATCAAGCTAAATTATATAAAAATAGATATATGGGGGACTGAAAAACAAAAAAAGAAAAGACGCTGATTGGGAAAATATTTAGTTGGACTACAATTCTACGTGACACTGGCGATGTTTTCGTGGCTCGCAAATGCGAAGGTCGCGTTACGTCAGCTTGATGTGTCGAAACAGTTTAACAACATTGACATGTGTCCTCGTAGTTGTCACTACACGGTGTTCATAAACACCCAACCACGCCAATAACACTTTAGTGACAATGAATTTTAACGATATTTTCAAATCTGTCTTTGGGTTCTCGGACGGATTATTTCGGCTACCCAGGTAAAGGAGTTCATGTATTTTTTATTTTATGTTATCAATATGAATATAAAGACAAGTGGAGACTGAGCCTGACCTGAGGCTGAGGCTGAGGCTGAGGGAGGATTGAAGTAGACATGACTGAACATCTCAGGTCATCTGTATATTTTTGTCAGTTATTGAAGTCTGAACTGTCTCTCGCTCTCTCGCACACTCCCTCTCAAGCTCTGATTCTCTCTTGCGCGCGCTCTCTCTCCCCCTCTCTTTCGAAATGTCTCTCGGGCTGCTCAAGAAGCGTTCTCTCAGTCTTGCAGTCTGTTTCTTCTCTCACCCCCTCACAGTCACACACAAGCACGCGCGCACACACACACAAACAACAGTAAATTGAATAGTATTCAAAGAATGAGGGATATTAAAATAGCAAAAATACATGTATGTCACGAGTGAGGTGTTTACCTTTGGCTTTGTTGGATTTTAACAAACTAAGCTTAGCCTTAAAGATATATTTCTATAAATATGATGCCACTGCCTCCGTTTTTTGTGGTATACATATATATACCAACACCTGTCAACGCTACATGACAAAAAAATAACAACTTCCACTGAAACCTTACCTAATCCAGCCACCTTAAACGTTAAAGCTAACTCGGCTTCTAAGGTTAACATAGGCCGGACTACCAATAAGGCTAAACCCAACAACAACAAAATATATATACTTAAATTTTTGTTGGACACACACACTGAAGTCCTTTTCTTGCAAGAAATGTATCACTCCAACAAAAATTTAAGTATATATATTTTGTTGTTGTTGGGTTTAGCCTTATTGGTAGTCCGGCCTATGTTAACCTTAGAAGCCGAGTTAGCTTTAACGTAATATATATATATATATATATTCCCACTTAAAGGTCAGAATTATAATGTATGACACATATAATTGGGGTAAAACATAACAACTACAAAACTGAACAAATTTAGAGCTTTGCATAAAATGCCACCACAAATGTTATTTCTTTCTATGAGTTGATCTGGGATACTAGACTGACCAGACAATGTATATTTAGCATATTACCTTTGTGTATGATAATTAAAGCCTTCCTGAAATCTCTGATCAATGGTTATTATAGTAGGCAGATTGTTTGATCTGGTTCCATATTTTTGTCAGCGAACAGCAAGAATATGTTCCAAATGCTGTACATAATTCTTCTGACTTAAAATCCATTTTGGTTTCATCTCGGATAGCGATAATGTTCTGGTCTTGTTCGATTTAAGAATAAGATCATGGAACAGACAACGTCACATTAACAAAATGTGTTATTGCCTCAAGGATATAAATGGGCAGTTTTATGTTAAATTAAATATACATTTATTTAGTATTCTAGTTCTAGTTGTTTCCAGCACTCGGCAATATTCTATTAACTGACTAGTCTGTACATATTGTAGTTAGAATATTAGGGTCTTATGAGGTCTCATTCAACAAGTCAGCCTTGTTCAGAACATTATCGCCAAGCCGACCTTTCAATGCTGTCATGGAGGGTGGTCACTGCTAGGGTGCTTGCCGTCCTCAGTCGTTCTTTTACGTACAAAATTCAGGCGGGACGGACAGTAACGTGATCTCCGAGTCACGAGGGATACACAGTCCCCAATGTTGAGAGCCAGGTTCTTACACTAAATAAACATGCCTGTCCAGTCTGGGTTTCGAACTCAGAGCACGGGCATGCCAAATGGATGTGCTAACCACTACACTATCGCGTGTTTCAAGCATCACCTGACTTCTTTAATTTACTTTCAGAGGATCACTTGGTGATGATGATGATGATGATCCAAATTCACCGCCAGGTTTCTATGATGAGTCACAAGAGGTGAATGATGACGATGATGAAATGCCGCATCATTTCCACTTTGAAGCTACGGAGCCTGGTGAGATGTTCAGGCATTTTGAGGAAATGTTCCGGAGTTTCGATGAGCTTTTCCGAAGCATGGGTGTGGCACAGTTCTCAGCTCAACCAGGTGAGTGCGATTTAAATTTGCAGTGTTTAAAGGGACGTGGCTGTTCTGTTCCTACCAGTGGTAATTATTAGCAAGAAGTTTGCTGAATGAAGTTGGTTTTGATTGCGGAATCCAGGGTGCAGACATGGTTGTAGCCTTGTCTGTCACTGACCGCTACTGTATGTTTATGATTTGGGGTGTTTGTATAAAGTTTGCGGGCACAACATTCAAATTGTGAACACTGTTTTGGGCTAATTAACTTCTTATTAAATGCAGTTTGAGCGGAGGGGGCACAGCAGTTAGACTTTAGCTTCGGGTGCTCAGTCAAGAGATACCAGGTTCAAATCCTCTTGTTGTGATTTCGAACCATGGGCAAGTTGTTTCATTCTTGCTCCAATTCACTTAGCTGTATGAATGAGTACCAGGCTATAGACAGTGGAGGATATCTTGTTACAGTAGTCTTTGTTCACTAACTGCAGCATGGCTGAATACTTCAAAATGGATTCCGACATCATGTGGCAATTGGCTATTTTGATTGAGGTCGTTTCCAGACAATTTTTTGTCTGATATCGATGTCTGCCACATCAGTAATGTTGACAACGAACACGGCGATCATATTATCGTCCAACTACACTGTTTGTGTGACTTTTCGATGCAGCGATACGAAGTAGATATCCCGTCGGTAGCGCCTTCATTTTGCCGATATATACAGCCATCTTGTTGATCAAGCACCATCCATATCTCGCTTGATTAGTTTATTATAGCGATATTTTGTTAGTATTATCCCATTGCTACTGTTAAGGGAACACATGATATTTTGTTAGTATTATCCCATTGCTACTGTTAAGGGAACACATGATACTCGTGAAAGAGTTTTTGTAATTTTGAGTGTTAATTTTGTACTGGCCATTTTGTAAATAAAAAATGTTGCGTTCTCATGGTTGTTGATGTCGTCGATAAAATGAATTGTAATTCGAAAACTAACCATCAGAATTGGATGTTTTATTAGGACAGAATTAACACATGTGGCTACATTTGCTTCACTGGACAACTTATGATAGATGCTGTGGTTGTTTGTGTATCACATGATGGAAGTTTACATGTTATTTTTTCTTTGTAAGTTTTGAACTTTGCTTCATGATCTGAAATTTAATTGATTGTAACACAGCAATTTCAACAGCATATTTTATTCACACATAATTTTTGTGTACAATATAATTCATTTTATGTGATTCTACTTTTGATGCAAGCAGCACACAATATAATTCACAATTGGCCGCCATCTTCAAATTGTCTGCCCACAGCAGGATGTAAAATAAGAAGGCTGTCTACCCAAGAAAAAGCTAAAGACTAAGCGAAATGAACCTTTTTTATTCATATATTGATTGATAAAATGAAGCTTAGATTTGTTTGTATGAGCAGAGCTTCAAGTCTCCCTATTGGGCGGGAGATCTCCTGAATTTTGACAGAATCTAGAAAATCTCCCGAATTAGAATACAAATCTCCTGATTTTATTCGAAAACTTAAAAAACTGCACTGCCACTTGAAGATGTCGCCAGGTTTGCTAGAGTTGGTTGGAAAGGCAACTCACCTTTACTACACTGTGTTGCAGAAGCAATAAAGTGACGATTACATGGTGATCACAGTCTTTTGTTTTTCTAACTTTTCATGTTTTGCACTATACATCTACCGGTACATTTTTTATGTCGTTGGTTTTGCTGGTATGTGTGTGTTCCCTTTAAAAAAATTACTGGTAAAATCTCCCTATTGTGTTTTTATAATATAGGGAGATCTCCCTATTTTGGATTCATTCAGGTTGGAAGCTATGTAAGTGTTCTTTTTCAAATAACATGCAAACAGAAATGTATTATAGGAATTGTAGTGACTGTATTTAGACACTTAAACATTAATTCTCAGCTATCCGAAAGCATACAGTACAAAAAGAATAAATTTTTGTGTCTGAAAACATAGTGTTCAAACACCTACAGTCATTTTGGACTGTAGGTAGGTAGGCAGGCAGGCAGGCAGGCAGGTAGGTATTCGGATATAATTTTTTTATTTATTATCATTTTTTGGGTGTCTGAAAACATGTGCGTCTGAACTCATACAGTCATGATAGTATTACACATGAAAGATAAGAAGTCCTGCAGAGTCCAGGCCCTAAGCCAGAAATAATTTTTTGCCCATCTTGAATTAATCAAAAGTGCATTTTAGTGCGTGAATGGCTTTCTCGAAAGCCATTCACACCAATCACAGCCATTATTGGTGTGTTTAGTTTTTTCAGTGACAAACCTATGTAATTTGAGCCATTTATTTAGTTAATACTGATTCATTTGATTGGTCTTGGCCAGTCATCTGCCAATCTTGAAGACAGGCAGACAGGTCTCTAGCTAAGCCCCTGACTGAACACTACTCAGACTACTTATGTATATAATTACTATAAAAATATTATATATCATACTGCAATCCAATGGGAATTCACTAGTTGACTGTCAGTCAAATTGTGAACTGGTTGACCTGTTGGTGGTGCTTTAGCAGTTGCTGTACACGTAATTGGCAGTTAATTCTCCTGATATTGGGATCCATGTACCATAACCTGACCTGTAAAATGAAAATGTTTCCATCTAGTCGCTAAACATGAGGCCGACATAGCCAAGCAATTTCACGCAGACATGAAAAGTTATGACAACATCCGTATCATTCTTATTGGTGCTTAATTTTTGCCTTGAGCTGCATGGCAATTTGCCTGTGGTTATTGGTGTGTGAGAAGTCTGTAAGGATCAGGTAGGCCGGGTTAGGTAGGCAGCATTCTGTAAAAGCCTCTAGTGTTAATCATATTCAGGAATTCCAATGGGCCTTCCCTTCCTATCTCAGCTATTTATAGCTGTTTTCCCGTCTGCCAGTCGGGCTAGGGAACATCTGGTGTCAGTACTGGTCTCGGGACTTAGGAGTAAGGCTGTCTTCCTCAACACGCTCCGGTTAAGGATTCACAGGTAAGAGGATTGTGGAAAATGTACAGGGACGGGCTGTTGGCATTTGGATTATGGAACTGGAGGTGGGATTTATGGTGTCTAAAGTAAGAATAAGGACATAAGTTCATTTGAAATATATGTGTGTATGTGTACAACTGTACCTACTTATGTATGCGTACATAGCTGTGCAGGCTTAATGTGTGTGCATGGGTGTTCCGTGTGCTATGACTAATCTTTGGATATGTATTATTGGGACATTTGTTACTGCTAAGTACTGAATATTATTGCCATAGATAGATGTCAGTTAAATATTCTCCAGAGGTGTTGATCTGTCTGGACATGAAACACGATGGTTTGGTTTTATAACAACACTTTGATAAATCATAGTAACCTGTATTTCATTTAGTGTACAACTCACTTTCACTTCAGGAGCTGAAAGTGAATCTGATGTATATCAATTAAGAAACTGCAGTATCAGTGAATTCACTGAATAATAATAATAAATATATATAAATTACAGATGTTATAGGATCTGTAATACTGAAATTTTTTTTTTAATATAGTGCCGTATATATTAGATAAAATTATGATTATTTATTACTTTAATAAACCTGTGTATGGTATGATCAAAGTCCACAGATACACTCAAACACACATCTATTGTATCAGATCAGTGTCAGAGCAAGTGTGGTGAAATTAGCAGCAACACTTCTGCAAAGTACTATAGTTGTCAGTTGCGTGACCTTGGAACATTAGCAGCTTTACACACTGACCTATACTATAACATACCCGGGTAGGTCAGTGGCTTCACACAGTAGCTGTTTACGCAGCTGTTTAGTTACTCACTGAGACCGGTTGGAAAGTTGGAAGAAGGATGGTGGCTTATAAACTGATCAATGTATATTATGACTGTTTTGTGTGTAATCAATAATTAATTATATAAAGGTTGTTGCTGGTTTAATTCTGCAGATTTCCCAGGCCTCATAATATTTCAGCAGCTTATGATTTTTGATATGTTTTAAAGATCTTCCAACTTTATCCTGTAATCTCACAATTTTGTTGTGATGCACTAAATTGCTTGCAATGCCATCTTGTGAATAATCTGATCATGTTTTTTTCTTCACATTTTGATGTGATTATTTTTGGAATTTTGTAATGTGATCAGATAGTAGTTTTTTATTTAAAAAATTTTGTTAAATATAACTATTTAAATACAATAAATTTATACTTTTAATATAATGTAAAACTCATAAGTTAAAAAAGAACGATGTATCTGAAAAGAAAACCACAGTCGAATTTTTGCCTGTATTTTGGGTTGGTTGGTAAAATCTTTTTTGTCAAAGTTGGTGGAATGTATAAAATGCAGGCAAAACTAACAAAAATCTATAACAATAAGGGTAATAGTAGTCACTTTTTGGAAAAACAATGAACATATTTTCCAATGTCGGTTTATTTGGCGAATTAACGTACCTGTCAGATTAATCACATTTAACAAAGTTATGTTTTTAATGGACAGCACCTGCTATTGCCTTTATGGTTGGTAAAAACTGGCAAAAATGTGTTTTTGCTGGTTCTTGGTAGCAAACAAACTGTTTTGTTCAGGTATGTTTACCTTGGTGAGAGTAAATCAAGCAGGTGGCATCAACCGAGAAAGTTTGTGTGACAGACTCTAAATAGCAGCAGTTTTCCCATGGGATGTGTAGAGACAATGAAGTACCCTACCGTACAAACACTAAATACAAACATCATATATAATGTTTCTGTTTAGAAACTATATAAATCTCAGTGTGTTTCCTTCCTTCTGTCTGTCTGTTGTCATCATTGTTGTATCGGTCGCATGGCCTCAACAACGGACACTGGATGGTTGGATGTGGAGACACCATATTACACTCTGTATAATTACTATTTTATATAGCTTTATCGCATTGCAATCGAAAAATTACAATCGTTGAAACCAAATGTAATGTTACATCAAACGTCCGGTATGAATACTTCGTGAAACTTTTTAGCATAGATATCGCATATATTGATTGACCTCTGCATTGTACGTGGGAAAGGGGAACAAATGTGTCTAACATTCTGTACGTAATATGTAATAACTAATACTATGCAGGTTAAGTATGATTGCTGTCCTGTGACATAACTATGATGCACTTATTGAGCGTAAAATACTCAAGGCACAACCACGTATGACCACTACAACCGGTCTGCAGGATCTCGCCACTGTAATATCTTCAACTTATAGCAATTAAGGGATCAAGGCTAATTAAGGTTTCAATATCAAAGGCCATGGAAATGCTGGGAACATTGTTAACAGTGCATTTACACAAACACAAAACTAGTTATTTTTAGTAATTGAATTACTACATGTTCGCTGCAGCTGGTGAGACACACCTGAGGGCACTACTTGTTTATCTGGAAATATTTAACATGCCATAATTGGTTACTGCAAACATTAAAATAATGGTTAATAAAATTTATTTTAAGTAAGACGGAAGCTATGTAATGAAGACTAGTCATGTGTTTGTTTTATTGTTTCATGAGTGGGTATTGCTACTTGGTAAACCATACTCAGATATTGGAAAAATAAACAACATGTATCTGTCTATTGTTTGTCCGTCCGTTAGTCTGTCTGTCCATCCGTCCGTCTGTCTGTCCGTCTGTCCGTCCATCCATCTTGTCTCTGTCCGTCCATTCATCTTGTCTCTGTCCGTCCATCCATCTTGTCTGGCCGTCCATCCATCTTGTCTGTCTGTCCGTCCATCCATCTTGTCTCTGTCCGTCCATCCATCTTGTCTGTCTGTCCGTCCATCCATCTTGTCTGTCCGTCCATCCATCTTGTCTGTCTGTCCGTCCATCCATCTTGTCTCTGTCCGTCCATCCATCTTGTCTGTCTGTCCGTCCATCCATCTTCTCTGTCCGTCCATCCATCTTGTCTGTCTGTCCGTCCATCCATCTTGTCTGTCCGTCCATCCATCTTGTCTGTCCGTCCATCCATCTTGTCTGTCTGTCCGTCCATCCATCTTGTCTCTGTCCGTCCATCCATCTTGTCTGTCCGTCCATCCATCTTGTCTGTCCGTCCATCCATCTTGTCTGTCTGTCCGTCCATCCATCTTGTCTCTGTCCGTCCATCCATCTTGTCTGTCTGTCCGTCCATCCATCTTGTCTGTCCGTCCATCCATCTTGTCTGTCCGTCCATCCATCTTGTCTGTCTGTCCGTCCATCCATCTTGTCTGTCTGTCCGTCCATCCATCTTGTCTGTCCGTCCATCCATCTTGTCTGTCCGTCCATCCATCTTGTCTGTCCGTCCATCCATCTTGTCTGTCCGTCCGTCCATCCGTCTTGTCTGTCCGTCCATCCGTCTTGTCTGTCCGTCCATCCGTCTTGTCTGTCCGTCCATCCGTCTTGTCTGTCCGTCCATCCTTCTTGTCTGTCCGTCCTTCCGTCTTGTCTGTCCGTCCCTCCGTCTTGTCTGTCCGTCCATCCGTCTTGTCTGTTCGTCCATCCGTCTTGTCTGTCCGTCCATCCGTCTTGTCTGTCCGTCCATCCGTCTTGTCTGTCCGTCCATCCGTCTTGTCTGTCCGTCCATCCGTCTTGTCTGTCCGTCCATCCGTCTTGTCTGTCCGTCCATCCGTCTTGTCTGTCCGTCCATCCGTCTTGTCTGTCCGTCCATCCCTCTTGTCTGTCCGTCCATCCGTCTTGTCTGTCCGTCCATCCGTCTTGTCTGTCCGTCCATCCGTCTTGTCTGTCCGTCCATCCGTCTTGTCTGTCCGTCCATCCGTCTTGTCTGTCCGTCCATCCGTCTTGTCTGTCCGTCCATCCGTCTTGTCTGTCCGTCCATCTGTCTTGTCTGTCCGTCCATCCGTCTTGTCTGTCCGTCCATCCATCTTGTCTGTCCGTCCATCCATCTTGTCTGTCCGTCCATCCATCTTGTCTGTCTGTCCGTCCATCCATCTTGTCTCTGTCCGTCCATCCATCTTGTCTGTCCGTCCATCCATCTTGTCTGTCCGTCCATCCATCTTGTCTGTCTGTCCGTCCATCCATCTTGTCTCTGTCCGTCCATCCATCTTGTCTGTCTGTCCGTCCATCCATCTTGTCTGTCCGTCCATCCATCTTGTCTGTCCGTCCATCCATCTTGTCTGTCTGTCCGTCCATCCATCTTGTCTGTCTGTCCGTCCATCCATCTTGTCTGTCCGTCCATCCATCTTGTCTGTCCGTCCATCCATCTTGTCTGTCCGTCCATCCATCTTGTCTGTCCGTCCGTCCATCCGTCTTGTCTGTCCGTCCATCCGTCTTGTCTGTCCGTCCATCCGTCTTGTCTGTCCGTCCATCCGTCTTGTCTGTCCGTCCATCCTTCTTGTCTGTCCGTCCTTCCGTCTTGTCTGTCCGTCCCTCCGTCTTGTCTGTCCGTCCATCCGTCTTGTCTGTTCGTCCATCCGTCTTGTCTGTCCGTCCATCCGTCTTGTCTGTCCGTCCATCCGTCTTGTCTGTCCGTCCATCCGTCTTGTCTGTCCGTCCATCCGTCTTGTCTGTCCGTCCATCCGTCTTGTCTGTCCGTCCATCCGTCTTGTCTGTCCGTCCATCCGTCTTGTCTGTCCGTCCATCCCTCTTGTCTGTCCGTCCATCCGTCTTGTCTGTCCGTCCATCCGTCTTGTCTGTCCGTCCATCCGTCTTGTCTGTCCGTCCATCCGTCTTGTCTGTCCGTCCATCCGTCTTGTCTGTCCGTCCATCCGTCTTGTCTGTCCGTCCATCCGTCTTGTCTGTCCGTCCATCTGTCTTGTCTGTCCGTCCATCCGTCTTGTCTGTTCGTCCATCCATCTGTCCATCCGTTTGTGCTTAGCAGATGTATTGTATTTTACCGATGCTATACCTGACTGTACTGTGGTACCTCTCCGACCTTGTTAATGTGATGTCCATGACCTCATAGTGACCCCATGACCTCTCCATAAGGTCTCAGTTATATCTTGTATCGGCTGACGGGGAATGCCAGTAGTGACAAACGGTGATAGCTCCCTAGCCCTGCCTTCACAGCGCAGACCATCACTGCCTGAGTAACACATCATTTACCACACATATATATATATATATATATATATACATATACAGTATATATACATACATACATACATACATATATATATATATATATATATACATACACAGTGGAAACTTGCTGTAATGATTTACTGTTTTTATTTCATCACAATTACTGGTGTTGCTCAATACAAGTATTTTTATTATTTTGCTGTTATTGTTGTCCCTAGCGAGCAGTAAATCCTGCCCTCAATGACATCAAGGATGTTGTATTATATACCTGCCAATGACATCAAGGATGTTGTATTATATACCTGCCAATGACATCAAGGATGTTGTATTATATACCTGCCAATGACATCAAGGATGTTGTATTATATACCTGTCAATGACATCAAGGATGTTGTATTATATACCTGCCAATGACATCAAGGATGTTGTATTATATACCTGCCAATGACATCAAGGATGTTGTATTATATACCTGCCAATGACATCAAGGATGTTGTATTATATACCTGCCAATGACATCAAGGATGTTGTATTATATACCTGTCAATGACATCAAGGATGTTGTATTATATACCTGCCAATGACATCAAGGATGTTGTATTATATACCTGTCAATGACATCAAGGATGTTGTATTATATACCTGCCAATGACATCAAGGATGTTGTATTATATACCTGTCAATGACATCAAGGATGTTGTATTATATACCTGCCAATGACATCAAGGATGTTGTATTATATACCTGCCAATGACATCAAGGATGTTGTATTATATACCTGCCAATGACATCAAGGATGTTGTATTATATACCTGTCAATGACATCAAGGATGTTGTATTATATACCTGCCAATGACATCAAGGATGTTGTATTATATACCTGTCAATGACATCAAGGATGTTGTATTATATACCTGCCAATGACATCAAGGATGTTGTATTATATACCTGTCAATGACATCAAGGATGTTGTATTATATACCTGCCAATGACATCAAGGATGTTGTATTATATACCTGCCAATGACATCAAGGATGTTGTATTATATACCTGCCAATGACATCAAGGATGTTGTATTATATACCTGTCAATGACATCAAGGATGTTGTATTATATACCTGTCAATGACATCAAGGATGTTGTATTATATACCTGTCAATGACATCAAGGATGTTGTATTATATACCTGCCAATGACATCAAGGATGTTGTATTATATACCTGTCAATGACATCAAGGATGTTGTATTATATACCTGCCAATGACATCAAGGATGTTGTATTATATACCTGCCAATGACATCAAGGATGTTGTATTATATACCTGCCAATGACATCAAGGATGTTGTATTATATACCTGTCAATGACATCAAGGATGTTGTATTATATACCTGTCAATGACATCAAGGATGTTGTATTATATACCTGCCAATGACATCAAGGATGTTGTATTATATACCTGCCAATGACATCAAGGATGTTGTATTATATACCTGCCAATGACATCAAGGATGTTGTATTATATACCTGCCAATGACATCAAGGATGTTGTATTATATACCTGCCAATGACATCAAGGATGTTGTATTATATACCTGTCAATGACATCAAGGATGTTGTATTATATACCTGCCAATGACATCAAGGATGTTGTATTATATACCTGTCAATGACATCAAGGATGTTGTATTATATACCTGTCAATGACATCAAGGATGTTGTATTATATACCTGCCAATGACATCAAGGATGTTGTATTATATACCTGCCAATGACATCAAGGATGTTGTATTATATACCTGCCAATGACATCAAGGATGTTGTATTATATACCTGCCAATGACATCAAGGATGTTGTATTATATACCTGCCAATGACATCAAGGATGTTGTATTATATACCTGCCAATGACATCAAGGATGTTGTATTATATACCTGTCAATGACATCAAGGATGTTGTATTATATACCTGTCAATGACATCAAGGATGTTGTATTATATACCTGCCAATGACATCAAGGATGTTGTATTATATACCTGCCAATGACATCAAGGATGTTGTATTATATACCTGCCAATGACATCAAGGATGTTGTATTATATACCTGCCAATGACATCAAGGATGTTGTATTATATACCTGCCAATGACATCAAGGATGTTGTATTATATACCTGCCAATGACATCAAGGATGTTGTATTATATACCTGTCAATGACATCAAGGATGTTGTATTATATACCTGCCAATGACATCAAGGATGTTGTATTATATACCTGCCAATGACATCAAGGATGTTGTATTATATACCTGCCAATGACATCAAGGATGTTGTATTAGATACCTGTCAATGACATCAAGGATGTTGTATTATATACCTGCCAATGACATCAAGGATGTTGTATTATATACCTGCCAATGACATCAAGGATGTTGTATTATATACCTGCCAATGACATCAAGGATGTTGTATTATATACCTGCCAATGACATCAAGGATGTTGTATTATATACCTGTCAATGACATCAAGGATGTTGTATTATATACCTGTCAATGACATCAAGGATGTTGTATTATATACCTGCCAATGACATCAAGGATGTTGTATTATATACCTGCCAATGACATCAAGGATGTTGTATTATATACCTGCCAATGACATCAAGGATGTTGTATTATATACCTGTCAATGACATCAAGGATGTTGTATTATATACCTGTCAATGACATCAAGGATGTTGTATTATATACCTGTCAATGACATCAAGGATGTTGTATTATATACCTGCCAATTTTTTCTTTGTCTCGAAGTGGGGTGGTGCTGTTGGAGATTTAAAAACAAAATCCAGCAGATTTGCCTGTATTCTGGGATTTCACAGGACATTTGGCAGGTGTCTGGTATCGTGGAAAAATGTGTAGCCTATTTCAGAAACTTACCAGATCTGCTCATGGATGTTAAACTCTAGGGAGATCTGGTGGGATTCTTCACTTTGTACACAGGTGACATTCGTAAACAGTGGAATCAAATTTGTTTTCCAGACGAGAACCATGTGGCACCACCGCAGTCGAGAGGATCATTGCGTGACCGTATGCTGAAAGAGCCTGATACGCCACCTGGTGGAAGCAACAGGCAGGTCTTTGATTTCGAAGAGAGTCCATCTGTAAGATCTCCTTCTCTTGTAAGTCACCATTTTATTAATTATCCGCCATTGTTGATAGATTAACATTTTACGGATCTGCCACTTTTTTGGTTTAAAATTGAAATTCTGTATTTATCTGTATTATTTTAATTGGTTAAACGGCCTATCGGATTCCTATTTAGATTTAGTGTTGCTTTTTATCAGACTACAAAATTAAGCCACATCAAAGAAGATCCTGTTAGGTTTCACTGGAAATTACAAAAGATATACATATCAAAATTAATCACCAGATTTCACCAGAAATCTGCCTAGAATAAAATGTTTTCATGCTTTACCTGCTATAAGTTTATCATTAGATTTTATTTGTATCATACAAGAATATTCACAGCTGTATGTATGCACTTCATCAGTATTTTTCCTTTACAAGCTAATCCAGTTTTTTAATGCAAAACAATTTCTGACATGACAACAAGGGATTGCTCCTATCACAAAATTGTTTCACTTCGAATTGTGAATGGTTTCACTTTCAGTTTGGCCGACTGTGGGGAGCGCCATCTTCCATCCCACAGTTTCCATTGCCAAAGGAAAAAGTGGACAAAGGTACCTTATGTGACATACGTTCTGTGGAATGAACATGCGTTCTACCACTGTTCAAGTCCCCTCTAGTTCTTGAAGTGTCTATATGACATACGTTCTGTGATACGACCATGCTTTCTACCACTGTTCAAGTCCCCTCTAGTTCTTGAAGTGTCTACAAGACATACGTTCTGTGATACGACCATGCTTTCTACCACTGTTCAAGTCCCCTCTAGTTCTTGAAGTGTCTACAAGACATACGTTCTGTGATACGACCATGCTTTCTACCACTGTTCAAGTCCCCTCTAGTTCTTGAAGTGTCTACAAGACATACGTTCTGTGATACGACCATGCTTTCTACCACTGTTCAAGTCCCCTCTAGTTCTTGAAGTGTCTACAAGACATACGTTCTGTGATACGACCATGCTTTCTACCACTGTTCAAGTCCCCTCTAGTTCTTGAAGTGTCTACATGACATACGTTCTGTGATACGACCATGCTTTCTACCACTGTTCAAGTCCCCTCTAGTTCTTGAAGTGTCTACAAGACATACGTTCTGTGATACGACCATGCTTTCTACCACTGTTCAAGTCCCCTCTAGTTCTTGAAGTGTCTACAAGACATACGTTCTGTGATACGACCATGCTTTCTACCACTGTTCAAGTCCCCTCTAGTTCTTGAAGTGTCTACATGACATACGTTCTGTGATACGACCATGCTTTCTACCACTGTTCAAGTCCCCTCTAGTTCTTGAAGTGTCTACATGACATACGTTCTGTGATACGACCATGCTTTCTACCACTGTTCAAGTCCCCTCTAGTTCTTGAAGTGTCTACATGACATACGTTCTGTGATACGACCATGCTTTCTACCACTGTTCAAGTCCCCTCTAGTTCTTGAAGTGTCTACATGACATACGTTCTGTGATACGACCATGCTTTCTACCACTGTTCAAGTCCCCTCTAGTTCTTGAAG
Organism: Escarpia spicata; assembly: GCA_963995525.1. Taxonomy (NCBI): domain Eukaryota; kingdom Metazoa; phylum Annelida; class Polychaeta; order Sabellida; family Siboglinidae; genus Escarpia; species Escarpia spicata. Next base: position 2,303,166 of record OZ023216.1, read on the forward strand.
TGTCTACATGACATACGTTCTGTGATACGACCATGCTTTCTACCACTGTTCAAGTCCCCTCTAGTTCTTGAAGTGTCTACAAGACATACGTTCTGTGATACGACCATGCTTTCTACCACTGTTCAAGTCCCCTCTAGTTCTTGAAGTGTCTACATGACATACGTTCTGTGATACGACCATGCTTTCTACCACTGTTCAAGTCCCCTCTAGTTCTTGAAGTGTCTACATGACATACGTTCTGTGATACGACCATGCTTTCTACCACTGTTCAAGTCCCCTCTAGTTCTTGAAGTGTCTACATGACATACGTTCTGTGATACGACCATGCTTTCTACCACTGTTCAAGTCCCCTCTAGTTCTTGAAGTGTCTACATGACATACGTTCTGTGATACGACCATGCTTTCTACCACTGTTCAAGTCCCCTCTAGTTCTTGAAGTGTCTACATGACATACGTTCTGTGATACGACCATGCTTTCTACCACTGTTCAAGTCCCCTCTAGTTCTTGAAGTGTCTACATGACATACGTTCTGTGATACGACCATGCTCTCTACCACTGTTCAAGTCCCCTCTAGTTCTAGAAGTGTCTACATGACATACGTTCTGTGATACGACCATGCTTTCTACCACTGTTCAAGTCCCCTCTAGTTCTTGAAGTGTCTACATGACATACGTTCTGTGATACGACCATGCTTTCTACCACTGTTCAAGTCCCCTCTAGTTCTTGAAGTGTCTACACGATGTCGCTTTAGTTAACTGTTGGTTGGTTATGTTTTCTTGGGAGTCTACTTGTAGTATAATCTAGTTTGTTTGCTAGCTAATCTGAGACTTCATTTACATGTAATTATCCACGTATTTAGCTACAGTGGCAGTATGTCTGATGAGAAGATTCATTACCAGTACCTGGGTATATAGTATTTTTTATTCTAATGTTAATTACTTTTTTATGTACAGTCTAAACTCAATATTAAGGTCAGCCTCAGGACTGGACCAGTGACCTGACTAGCGAGGTGGCCGTATTAGTGGGACTAATCTCCTATACTTAATTACAGAATTAACTTGAGACTCTCCTCGGGTCACCTTAATTCCGAGGTGGCTGTTTACCGAAGTGTCCATAAAAGCAAGATTTTATTGCATTTAGTTTATAGTGATTGACTGTTTTAAACTTATATATATAAGTACCTGTAAAAATTTGAGCCAAATAACAAAAATTGTAATTTCCTTTGTAGCGCTCACTTAATAAGTTGTTATTTCAACAATGAACTTTACTGTTAAGATTCCCTGTAGTGCACAGATCAGATACGTTGGTTCATCTGTGTAGATTTGGACGGTGAAATAAAAGACGCATCAGAGTTGGACGACATCTTTGCGAAGAAGCCAAAGACACCTCAGTCTTCTGCACCAATGGAGCCAAATTATCGCCATTCACAGCCTCAGGGCACGTTCAAAAGTGTCTCTGTGTGGACTCGTATTGGAGCGGATGGGGTAAGGGTCTTCAGGAGAAATCTTGGAAAGGTCGTTGAAATGAGGGACAAATATAGGATTTATTACATTAATATGACTGTGTGAACTACAGTATTATTTTTTGTTTTTAATTTTGTTTCCTTTAATTTCATTTTTTTTGCAATATACACAACAATATCTCTATTTAGTGGATGCATTAACTACAAGGTCACTTGGTTCGTTTCTCTATGGATGTGTGTGTAAGCTCTGTATGCTAACCTGGAGTGGTACTACGAACACTGCACGACCTACCAACACTTGTTCTATGTACGTTCTATCTCACTGTGGAACTTACTCACACAGGAAGCAGTTGCAGCGTCTACTGCAGAAATATTCCAGAGAGCCGCCCTCCCAGTCATCCAGTCATTGACATTATCGATGCCCGTTTTTGTTTTAATCATGGACTGCCTGTTTTTAATTAGTTTTAACTGTTTATTTTATAAACTTAGTTATTATTGTTTTAGCAATAAAGTTACAAACTGCAGGATAGTGAAGTATAACTTTTAGCGGTATATTCTTGAGGTGTGGATGTCGATTTAGGAGCGAAACGTTGTGTTTCAGAAAGTGGAGGAGCATCGGTCGGTGCGTGACAATCACGGGAATGAGGAAGAGATTGTAACAAAGCAGATTGGAGAGCAGGGATACAGTGTGACAAAGAAACGGGACTCGATGGGAAGGGAGAGCGTGCAGGAAACGTACAGCAACATGGATGAACGTGAGTACCGGGACAGACAGGCCACTTGGGTGCTTGAAAGACGTACTTCCTTCCTGGAAGCTACGTCGTATACCTGCATCAAACAAAATGTGCTAGGTTTTTGGAATCTGTGTCGGCAGTATTTTCTCTTGGACTGTTAGTAGTTTGTTGTTAAATTTTATGCTTGCATACTCGATGTTTACTTCATCACAATTATTCCATTTAGAGCAAATCCATCTTAAAATGTATGTATACTTGTATTCCTCTAAAAATTAAAAAAAGTCTACGATCTTGCATGTCTTCTATGATGATTTTCTTTCACTAACGATTTGATCTTATTACTGATGCTAGAGATCATTCACTTAGATTTGATCTTATTATTGATGCTAGAGATCATTCACTTAGATTTGATCTTATTACTGATGCTAGAGATCATTCACTTAGATTTGATCTTATTACTGATGCTAGAGATCATTCACTTAGATTTGATCTTATTACTGATGCTAGAGATCATTCACTTAGATTTGATCTTATTACTGATGCTAGAGATCATTCACTTAGATTCTTCTAAGCTCATAAGCCTGATTTTGCTCATTAGAACCAATTTTGCTCTTTAACAGTGATGTTGTATACTGAAAACTGTCACCACCAGGGTGCGTCACTGGTATACTTCAGTTTTGCAGCAGTGTCACGGAAATAGTGTCCTCATTGCTATGGCAACGGTTTTTTGCATTTTGAAAAAATCTCCTTAAATGTAACAACAGATTCTGTTTACTGATGGTCTGGATTTTCCTTATCAGTTTAGTGAAACGATTCTCACTGATGTTGTAAAATTCACTTGCTGCTTTCAAAGAGCAACATTGCCACATTTGTTTTATTAATTTGCTGTAACCTACAATTTTTGGCACAACTCGTAGCAGCTTCCACAGTTTGAGTTTTCTTTTGTGTTATTTTAGAATCATTTCAGAAAAAATCTAACCTGTCTGATATAAACTATATTATTATGTAAATGATCTGCCCAGTCAGTATACACTCATCCCATCTAAAATGTGAATATTTCTGATACTAATCGTACTGTAATTTCTCTTGCAGGAGACAAAGACAATTTCGAGCAACTATGGAGCATACCTGACCCCCGGAATCGGTCGCCATGGCAACAGATGACCCCAGCAGGAGAATCTTACGACCCACAGACGAGATCTATATTTCGACACCTATTTGGGTTCAGTTTTCCTGGATTTGGGAAAGGTTAATCTGTCTCAAAGTCATTGGATGACGAAGAATTCTAATTGAGAAAATGTCTCACTAAAGTTACAATGTCTGATTATGTTTATTCATATTATATAAACTATGAATTCAAGCATCTTCACTGCCCAAATGTGAACCACAATAATGTTTTAATATAATATGACTCTTATCCTTTGAATTTGAACATTTTGTTCTAAATATTATGTTTGCATTGTGATAGTAATGGCCAGTTCTATATTCATAGACATAATATACAGGTGGACTGGAAAATTATCCAAACAAAATTCTGGTTCGTTAAAAGACATTTTGGTGGTCAGGATGTTAATACATAGTTTATACGATATAACTTGATATTACTAAAAAAACGATCATGCAATGTACCTTTAATGTGGATACATTTCAACTACCAACTTTGCTCAAAATGTTGATCAACAAGGAGGGAGTTGGAAACGGTTAAGGGAGTTGGAAAATGAGATTCGGGCAGTGTTCAGAAGAAATGTAAACATACATGAAGGAATTGGAAGGACGCAGGATAGGAGATTGCAGACAAGGTGTTAGGTATGGCTGTAATACCACTGGCATGTTAATTCATCGTTACAGACTCTAATACCCGTCAGTGCAGCAACAAATAAGCACTGCAGTTATAAATTATACATTTAATCTGACACTCCTTTCCTCCGATGGTTTTATTTCTGCCAATTACGGCATTGTAAATACGTCCAGGTAAAATTAATGTAAAGCCACGGTGGCGCCATTTGGACAGTTACTGTTTTTGTTTTAATATGTTGCCAGTTGGTAGATAAGAGGCCAAAGTTCAAGAAAATGAATGACCATAGAGGCGAGTGGACCGTGGTACCTGGGAGGACATATTGCCAGACTGGCCCCAAAGTTGGTGCAACAATATATAAATTGTCGCGCAAAGCTTTCCGCTTTTGTTATCATGATTATTTGCCAGCAATTTTGTTAGTTTTATATTTCATTAGTAAAACTTGTTTACATGCTAATACTTTGTTGTTCTGGAGATGCTCACTAGGTGGCATGTCAGTTTGTCGACTGGTTCCAACCTACCATGTTTATCTGGTATTTATAGTAACTTTTATACTTGTTACAATTCCTGGTTGAATTTGAGGAAAATTTGAACTAAAATTCATGCAGTTTAGGAAAAAGTGGCACGCCATCTACTGAGTATACTGAACATAAATTCAGTGGCGATATACACTTTTTTTTAAAAGCTTGTCATCTTCTGGGTCATGTTAGTCAATTTTATGTCTGCTCAGTGAAATGATACACAAGAAAAATGTATGATGAAACAATATTGTGGATTGTTTGACGGAAAACCTAAGGGGTTGTCTCAAAGTGGAGAGAATCTTGAGAGTTTGGGGTTTCCGAGTATACCATGGTTAGAATGGTTATAAAGCTGGCTTTACAACTAAAATGTGCTTTGGAAACGAGACATTTTTAACAAGGAAATTATCAGACAGTCTTGAAGACACCAGTGAAGACTTGTTTGTGATGTCAGTGTTTATTGTTGCATTTAATTTGCACATATAATACTAAAAATAGAACATAGCTCGATGATTGAAACATTATTACAAAGTACTGCTAAACTTTCAAGCCAGAACATCAATGGGAATGTCTTAAATATTAATGGAAGAACATTGCTACTGTTTTGTGAGATATTATATAGGAATGGTTTTTATTTTGGGAAGTATAAAGACATTTTTTGGACAATAGAAAATGCATATTGGGGCTTCCCATAAACTCCAGCTATTGGGTTGAGCTTTGAAGGTTTAATACTAGGTACATTTAATTTTATGAGAAACTAATTTGGAACCACTGGTTTTGTCTAGGCAAAGATGCCTCGGTAAAAAGAAGACATCCATCTTTGTAGCATTATTAATTATGTTTTGTTCATCTGAAAACATCAACTACTGGTTCTAGGTGTGTTGGACTTGTATAGACGGGTAGAACTGTATATTTATACTGATCATTGAGGAGACTCTATCATTACTGTTTGTTATGTTTCAGATTGAAAATAAATATTATTAATTATGACTAAAAGAAGTGGATTTGTCAAATTGCATGACATTTTAGTGTAATACGAGTCGTGGGTAGCTTTAGAACTTACCTTGGATAGGTATGTGTACAAATAGATACGACCCTTAGGGGTTAGGGATGTTATCTAAAAGTTATGACACTTAGGGGTGGAACATGTGGAATAATGGATATTACCCTTTATGTTAAGGCATGTGAACTAAGGGATATTACCCTTTATGTTAAGGCATGTGAACTAAGGGATATTACCCTTTATGTTAAGGCATGTGAACTAAGGGATATTACCCTTTATGTTAAGGCATGTGAACTAAGGGATATTACCCTTTATGTCAAGGCATGTGAACTAAGGGATATTACCCTTTATGTTAAGGCATGTGAACTAAGGGATATTACCCTTTATGTTAAGGCATGTGAACTAAGGGATATTACCCTTTATGTTAAGGCATGTGAACTAAGGGATATTACCCTTTATGTTAAGGCATGTGAACTAAGGGATATTACCCTTTATGTTAAGGCATGTGAACTAAGGGATATTACCCTTTATGTTAAGGCATGTGAACTAAGGGATATTACCCTTTATGTTAAGGCATGTGAACTAAGGGATATTACCCTTTATGTTAGGGCATGTGAACTAAGGGATATTACCCTTTATGTTAGGGCATGTGAACTAAGGGATATTACCCTTTATGTTAGGGCATGTGAACTAAGGGATATTACCCTTTATGTTAGGGCATGTGAACTAAGGGATATTACCCTTTGTTAGGGCATGTGAACTAAGGGATATTACCCTTTATGTTAAGGCATGTGAACTAAGGGATAATGTCAACAAACTACTTTGAAGCGAGGCAAGGGGCACTTTGGAGTAACAAATACATACTGACACAACACATCTTTACTGTTTATATTCCTGCAGTCAAACTGACACAACCAATCTAAAATAGCTATAGTTATGTTACTGAAATTTGCATTGCTAAAATGAGGTTGTCTGTTCCTTTCCCTGGAACCACCAGAGGTAATCATTATTAGCAGGAAGTTAGCTGAATCAGTTGTCTTGAAAGTGGGAACCATGGGAATGCTCCAAACATCAGAGCCTTGCAGTTCAACCCAAGTGTCTGCAGTACTGCCAATAGATCATATATTTAGAAACTGAAAGTTGTATTTACAATTTGAACATATCGAGTACGCATGCAACATTCAAATGACAATGTTTCAGAATTACTAAACACAATTTGGCAAGTAGTATATTTCAACATATCAATTTTATTGTAGTAATAAAAAACATCATAATATTATTGAAAACTGAAGAAAAGGCAGTCTCGGTTTAAAGGTGACAAACGGGTTAGGTGTGTAGATGTAGTTTCCTTGTGTAGGCGGGTAAATGCGTTGGGTAGATGGCGGTATCACATCGACCCCTTCCGTGTCAACTCCTTTGTTTTGTGGCTGAAAATTAAATATTGAGACCAATAAATGAAACAAACAAACAGATGAATATAACACTTTTTAAAGTGACTTATCATACTATGGATGTAACATTATTATTAAAAGATATATAACAATATAATAATCACTGTCTACAGTGCCAAAGTTATCAAAAACTCAAAGTCAGAACGGAATCGTTAAAGAGCAGTGGAACTACTTTTAAGAACTGATCATACTTTACTTATGACAGTGAAAGTAACTTAAAGAATTGTTTCTTTTTAAATATCTGCAGTCGTATTACCCTAAAAAAGGACTTTGTAGAGTACAGAGTTCAGATAGCAGACCTGCCTACCATTCCGGATTATCCGGAATCATTCCGGAAAGTCACCTCAAATTACGGTATTACGGTGAGGGATGAAAATATTACGGACTGTGACCATGTTGGGTAATCACTGAAATTTAGGTTGCACTATATTCAACAGGTGGCAGCATATGTATGCAGCATGTTGTGACATGGTTTTTCATTCGCCGAGTCTGGTCGTAATGTAACCAATAGGAAACAGCGTTATGACAAAATCGCATTTCCGCGATCAAACAAAACGAAGTCACGCGGCATGAAATGATGGCTGACAGCGAAAGGACGCCACCGCCAACCCAAAAGAAATGTGTAATGCAAAAATGTAGTGAGTGTTGTACTTGTAGTGTTAGGCCAACTGACTGTACTAAGACTAAGTTAGTGTATTTATTGAGGAGTTTAGTGTATCATTTACAGCCTATTATACAGTTACTAGTCTAGGCGATGTCGATGACAGTTTAATGTAATGGTTTTGGTCCATCGCTATACTGAGTAATGCAGACCTACATCAACCATTCCCATACATCCTGGTACAGCAGTGTCCGCCAAGTGGACAACAATTGATCTATCTATTTCGCTATGTTACGGACCAGCACACAAACAAGTGCTTTTTATGAACTAAGATGAAAATTAAAACTCTGGTGCATTTTTGTCAAACATCTTTGCATTTACTTGTTTAAATAATGGTTCCATTTAACCATCAGCACATGAAATCACGAACAGGGATGTCCATTAGTTACCAAACTGAAATATTGTCATTACTATCATAAGTGGTATGTGGTGGTATCGTGGCTAGTACATTAGACCCTCAATTGAGAGAATCCAGGTTTAAATCACGTGCTGCCATCTCGAACCATGGGCAAGTTCGTTCGCTCTACTTTGGTCCAGTTTACTCAGTTGTGTGAGCTGCAGTATGTACCCGACTATAGACTGGTGAATGTCTGTGTATGATTAGTCTTTGTGCCTCAATTACAGCATGGCTGAATTCTTCCCAGAGTAGCCGAGATCGTGTTCGATTCAACAGGTCTGACAGGGAGTAAAGTATTAAGCACTTTAAGCAGTCCTGAGGGCTCGACACAGCATTAGATAAGATCTTACCTTTACCTTTTTACAATAAAATCTCATTTTAAACAAATGGAGGATGCATGAAAAAATGAGTTGAACCTGCCGAATTCGCCTCCTGCCTGGCTGAAGAACTTGTTGTAGTCGATGCGGAGAAGGAGCTGGGCGAGATGTGGACTGGACTGATGGCAGCGGAGACGAGCCAGTGTCAGAAACAGTAGACTTGACTGTCGCTGGAACGCCTGAAATAACAGCTCAACTTTAAAAACGGATCTCACAAATATGACCTGGCACAGCAAAGTAGGTATTAAAGACTAAGCAAAAAAGTTTTATTCACAATCTGAATGAAATATAATCTAAAAATAGTTGCTGATATTCAACTAATTTTGTAACCCCCTTCATCACCCTTTTGGTCACGCTTTTTTGTATATTTTCTACACAGTTTGTTGCAACACCTAGTGGTCGTTGTGACATCACTGCAGGTAGCATCACTAGGATTTAGCATGGTGCGCATCTATGTGGGTTGGTGTTTCAGGCCGTACCTGAAATTGCATTCATGGAATTTAGTATTTTTTTATATCACCGTAAAGATAATAATCTTACCTACTAAATGTGTCGCTGGATGCACAAAGGAATTTTTTTACTTTTTGAGTTATTGGAATATATGAACATTGCTAATGCTAAAACTTGCAATGGGATTTAATATGTTTTGATATCACAGTAAAGACAATAATCTTATCTACAAGTTTGTCGTTGGATGAACCCAGGATTTGTTTTTAGTTATTACCATTTTTGTATTCAAAGTTTCAAAGACATATAACATTTTATTTAACTTAGTCTTTCAGTTGTGATAGTTCTGCACATTTTAAAATTCCACTGACCATAAGCTTTAAAATGATGCCTCGTTTGTTGACAAATCTTCTGTAGTTTTTAATTTATAGCTGAAATTGTGCAGAATATGCCCGATTTGCTGAGGCAGGCCACAAATGATCAAACGGACATTCTAACAAATAATGTCAGAAATTAAACTCTCTGTGCACTTAATCCCATGCACTCACATTTGATGACCAAACTGCATGTTCCTGCAAGATGCTGTACTGAGAGAAGAATTTTGGTGCTGCTTTATGAAAAACTGTTCTATGGTCTAAGAGAGGGAGGGATCGAGGAATGGAGGGAAGGACGGTAGGAGGGTAGGGGGGTAGGAGGGAGTGATTGAAGGAGCGAGGGAGGGACGGATGGGTGGTGGGATTGCACTCTGCTTTATGGGTGGTGGGATTGCATTCTGCCTTATGTTTTTAGTGGCCCACAGAGTAAGTATTTATTTTAGGGATGACATTTCGAAACATTCCCTGTCAAATTGAACTATTAAAGCATATTCTTTATGCAAGGACAACAGACATAAAGAAGCTTATATAGAAATGTCATTTTCCCATGACCCTTTTCTTTACCATCTAAGCCCAGAGGACATGTGACATTAGTTCATCAGGCAGTGATACCTTGGCTAGTTGCTCCAGTTGTCGAGTCTCTTGTTCTGTCAGGTCCGTGTCAGCTTGTTGGTAGAGACCACAGAAACTGTGACAGATATTTAGGATCTCTCCCAGACAGTGGGATATCTGCAACACGACATTCACATGACTGACAGCGGCAAGACCATTCTCCCTTCTATAGCACTGGTAACACAACTACACAGGGTTAATAATAACAATAAGAGTACTTTTAAAGTGCCATGGTTCCAGTGACCCTGTTCAAAGACGCTGATACAATGAGAGTTAAGAGTCAAGATTGTCAAACATAAAAACACAGCACTAAAAATCCAGTACAATTATCAGTAAGAAGTCTAATCCAGCAACATCATTAACGATTGTGATAGTTCAAGAATAGGCTCATTTAAACAAGTTTTCAGGAGTCTTCTAAAACTGTATACAGAGTCACATTTGCATATCTGAGTGTAATGGAAATATAAAATAATAAACATATTTTATTCATGATAAACCAAATAGCACAAGACTAGAATGGCCTTGTATGCTGCAACATATACAGTGGTTGATCAATATACCGTGCAAATTGTTAGTTTTTGACGGGAAAGCAGGTTCAAGCGGTATTTCCTGCCTGAAATGAAAGCAGTAATGTAGACACGTAGGCTGACAACTACACAGTAAGTAAAACAGTAGCATTCAAATACCTGAGCAATGAACAAATTCCAGCCATTTCCATCCTTTAGAAAAATCCATGCCCAAACCGACTTACATTTGAGCATGGCAGTTACAAACAAAGACCAGCAGTTATAAAATACTGTTACAGTATTTTAATGTTTCAAAATGTGTTCCCACACTGGCACCCTCTGGAGGTGATTGGTTACTGTTTTCGTAGGAGAACTGAACATTAGGGTGGTCACCATATTATTTCTGAAAACTTGGAATTCCAGACTTTTCCGTTTAGAAAAGTAGAGGGTTTGAAGGCCTTGATTTTTAACCAATGAAATTCCACACTACTCAAGGAATTCCACGAACCCTGAAACAAGTAATACTTGGACTGACCGGCTTGGAGAGCAGGAACAAGTAATACTTGGACTGACCGGCTTGGAGAGCAGGAACAAGTAATACTTGGACTGACCGGCTTGGAGAGCAGGAACAAGTAATACTTGGACTGACCGGCTTGGAGAGCAGGAACAAGTAATACTTGGACTGACCGGCTTGGAGAGCAGGAACAAGTAATACTTGGACTGACCGGCTTGGAGAGCAGGAACAAGTAATACTTGGACTGACCGGCTTGGAGAGCAGGAACAAGTAATACTTGGACTGACCGGCTTGGAGAGCAGGAACAAGTAATACTTGGACTGACCGGCTTGGAGAGCAGGAACAAGTAATACTTGGACTGACCGGCTTGGAGAGCAGGAACAAGTAATACTTGGACTGACCGGCTTGGAGAGCAGGAACAAGTAATACTTGGACTGACCGGCTTGGAGAGCAGGAACAAGTAATACTTGGACTGACCGGCTTGGAGAGCAGGAACAAGTAATACTTGGACTGACCGGCTTGGAGAGCAGGAACAAGTAATACTTGGACTGACCGGCTTGGAGAGCAGGAAGCACTGAGCCAGGAGAGATGACAGGAAGTTTTCGACAGCGTGACAGATCGCCTCGAAGTCTCGCGTCGAGTGAACAGTGTCCTGGAGCACACTGAACTGTGACTCGATGACGTCCACCTGGTCGACAAATGGCTTTCATAATTTAACTTTAATTGAGTTTGTGTGTGTGTGTGTGCGTGCGTGCGTGCGTGCGTGCGTGCGTGCGTGCGTGCGTGCGTGCGTGCGTGCGTGCGTGCATGTGTCTGTGTGTGTGTAGGTATGTTAACATTTTCTTACAAGTGTGTGTGTATGAACGTGCGTATGTGTGACAACGCATGTATGTGTGTGTTTGTGTGAGCATGTGTGGTGTGTGTGTGTGTGTGTGTATGTGTGCGTGTGTGTGTGTATGCAGGTATGTTGTTTTTTCTCCAAGATGGCTTGCACCTTGGTCATCAAATTTTTACGGGTTTGTTTACAGTCCTCGGAAGAAAAATAACACCTTTCTTATTCAAAAATTCCCCTTCAGTTAATATTTGTCTGGTTTTAGGGTTTGTACCATACACTCATGTTGTCTGGGGTGTTTTATAACTCTTAATTGGAGTATGGCCATTTTTGCTAGTAATAATAATAGTGGTACTTTGTACTGTATAGCACTTTTTAGGTAAATAATCAGGAATCACAGCATTCATTTGGCTAATAATTAAAAGATTTTGCAAGCTAATGCATACAATATTTAAAGCGTTAACGTCCATTTTGTTCCAATACTAACTCGAAATTAGTATTGGAAATTGCGATCTATAAGTAATAAATTTGATTATTATGTTATTCTATTTACACGCCTCAAATTATCAAAACACACAGAACTAACCTGCAGATAATACTGGAGGTTGTCAACAAGAAAGGCCATGTGATTCCGCAGCAGCCACTGGGTGGAGTTATGGTTTTCACTCTTCGTTGCCCTCATGTGTCGCCGGCGCATCTGCGTCGCCCAGCACTGCTGAAGCTCAAGTTGGATTCGTTTCACATAGAGTAGGAAGCAAAACACTGTATTGTATCTGTAAAGTAAATAAAGATAAGTTCTTATATAACACAGTGTCCACTTCTTAGGACTGCTCAGTGCTTCACACTTTACTCCCAGGTTTCACTGAACATCATCTTGACTTCTCTGGGAAGCATTCAGCCATGTTGCAATTAATGCATGAAGGCTATTCATACACAAATATCCACCACTGTCTACAGCCAGGTACTCATTCATACAGCTGAATGAACTGGAGCAATGTAGAGTGAACAAACTTGCCCAAGGTTCAACATCGCCGCACAGGATTCAAATCCGGGTTCTCCTGAACAAGAGTCCGGTGCTCTCGCCACCTCGCTTCATATACGACACATTTAATACAGTTCTTATTAACATCTATGTACTAACTTGGATTGTATTGTAGGTGCATCTGCTCCCAGGCGCCTCGTTCTGTGTTCATTCGATTCCTTGGACTATTGGTCTCTGATCTGCCAATAGGCTAGAGAAGACACACAACGAAAACCAACCACGACAGCATGCAGGATTCAGAAGCAGGTACTCAACGACAGACCACATACACGTCGTAAACCAACTGAGAGAAGTGCTGAGAATATAATATCCCGCTCTGCATCGCTTTCGTCAACTACGAGAAGGCTTTCGACTCGGTGCAAACTCAAGTAACAGGGGACAGAATGCGTGTACATCGATCTCCTGAAAGACATCTACACCAACAGCTCGGTGACAGTCCACCTACACAAAAAGAGCAACAAGATCAACATCAAGAGAGGAGTACGAGAGGGTGACATCATATCGCCCAAACTGTTTACGGCAACACTCAAAAGCATATTCCGAAGACTGACCTGGGAAACCAGAGGCTTGAGGATAGACGGAGAATATCTCAGTTATCTTTGCTTCACTGACGTCATACTCATGTGTGCCATTACACAGCAAAAACTACAAAAAATGCTGCAGGAGCTAGCTGATGAAAGTAAAAAACAAGGTCTGAAGATGAACATTTTAAAAACAAAAGTGATGCTAGAAAATGACACACCAATATACATCACCACGACGCAGATAGAGAACGTTGAAAGCTACATCTATCTGGGACAGCGATACAATATCAGCGACAAAATTCAAGACAAGAAGATTCAAAGAAGAATCACCGCCAGCTGGACAGCATTTGCCAAACACCGTGACATCTTCAAGGGTAACTTTGGAACCTGCTTGAAGAGACAAGTCTACAACTCATGCGTACTTCCAGCGATGACATATGGTGCGGAAACATGGGCACTCACCATCCAGGCAAAGAACAAGCTAGCAGCCGCACAAACAAAGATGGAAAGAAGTATGTTAAACATCACATATCAGGAGAGAAAAACAAACATCTGGGTAAGAGAGAAGACAAATGTCATAGACGTGGCAGAACAAATCAGAAGACAGAAGTGGACCTGGGCAGGGCACATCAGGAGACTACGAGATAACCAATGGACATTGCATATCACAACCTGGAGACCTTACGAAGGGAAACGATCTAGAGGAAGACCGACGAGACGGTGGAGAGACGAACTAGACGAATACTGGAAGGGCACCATTTAGCAGATCGAGGATAGCGCAAGACAGGCAGATTTGGAAGCAACATGCTGAGGCCTTCGCCTAACCACTACGGTTGCGCAATGAGGATGTACAAATACCAAATAAATAATAAATCACCAATCGATTATTTTCTAAAAAAATGCTTTACTACAAATCCTGTTTCTGAAGTACAATTCTAAATAGTGGACCATAGTTTCTACCAAAACATCAAAATACAGTCATCAACGGAATGTCATCTTCAACAAAATGTCTGACATAAAAAGCAACCTTTAAAATTAATCGTGCCTTTAAGCTTAATGCATCTATTTAGTTGTTCAAGTTACACTGGTTCATTGTGATTGTTAATTCATTCTGGGTTTGGTCGAGGAACATACCTTTCCAACACGCCTGGGGTGAATAGTATATGAAGTGGCCACTCGATGGCGTAAGTAAGGTTAAGCGACTTCCAGCCTGATTCGCCTGTATGCTCCGGCGTCTTGCTATGCTCCCCGGTCCTGGATGAATCTGAGGCTGAACGTAATTGGCAACACTTTTTATCATAACTTTACAGCTATTCTATAACCAAAAGAAAGTTCTTATAAACAGATGAACATTTAGTTCGAATAACTCAGCGCAAGTTAATCCAAAAACATGCATATCACAGAAAAATCCTTATTTTACTCTATCTATTTTTGAAAGAATAAATGAGAATATATTGCGGGGTGGTCAGATGTTTCGGTGACTGGTGGCGTAATGGCCCCACTTATAGGTTTAGGCTAAATCTTGATATAGTGTAACTCTTCAGCAGGTAGTTGGGATTATAGTTAGTGTGAATGAATGGTGTGCTTGGTTAGTACGGTACAGAGCATAAGGTCTACTGTGATTACAGTAGTAATGCTGTTGTTTTATATATCTATAACAATACTGCTAATGTTGTATGTGCCGAAATGTGGGCTCTGTCATCCAGAGGTACAGGAGACTAGTATGGGCTCAGTCACAGGCCTGGCCTTGGGATGTAGAGCCCACATTTCTCTCTCTTTAACTTAATCTCTTTAATAAACGTCATTCATTTGGCCTTATTTCATCACTATTCATGACTTGTGTTTGCATAAATTCTAAACTGTATGTCATAACCAACTAAAATGCCTGTATGCTCATCTATAGATATCAACATTTATGTTCTCTGCACATGCTATTTAATAAAATGTTATGCTTATTTTAAAACATTATTCTTAAAATTTGTCTTCACTGTAGAAAGCATTCCTTGCCCCATGCACGCATGCACGCACACATACCTGTCCTGCGCTTTTGTTGTTGTTGAGTCTTCACTGTAAATTGGAACTTCTGTAGTAGTGATTCGTCTTCAAACAAGACATTACGTGCGGCATGCTGGAATGCCATGTTCACATCTGCAAACACAAAGTAATGCATTATCAACTAAGGCCACAATAAAATATAGTTGTGTTTCTGGTAACATTGATTTTTTTAAACATTTTATTGCAAAAAATAGGGTAGGCAGACTTATTGCAATATTTTATTTTATTCATTATTTTTGTTCAACCATTTTATCTAGCACTATGTATGACGCCATCCAACAGAATTTGTTAGAACTACAAAACCCAGTATATTTGATTAACAACATGTCTTCAATGCGCTTAGCGGACAACCAGACAACGATCTTGAAACGGTTTATGTTAGCGCCTTCCGCCCGCGTCCATGTTTACATCAGTTGACATGAGAAAAAATGCACAGGGTCCCATGGAAATACTAGGGATGGTCGGGTTACCGGAAACACAGGTATTATTTTACTTGGCCTAATTACAACACAGTGCGTTCTCAGCACCACATTTTGCAAACACTTCTGATAAAATTAAGAATTCAAACATAAATTCTCTAATACAAATGTTCATCTTTCTCTTCAGTTTCCTTCAGATCGTAATGTTCACAGATTTCAAGTAATATTCATACATGCATTCCTTGTTCACAAGCTTACAACTACCCATGACGCAAGGCACTTCGGGCATCAATTATCACCAGTGGCACAGTCTGGAGATTTGTTTCCCATACAATTCTCTCAGGTAGGAGAAAGACACTTAAAGAAAAGCATAGCCTGAAATACACTGCCAATTGGTAGATCAAAAGCCATTGGTACAAAGATGTGACTGAACGTAGAAAGAGGCCTTTGGATATTGGTGCTTTGGAGGAGATACATTTACAATGACTTAAAGTTTGCGTATTAATATTTAGATGGGTATATATTTACCAATACAATGTTCTTGTCCAAACAGACTGTTTATTACTCTTTTATGAAAGCATATTTCCAACAAGAAACCATAAATTGCTGTCAAGAGTTGATTAAACATGTGAAATAAACATAACTGGTACGTTTGAGCTCTGCACTCAGCTGTGATCAATGCGCTGATCATACTCAATGGCTGGCAGTGGTAAAGTAGCACAAATAGCAGAGTGCTGCCTACAGCATTGCCGATTACTATGCTACTCCGCCACCACCTCATAAAATTACAACTGGATGCAATTTGCAAATGTGCCATCTGATATAAGATGTTTTGAGATGATGTGTGGGGAAAAATTTACGTTTTGGGTGGGATAGAACTATGATGTGAGACGATTCGTACCATGCTGTGTCGTCACTGTAGGTGGCGCTCTCAGCATGCTGTGAGCCTGGTCGATGAAGGCGAGGAAGAGTTCGCCGCGGCCGAGAAGGAAGAAATCCTTGAGGAGCCGCAAGTGACCAATCAAATCCGCTTCTTCCACAGTCAGCTTCCACAGTTGCTGCAAAGAATATTGCGGTCTGTACCCACTGGTTTACACCAAAATGTCACGGTCTGTACCCATTATCATAATCTACACTCAACATCACGGTCTACATCTAGCGTGACGGTCTACATCTAGCGTGACGGTCTACATCTAGCGTGACGGTCTACATCTAGCGTGACGGTCTACATCTAGCGTTACGGTCTACATCTAGCGCGACAGTCTACATCTAGTGTGACGGTCTACATCTAGTATCATGGTCTACATCTAGTATCACGGTCTACATCTAGTATTACGGTCTACATCTAGTATCACAGTCTACACCTAATTTCTATATATCTATAATACTTTGCTAAATACTCTCACCAAATATTGACAAATTCATAGTGACTTGCTGTAGATATAAAATCAGTTTAAACTATACTGGACTCTCACAATAAGGAACATCCACTTTTAAAACAAAACAAGTCCCCATTCTGACTTGCACTGTAACATATATTATGTCACATATATTATGTCACAAATGTGTTCTGTATAATGAGAGTCCAACTGTAACTCTTCCATTCTCACTATATCTATCCGTGCAATGTAGATGTCATGCCATGTTTTTTAACTTGAGTAATTCCATCTTTCCCACACTGCCTGTGTCTTTCAGAAGAGACATGAAAAGCCACAGCTCCATCCTACTTTGTGTTTATGCCAGAGCATGTAAAACATCCCATCATGTTCAACTGACACGATGATATGCAACTCTGTCTGAATATCTCAAAATTCTTATTATATACGTTAGCTGTATGGCTAAATGAAAAGAGGTAGCAAACTGATGTAGAGGGGCGTCTTACCCCACCCTACCCTACCTCCTGTATCACGGAGCCAGTAGACTAAGCACACTCACCTCAGCTACGTAACCCCGGATGTTATCAACGACACTTTCAAAGTCTCTCAGGATGAACTGAGTTTGCTGGGACAAATGGAGGAGATCTCTTGCAAACTCACTCTCTTTGTTCTTGATAACTGTGCCTGTAATAATAAGTCAACTTGTAGAGCGCCATAAATCTAGACAAATGTCCATTCAGAGCCGCAAAAAACACACTAATACATTAATGCTAACACCAGCTTGTTAAATAAATTGCTAAATCCATGGTGCATAATGCGTAGGCAAATAAGATTATATGGTAATTGGAGATAACATAATTTTAACACGTGACATAATTAAAGCATCATAAAACATAAATAAGTTAGTTAAATGAAAACAAATTACTTAATAACATTGAGTTATGTTTGAGTTCATACACTAGGGTATATGTTGGATGCTACACGGAAGGTGAGTTTTTAAAAGTCACTTGGATATTGCCTGCAGCAAATCAGAGTCGAAAGTCAAATATGTATTTGCACATAATCTTTCAGACCTCAAGTTGGTCAAACCTGCCCGTAGACTGACACTTCAAGTAAGCCAAAAGCGGCTCAAAATAACTGCGAAATGGTGTATTTTGCTATTGCACCACCCAGTGGATGGCCCACTAGAAACAATGGCTGAACATACAAACCTCACATTTTCATGTTTTGGCTGAAATAAGTGGTGAAATGGGGACTTAAAAATGGCTGAGTTCTAAGTCAGCAGTGCAGTGCAGGTGACTGAATGAATGTTTATTCAAAACATTGGCAACAACAAAATATATATGTATGTATGTATATATATATATATATATATATACATACATATATATATACAGGAGACTAGTATGGGCTCAGTCACAGGCCTGGCCTTGGGATGTAGAGCCCACATTTCTCTCTCTTTAACTTAATCTCTTTAATAAACGTCATTCATTTGGCCTTATTTCATCACTATTCATGACTTGTGTTGGTGCTTGCATAAATATATATATATATATATATATATATACATACTGTATATATATACTGTACAATGTATTTGGTGTAGTGGTATGTGACTAGTATAGAAAAGGGAGAAAAAAAAATGAGGACCAGCATTGAGTCTAGCATCAGCCCAGACAATGGAGAGACTGAGGAGAACAGACAATGGAGAGACTGAGGAGAACAGACAATGGAGAGACTGAGGAGAACAGACAATGGAGAGACTGAGGAGAACAGACAATGGAGAGACTGAGGAGAACAGACAATGGAGAGACTGAGGAGAACAGACGATGGAGAAACTGATGAAAACAGACAATGGAGAGACTGAGGAGAACAGACAATGGAGAGACTGAGGAGAACAGACAATGGAGAGACTGAGGAGAACAGACGATGGAGAGACTGAGGAGAACAGACAATGGAGAGACTGAGGAGAACAGACAATGGAGAGACTGAGGAGAACAGACAATGGAGAGACTGAGGAGAACAGACAATGGAGAGACTGAGGAGAACAGAAAATAAACAGGTTTTATAGATTTGTACATGACTTTTTCTAGCAATCCATATTTAATAAAACCGACACAAAATAGAGCAATGTATATTTGGTGTGTGTCACCTTTGCTCAAATAGGCACATTTTAGGATAATAAATATTGATAGGTTTCTTCTGCCATAACCAAGTCCAGTTCTTCACTGTTTAATGCAATCATTTCTACAGAGTTTCAACATTTTGTATGTGAAATTTCATCTTATCCACCATGCTGCCTGGTCCTGATAGATATATTAGCCTTAGTAAACATTCCATTTGGCAGGTGGCGTCACTGTAGTGGTTTATCTTCCCCACGAAACGAGGCGATGACCAACACCTCACCCACATATACTACTTAAAATATTTTGGGGGTATTTTCGAATGGATGTGATCACCCCTAATGACTGACCTTGATGTTTCTGTTGGCAACCATCTATTTCTATCTTCTCAAACATCTCAACAGATTCACCAACAAAGAGGATCTTCTGGGCAACTTTTGTTGGAATGTAGGTAGGCAGCATGTCGGCACGCAGTGCAAACCTCTCTCTAGTAGAGTGGTTTACTGCGGTGTCAGACAACATCTGCAAACAAATTCATGTAACTCACCATGCCAGAATGAGACATTTAAAAAAAAATGTATGTTTTTTAACTGCATATTCAGATTGAGCACAACCTCTTGTGAAGGATGCGGAAACCATATTTAGCTGCTGTGAAACCCTAATTAACATACTAATTTTAGGGAGTCTTTGAAAAAAATTATGTCAGTGGTAAGAATAGAAATCCCTCTTTGTGGTGGTATCTGACATGACACACTCGAAGAATATTTACTGAAGAGATAATCGAACATCGTCAGGCCTAAACCATTGTCAACATTTTGATAGGTGTCACAAAACTTTGAAATAAACACATTTAGGTAATATTTATGCCACTTTTACGACTAACACACAAAAGAGTAGTCTATCCTGTATCATTTTGGAATGATGGGTAATGTATTACTCATTATTACATAATATATTACACAATATATTACTCATTATTACACAATATATTACTCATTATTACACAATATATATTACACAATATTTTGTGTGGTCATGACGCAAGAGAACTTTATGGTGTACAGTGATTAATCTTATTACATTTTTATTAATTATATTTTTACCGATTTCAATTTTGTTTTAGTTAATGCATCTTTCAAAATTAAACGTACAATCTCTGTTCTTCACTGGTTAACATTTATTTATATATTTCATACTACACCCCAAAAGACTGTTCACAAGTTGAAAATTGTGCACGCGAAATGTGCAAACTGTAAACAAGACACTCAATTTGTAAACAATCATTACTTACGCGAACTTCCTGCCAATGATTACATAAGGGAACAGACAACCCCCTTTAATGCACATTTGAATGTATATGGACTTTAACCCAGAAATAAAAGTACATAAGAGACCTGTCACCATGAAGTGGGTATTAAGTTGCAAACTTGTAAAACATAGTTTTGTACTTTTTTGGATTTCACAGATTTTGGGCTATAAAATTATGCCTCAATTGTTGAAATATCTTCAGTAGTATTGCAAAAAATTGAAGTAACCTTAAAAAGCGATGTTTTTAGATTTTGACTTGTATTGTTTATTGTTTTTTTATTTATGGGTTCATAAAAGTTGAGATTATACAGCATACATTTCTACCAAAATCACAAAATGAATGAGGCATGGCCTAGAGAGCTATTTTTGGTTCGCGTGCAGAATAGGCCTGAGCCACTTAATACACTGTTCACTGTCCTGGGTGACATATGTTCGTAGAAGAAAAACCTATGGTTACCTACCTGGATCTGCTGCATCTGCTGCCCTGTTACCCCACCAATGCCAAGGTCATCATCTTCAATCTCCTGTGGGATAGTCAATGCCCTGTTCATTTTGTGAATGAACAACTCACTGTAGTCATCCAATAGGAGGCCATGTAACATCCACGCAGTAAGCTGTTTGTACAGGGCCTTGTGACAGATGTGCTGGATCCTGTGATATGAGAATGCATTCAAAGGTGCTGTTGTAATGGGCCAAAGTTTTATCATATTTACTGTAAAATCATGTTATATAACTAAGGTAAGTTCTTATTTAGCGCAGTATCCAGTCATTAGGACTGCCAGAACACTTTACTCCCTGGCAGACATGTTCAATCGAACATCATCTCAACTTCTCTGGGAAGCATTCAGCCATGCTGCAATTAATGATTGAAGACTATTCGTACAAAAACATCCACCATTATCTATAGTCACGTACTCATTCATACAAAAGAGTGAACTGGAGCAAAGTTGAGTGAACAAACTTGCTCAATGTTCGACCCTGCAGCACAGATTTCGAACCCAGGTTCTCTTGATTGAGAGCCTGTTGCTCTAGCCATGGTGCTTCACAAACGTCCAAACTGTAATATTTATATGTTACCATAATGACTTTATTCGGACACATCAAAAATTATAAAATTCTCACATGTCGGAAAACATACAGTGCAAAAAGAATAATTTGTGGTGTCCTAAAGATACTGTCAGCATGTACCGTATGTATTATGGACATGTGAAAATAACAGGTGTCAGAAAACATACTGTCAGCATGTACTGTATGTATTATGGACACGTGAAAATAACAGGTGTCAGAAAACATACTGTCAGTATGTACTGTATGTATTATGGACACGTGAAAATAACAGGTGTCAGAAAACATACTGTCAGCATGTACTGTATGTATTATGGACACGTGAAAATAACAGGTGTCAGAAAACATACTGTCAGCATGTACTGTATGTATTATGGACACATGAAAATAACAGATGTCAGAAAACAAACTGTCAGCATGTACTGTATGTATTATGGACACGTGAAAATAACAGGTGTCAGAAAACATACTGTCAGTATGTACTGTATGTATTATGGACACGTGAAAATAACAGGTGTCAGAAAACATACTGTCAGTATGTACTGTATGTATTATGGACACGTGAAAATAACAGGTGTCAGAAAACATACTGTCATTATGTACTCTATCACTGTATGTATCTGGACTCGTGAAACTAACAGGTGTCTGAAAACATACTGTCAGCATATACTGTATGTATTATGGACACATGAAAATAACAGGTGTCAGAAAACATACTGTCAGCATGTACTGTATGTATCTGGACATGTGAAAATAACAGGTGTCTGAAAACATACTGTCAGCATGTACTGTATGTATCTGGATACGTAAAAATAACCAGTATCAGAAAACAAACTGTCAGTATGTACTGTATGTATTACGGACACGTGAAAATAACAGGTGTCAGAAAACAAACTGTCAATATGTACTGTATGTATCTGGACACGTGAAAATAACAGGTGTCAGAAAACAAACTGTCAGCATGTACTGTATGTATCTGGACACGTGAAAATAACAGGTGTCAGAAAACAAACTGTCAGCATGTACTGTATGTATCTGGACACGTGAAAATAACAGGTGTCAGAAAACAAACTGTCAGCATGTACTGTATGTATCTGGACACGTGAAAATAACAGGTGTCAGAAAACAAACTGTCAGCATGTACTGTATGTATCTGGACACGTAAAAATAACAGGTGTCAAAAAACATACTGTCAGTATGTACTGTATGTATCTGGACACATGAAAATAACAGGTGTCAGAAAACATACAGTACAAAAAATCTTTTTAGGGTGTCCCAATACATAGTGTTCCTATACATAGTGTCCCAATACATAGTGTCCCTATACATAGTGTCCCTATACACAGTGTCCCAATACATAAAGTCATTCCAATAACTCTAACTAAGACTGAGGTTGTCTACCAGATCTGTTCCAATGCGCCAAGATCCACCCACATCAATTAGCAATAATGTATATTCAACTCATTAGGTGGCGCCACTGTATCAATTTATTTTCTCCACAACATGTGGCAACAACCAACCTATCCGCACGGTTTGGGGACTTTACTAACCACCATTAAGACACCAGGGGGAGACACCAGTTGGGGGTCAACAAGAGGTCACTTACTGAAAGAGTGTTTTCTTGACATCTGGAATGCCACAACAAGCTGCCCTGTTGATGAACTCCAGAATCTGACAGCCGTGTGCCTGCAACAGAACACTGTTGTCATAGAGGTGTAGATGATTTCATGAAAGATTTATTTCTCAGAAAGACTGACATTTTATGGAATGTATGAAGTTGACACCTTGCAAATTCCTTGCTTATTTAATACAGGCATAAACAGCTAGTCAATATTGCTACATAGTGGCTGTGTCATTTGTGATATGCGAACACTTCATTTATTCACAGATTTCCACAGCAAAACTCCATTCAGTAGTTTTTGAACTACTATGTTAAAATATAAGTTAAAAAAGCTGTGATGTATGTAAATTATATCTATGTTACTAATGTATATATAATTATATATATATATATATATAATCCTAAAGGCAGCATACACAGACCATTATGAGAGATAGGATATACAACAACAATGCTCACAAAATCACCAAATATTTGTTGGGTTGCAAATAATAATTTATATCATTACATGGCTGGTTATACTACGTATATACTAACAGTTCATTGGACTACCTCTACATAAGAATAGCACTGCAAAATGTTCTAAAGTATTACTGTCTAGTAATTAGGTTGTCTACTACTTTGTTTATTTTCTAGACTGCTACTTGCATCATCTGAATACACTAACCCTACAACGACAAAGTGCTGTGTTACTGCACAGTTGTCTCAACAGAAGAGCAACTCACCTGGTGTGTCTCTATCTGATCAAGAAGTCGAGACAATGCTGGGAACAACAGTTGATACTGCAACACACATACAGATCCATATAATATAAATAAATATAAAATGTCTTGACATGTTCCGATAGCTTGAGTTTTGGGATAAACTATTCCAAAGAGCAAATCTATTTATATGTTAAACAACAAAAACCAAAAGCACCGATATCTGCTTTAAATACTAAATACACTGGTATCCTTTATTTCCTCACTGCTCAGTCACATAAATTCTTAACAACATATCGAGATTAACATCTTTTTACCTGTAGAGTATTATTGTGATCTTGTGAAAATGGCTTTATCAGTACAAACAACGTATTGATAGAATTGTGTCATCATACAGGTGAGAAACTTTGTAATTTCCCTTGTCTTGGTTGATCACTGGCCTTGTTGTTGTTCTTCACGTGTACAACTACTTTATTCTACCAGCCAGTCATGACACTGGTGACGCCATCTTGGTAAACTTATGAAATAATCCATACATGTACACATAAAAACATAGTTATCTATCTGTATGTTAATAAGTATTCTAGTGTTAAAATAAAATCAAACTATACACTAAAATGTTCAGTAATTTCACCTGCTTTATTTAATTTAATTAAGATACTGATGCAAGAGACAATGCATAGGCCAGTATGTGAAATAGAACATCAACAATAATCCTTTGGGGGCTTTCCCTGTCTTTGGGAGAAGAAGCATGAAGGGGATTTGCTGAAAGATTTACACACACTGTAACACTGTAATGGTAAAAGGAAACAACAAAATATAGTGACATATTCAGATATCACAAACAAATTTAGTGTTTACTAAACACTAATAATCTGTGTATAAGTGTAAAGTGTACCTCCTCCAGGGCACTCTGTACATAGGCAACCGTGAGGTGGGAATCAGCGAGTAATTCACTCTCCACCTGTAGTAAGGTCTTGCGGTACGGTGAAAGGACTGCGTCGAGTCCCTGACATAGACTCATCACGTACAATCCATGGAGGCCTGTGGTAGCTGCACATGGAGGTGCACATGGAGGTGAGAACATTCAGCAGCAATACAAATACAATCACTTGTAAACATTTAGTGGATTTTGCATTGCAGCACTGCCTTTTTTAAACTCAACATTTGCCAACCAATTTTCTGGAGGATAAGCCCGTACAGTTTGCACGCATTTCTTGCACACAAAAATGGGGCTAAACAGTAATTGTGTTTTGTTACTCCAAGGTTGCTTACTTGCTACATGTGTATACAAGTGTATACAAGTGTATACAAGTGTATACAAGTGTATACAAGTGTATACATGTGTGTGCATGTTTATTTATGTTTGTTCTTGTGTACTTGTGTGCACAAATGTTCCCG
Organism: Escarpia spicata; assembly: GCA_963995525.1. Classification (NCBI taxonomy): domain Eukaryota; kingdom Metazoa; phylum Annelida; class Polychaeta; order Sabellida; family Siboglinidae; genus Escarpia; species Escarpia spicata. The sequence continues at coordinate 2,328,485 of OZ023216.1, forward strand.
GTGCAGATATGGTGAAATCTTATATAAAATTACCTAAAGGTTTATAATAAATTACTATAGATTTAACAGATTTAACAAGATTGCCATCCAGAAAATTACTCTGGATGGCAGTTGGACAAGGAAGCCTTTTGGCTTATCGAGAGTCCAATACTTTTTATCTACATGTATCCCGCCTTTTTAAGGTGTGTGTCGATTTTATTTTTAAACATATTCACGCTACTAGCACCAACACAATCAGGAGATAATCTGTTCCATTCATTTACAGTCCTTTGTGAGAATGAGAACTTTCTTATATCTAATCTACACTGCTCCTTTACTAATGTAGCTTCATGTCCTCTGGTCCTTCTATCTTTCTTAATTGAGAAAAAAATGTTTCTATCAATATTTTCATAACCATTCAATATTTTAAACACTTCTATGTGATCTCCTCTCAATTTCCTGGTCTCTAGTGTTGTTAAACCACATTCTTTTAGGCGTATTTCGTAACTAAGATCCCTCAGATTTGGTATCATTTTAGTCGCTCTCCTCTGTACTCTTTCTAGCATATCTATGTCCTTCTTGCGATATGGCCTCCATGCTTGTATACAATATTCTAAATGAGGCCTCACTATTGTTTTGTACAGCGGTACTATTAATTCTTTTTTCTTATACGCTATATTTCGCCTAATTAATCCAAGGATTTGATTTCCCTTTGACGCTGCAATTCCGCATTGCTCTGAAACCTTCATATCAGCACTAATGGTTAACCCTAAGTCCTTTTCTTTTACAGTAGTACTTAGAACAGTACCCCCCATTTTATATTTTACCTCTTCATTCCCATGACCTGTGTGGAGGCATTTACATTTCCCAAAATTGAACAGCATTTGCCACTTTTCAGACCATTTGATCAACCTATCAAGATCATCTTGTAAATGCTGTCTGTCTCCATCACTTTTAATCCTTCTAAACACTTTTGTATCATCCGCAAATTTCAACACCTTGCTTGTTATATCATCGTCCAAATCGTTGATATATATTAAGAATAATATAGGTCCTAGTACTGATCCCTGTGGTACCCCACTCAATACCGATTTCCAGTTTGAAGCCTCCCCATCAACTACTACACGTTGTCTTCTGTCATTCAGCCATTTTTCTATCCAGTTTATTATACCATTTCCTATGCCATGGGCCTTTAGCTTAAGGAGTAATCTTTGATGTGGTACTTTGTCGAAAGCTTTTTGAAAATCTAAATAGATGATATCTACTGGTGATCCCTCATCTACCCACCTAGTGATGTCTTCCAAAAAACATAACAAAAAACAAAACAAACTATAATATCAATACAATGGACAGATGAGATGGGAGTAAACAAATCTTGCTATATGTAATTTGTGCACGATGTCTGTATTATTTTATAAGGCTGCACCATGTTTGATAACTATCTGTTCATAACTAAGTGTGCTCTAATACACCTCCGAATTGATTTTGGAGAACGTTGTACATATAAAACGTTCCTGGATTACAACAAACCTTTTTGTGGCGAGTGACTGTTCTGTTTTATGAATGTTGTGAAATGGCTGTAATGTGTTGCAAGACGACATAGTCGGTTGAGTAGAGCTACTTCAGTTGGATGAATGAACGGTAGGTCCGATATCACCTGTAGGAAAACACACAAGCGTATATAATATATATGTGTATATATATATATTAGAAAATCACAGTGTCACTGTCAACATTCCTATACTGCTATAGACCACTGCAGGGAGTCAGTCATAACATTCCTGTCGTATATAGTGTCTGCTCTGCACCTCTCTCACGCGCGACTGGGAAGCAACTCCGGCCGTTGGGAGCAAGAACCAAGGGGATAGAAACACCACTCTGTGAGTACACAACAGGTTAAGCATTTAGTCCTTGTGTTTTTTTTGGCAAGCAACAAAAGGGTAAACAATTTAATGAAGGTTTTTGGAGAGCTTGAAGGGGGTTTTCTTGGCAAGCCTTGAGGTGGGGTGCAATAGGAGGTATTTTTAGAGAGCCCTAAAATGGGTGCAGTTAGAGATTTTTGGTTAGTCTTAAGATAGTCTGATGTCACGATCCAACAGCGTAGTGATGCTGAAGCTACGGCTCAAACCATGCAATATTAATTTTATTCCAGCATCACTGACACCAGATAGAAGAGACCAATGATTTATTGTTTTTTACCAGAGGAAACAACACTGGTTTACATTAGTCACTGTGGCCATTGTTGCATCTTTGAAGTTGAAATTAGCAATGGTTTGATGCAAACTAGAGTTGCTATTTGGACCTTGGCTCAACGGTCCATAAAACGCAATATTGTATAGCTTTATGAATATTTTATTTTGTTAAGTGCCACATCCAATATTGTTCAGGTTAATAAATAAATAAACGTTAAACAGCTATGATAAAACAGTGTTGGTAAGGGTCCGAGTTACATATACGCTGCAGTGAACAAGTGAGTCTTCAACATAAATTTAAATGATTCCAGTGATGTTTTGATTGTAACACTTGACGGTAGAACGTTCCAGACTGCTGCCGCTGCGTGAGGAAATGTACAGTCACTGGCTCTGCTGCGTGTTCTTGGAACAACTAGTGCGTTCGAGTCAGCAGACCGAAGACGTCTGGCTGGCATGTAGACACGCACGAGTTTCTGCATGTAGACAGGCGAGAGGTCTTCATGCAGCGTCTTGTACGTAAGAACAGCGATCTTGAATGCAATGCGCTGTTGAATAGGTAGCTAGTGCAGTTCGTGAAGAAAAGGGGTCGCATTTTCACAACAAGCCTGTCGAACAATAAGGCGAGCAGCAGCATTCTGAGATTGAGAATCAGTAGAATCCGGGCACACCTAAATTTTGCCGTTATAACTATATTTTTGTCTAAATTTTATAACTCACTGCATTTATTCCAACATTCCACATAATCCTAGGCATATTAACGTTACACATGTATTGTTTTAACACATGCTTGATGGCTTAATGCCTAAAATAAAATAGTACCCATTTTTCATCAACATATGTAGCAACTTTTATTAAATAACGACATACGTAGTGTGTATATGTATGTCATATATGTAAGAAGTTTTGCGGCTCTAGATTACCATAGATTGTAGGTGGTGGTTTTTGTGGTTGGGTCAGAAAGTAAAAGATATCCCACTTGTCACATAGCCCATTATACTTTTAAGTATCCGCCCAATGCGTCGGGGTGGGGTAAGTCAGGTAGTTTGGTATTGCGGGCGATAATAGAGTACTTGTTTTTCGTAACATCACATTCTTGCCTGTATTTCGTTGTTTGCATTCTTCACAAATACACTTCCATTGTAGCCGCTCAGTGCAAGTATCAACTCGTGCAACATTTATGATGATTAGAGTATAAACTGGAAATGTTTAACAATTCTTGAAACTGGCGCTAACTTAGCCGATGTTGTCAAAACAAATGAATTTGATTGGTTAATGATAAAACGTAGGCATGCGCAGTCGGCGTGAACATCTTTGGCCGCCCTTTTGCACAAAAGACGCTACTGGTGAAATTAATTCGTGATGCTGTATATTGAAACAGCATATAAGACATAAGTATTCTCAAAGCAAGGTATCTGCGTACATGGTGTGCTGTGGCTGTAGCTGCTAAATATTTGCAACTGATAAGTAAGGTACGCCGATAAGTAAATAAAACAAGGAAAAGAAAATTATGTTAGAAAAATACGCCACTGCCCTGGCTGGCAGTGGCAGCACTGTATTGTGTAGTCTGTACTGTAGTGTAGACATACTATTCAGTAAGAGATTACCAAATAGGCCTACAGTACACTGTCAACAGTGTTACAGTGCCTTTACCTCCTGACCTGTCCATGACTACGTCATGTCGGCTGACAGTGTGACAGCATAACTGGAGCTGGAGGAGCTTGAACGTTGAAGGCTCGGCCCCCTAATTAGGTTAATAGTAATAATTTAGCTGGAGATAGGAGTAGCTACACATTTTCAGGGGAAATCTAAACATTTGTGGATTCAAAATTGTCTTACATAAACAGCATTTACGGAAAATCAGTTTTGCCGACATCCTACTCATTTAACTAAAATGGGTCACAAATTCTGTATTCTCCCAACTGGACTAATAACAAAGCAAAACCATTCCATTCTAGCAAAATTTTGGTATCAACACAAAAATAAAATATTGGGTATATTAACAACCTGATATTTTGTGCCACACTGAAAATCGTGTCACTGAAATCTTGTGTTTTAACGCTCTTGGCCTATATTTAAACACTACACACTTGGGCATAAAAGAACTGGATTCACAATGAGCAAACCAGCTGAAGAAGTACATTTAATATCAGTAGACCCCTAGGCCTAAGTATTATAATTATTAAAGCATTTGCTCTGTGGGGTCTCATGATGATGTCAAAGGTCTTCTCATTTGCCACAGCATGGCACTATTTTTAAAATGTTACAAGATCAGGTAAAACATGGCAACCTATTTGTAGATAGCACTATTATCTTTAAATAATAACGTAGAACAATTTTTATTCCACAGTTGCAACTTCAGATACAGCCTTTTGAAAAGTTGGGCCCTACAGCATCTCCATCGCACAAAGCCCCCTTGGTGAAATAAAAAAATATATAAATCTATGAACCACCCTAATGGATCAGTTAGCATGCGTACAACATTTTAGCCATATGTGTGAAAGTAACAGACATGTTTGGACAGCCATACAAACACAAACAAAACAAACGGACAACCAAACTCTGTTTTGTTATTAACACACCCATTTGGGTGTGTGTAGTAAATTGGTGTTTCTGTTTAACCAATCTTTGTTACAGAAGTATCAATGGTGACCAAACAACGATGGAGAAGTTCATCATATTCGGTCTGTGCTATCTGTTCTTGATTACCGTGCTGCTGTGGGTCTACTGTCTGGCTCTATTCTTCAAAGTGCAAGACTTCTGGAGAGACCCCGATCAAGACCAAGATACCTTGAGTCCCACTCCCAGCGATTTGTCTCGCAGCAATGTCATGATGGCAGACCGTCCAAACATCTTGATGTAGCATCACATTTGTTTTGCATCAGTTCAGCTATTATCTGTGATTTGACATCAAAAGCATTGCATCATTTGATCTGTTGAAAATTACTTACTTGGTATTCAGCTGAAAACTTTGCAGCATATGAAAGACAATGAAGCGTTCTCTTGAAAGTTACTGGCCGATTGGCTGCAGGTATATACATATATATATATATAGGTTAAAAGAAAGCTCGTAAATAGTTATTTTACTGATATTACTGGGGGGTAGTCTTTATAATATCAATGTTATTACTTGATCAGATCATGATGAAAAATTATGTTATTTGTTTAGAAATAAAACTTGAAAATTTATATTTCAAATAGTTATTTTTAGTTATAGGGTTATAGAGTAAAAATCACTGTACAGTATAATGCAGCAACAGAAGCATGATTATAACTGTTATTAGTTTTTTAAATGTATTCAGCATTTCCGAGTTATTGACTTTACTAGGTACTTGGCACCATGTGTCAAAATATAAATATGTGTCCAATTTTACAATTATAGTAAATACAATGTAACTAAACATGGTATAATATCAAACACTAAGAGTGGATTTCACCTTATGATACCCAAAATACATACACTGTATTTACAATCTATACTGAATGAAACCCAGTTGTAGTAACAATTAATTTTTTTCTAATTGTGAAGTTTGTTTGCGTGTGCCAGAGTGTCGGAGAGAGTTCGGCGGCACCAGCCAGACACAGAGAAGGGAGGGGAACAGAAACGCTTGAAGGGATCCACTAGCAATCAGAACATCACACATAGCAGTGTAATCCAGGGACAGATGGTCCCAGTAAGGTTTGTTGTAGCATTAGGTCACATTTTATGTTCAATTTATAATAGTTTTGTAAAATGTTTATGTAATAATATGAATACAACAATGTTGGGAATTCTTGCTGATATAACGTGACGAAGGAAAGCATAAATGTTCATATATTTTCTTTAGTTTGTACTCTAGAAAGTCTCCATACCATATTCATTCTATTAAGCCTACATGCCCTAGTTAGCGTACACTTCCTTTTGGTGTCTTTACAGTGTTCTGGTACAGGTATCTTTACAGTGTTCTGGTACAGGTATCTTTACAGTGTTCTGGCACAGGTATCTTTACAGTGTTCTGGCACAGGTATCTTTACAGTGTTCTGGCACAGGTATCTTTACCGTGTTCTGGCACAGGTATCTTTACAGTGTTCTGGCACAGGTATCTTTACAGTGTTCTGGCACAGGTATCTTTACAGTGTTCTGGCACAGGTATCTTTACAGTGTTCTGGCACAGGTATCTTTACAGTGTTCTGGCACAGGTATCTTTACAGTGTTCTGGCACAGGTATCTTTACAGTGTTCTGGCACAGGTATCTTTACAGTGTTCTGGCACAGGTATCTTTACAGTGTTCTGGCACAGGTATCTTTACAGTGTTCTGGCACAGGTATCTTTACAGTGTTCTGGTACAGGTATCTTTACAGTGTTCTGGTACAGGTATCTTTACAGTGTTCTGGTACAGGTATCTTTACAGTGTTCTGGTACAGGTATCTTTACAGTGTTCTGGTACAGGTATCTTTACAGTGTTCTGGTACAGGTATCTTGTTTCTCATATGTGAGATGTATAAATGACTTAACAGTCAGTCATGTCTGCTGAGATGGCCATATCCAGGAACCACAGAAAATGGATGTACCCCTGTACACTTATTGGACCACAAATTTTACATATTTTTATATCGCAAATATTTGTTAACCATACTGTATGCTTAATCGAATGATTGCGGTGTATATGTGACTGCAATATAATAATATTAAATGATTTAGTAATTACTGGTGCCAGTATTTAGGTAAATATAAGCAAAATGTTGTGATAAGATAGGGTTAAAGTTCTTGGTGATTTTATTTACCACAAGTACCATAAATCGGCCACTAAATACTACAGCTATATATTAATTTTTATATGAATATATATATACATCAGAATGTTGTTCTTCATGTTGGAAGTACAGTAATTAAAAAATAAAGTCGGACATTTACATTTAAACAATTGAAATATTTATTTCATCATTAAACTTTTTGAAATTATTATATTCATTTTGGAATAAATGCAGTGCTTTTAACATTGTTTGTAGTTCGATGAGCAACTGGGACAGAGTTGTAAGTATAGAAATGGTATTTTCTCTATAGATGCACCCAAGATGTGGAATGAACTCCCTATTACTTTAAAGTAATCTGAAACTATAGACGCCGATCATACAAAATTATTTGTTTGAAATTGCATTAGCACCCAAAATTGTTGGTGGTCCCTTAAAATAATTGCTCTAATGATGATTCTTGTGCATTCCTGTTCATTATTTTGCCTAATGATTTTTGTTTTGTCTCTCTCATGGCTGTAGACACGCGATTGTGAATGTCATGTTATTACGACCCTCCATCTGCGTTATCAGGAAGTTTGATGTGATTATGACCTCATGCTGACTTCGAGAATAAAACGAAAGCCGCTCAAATGAGAGCTTGAAAGTGACAGAAACATGGTGCCATCTTAAGGCAAAAAGTACAGTGAATTGTTATTTAGAAAGTATCTGCAAGGTGATATAGCAGTGGTATTACTTTACTAAGCTTTTTTAAAGCACACATTCACTACTAAAAATCTGTTTTCGTGTGTGGTTTTACTTCTGAAAAAAGGGGATGCATTGTTAATGGGATTGCATCATTTCAGTGGATGGCTATTGGGAAAAGCACGATGACACGATGAATACTGTATGCCGTAAGTGTATAGACTAGAGTGAGTGTGATCTGTAGATCTGTGGCGAGACAGCAAAGAGGAAGCGACCAGACGATGTGACAGAAGTTGGCAATTTGTGGCATCTGGAGGCAGACGGAAAGGTGACATTCAACACGCCAACACCTTCCAATCAACTCAGGTATGTTAGTTGTTTATTTTCTCACCTTGCATTTTATTATGATATTGCTACATTACCCGTTTAGTAAAGGTCTGCCAGGGAGTAAAATGTAAAGCACTTGAACAGTTCTGAGGACTGGATACTGCCCTATATATAATAATATATATAATAAAGCGCTGTATATCCGGAATATAATTCTGCTCAGAGGTGCATAAAAATACAACATTATTATAATATAAATATACAATTGTTTGAGCTTACATGGTAAATATATTACATAAGATACATAAATTATTATGTAGAAAATGTAAGTCTTCTAAAATGCATAATGTATAAGCGTAATTTATCCTTAATAAATTAATAGTAAACTAATAAATTAATAATAAAATAGGATAAGTCAATAATTAATAATAAAATAATATTGAAAAAAAACATATAATTATGATTAAAATAAATGCAATATAGTACATACTACAAGTAGTCGACAAATGCGGCTTTAAAAAGATGTTTTCAAATGTGACTTAAAAAGTTCAAGAGAGTCTATCAGGCGCAGACAGTCCGGCAGATCATTCCACAAGCGCAGTGCCGTCACTGAAAAACCACACCGACCATATCATTCTAAATTGTGGCGGGGTACTCTCAGGAGTCGGCTTCCGGTGGAGCGAAGCTGGCAGCCCGGCGTGTATTCAACAATCATGTCATCGATGTATTTGGGCGCGAGGTCGTGCATTGCTCGGAAAGTCAACACCAGTATTTTGTATATTACACGTCATCGAATGGGCAACCAGTGTAGTGCGATCAACACAGGCATGATGTGGAGGTGATCTCGGCGTCGTTGCTGCGTTACTACACGCGCCGCTGAATTTTGCACCCGTTGCAATTTTTGTAGCAATCGCTCGTTGATGCCAAACAACACCGCATTACCGTAGTCCAGCTTTGAGCATGAACAATGGTTTTACATGCATCAACGGTCAAGCAATGTCGTATCTTGGCGATGTTGTGCAGCTGGAAATATGCCGCCTGGCACATACAAGCAACTTGTACCGACATATCCAGCCCACTGTCCAAGAAAACGCCGATGTCTCGTACTGTCGGTTGAGGCGTTATGTCACACTAACACACGTCGACTGTCGTAATCGCAGGAGGCACTTTGGTGTTAGGTGCGTAGAAGACAATTGTTTCGGTCTTTGCCTCATTTAGTAACAGTTGATGGTTCGCCATCCAACGTTTTATGTCGATGGTGCATTGTTCGATACGGCGGGTAGCATTGTCTGCGTCACAGGGGCTGATCACGTGGGAAATCAACATAGAGTTGAGTGTCATTGGCGTACATGTGGTATTTCAAGCGGTGTTTAGCAAATATGGCAGTGATTGGCATACAGTATATTGTGAACAGTAAGAGACCAAGAACCGATCCCTGAGGCACACCATAGCTCAACAGTTGACGGTGAGAAATGGCATCACCGATTTTTATCTCCAGTGTTCTGTCCGACAAGTAAGATGCCACCCACGCCAGCGCCGAGTCACGGATGCCGATGGATTTCATTTGCCCGAGTAGTATAGCGTGGTCCACAGTGTCGAAAGCAGCAGTAAGATCAAGAAGGACGAGTATTACTCCTTTTCGACAGTCGAATGCCTGTATGATATCATCGTGAATACGCACGATAGCTGTTTCGGTGCTGTGTTGCGGACGATACGCGCTCTGGAACGGGTCAAGCAGTTTGTTTTTGTCAATGTAGCGGCGAAGGTCAGCCGCGACATGCCTCTCCAATAACTTTGACACAAAGCTGAGATTGGATATAGGGCGGTAGTTCATAATGTCATTTGCATCAAGACCAGTCTTCTTGAGCAGTGGTGTGACCAGCGCATGTTTCATTTCAGATGGTACCGTTGCAGATTCCAGTGACAGATTGATGATACTCGCCAGAATTGGTGCGATGATATTGATGTTTGTTTTCAACAGTACTGTCGGCCAAGGGTCGAGAGAGCAAGATTTGCAAGGGCATTTGTTCATGAGTCGAACGATAGCTGTGGCTGTTGTCGGTGTAAATGCTGACAGAGTACAACAGTAGTGGTGATTGCTGTCAATTGGCAGTAACGGTGGTGGCATGTCACAGTGATTCAGTGTATGCCGGATCTTTGTAATTTTCTCGAAGAAATATACAAGAAAACGTTCCGCCAAATCCTCATGCGAGGCGTTGCATTCAGAAAGCATTGGTAGTTGCTTGCGTCCGGTGATGTAATTCGTAACACGGTACATAGCTTTCGTGTCACGGGCAGACTCTTGTATTTTCTGACAGTAAAACGCGGACTTTGCCGTCATCAGTTGTTTTCTGTAGAGGTCTCGCATAGTTGTAAAAATGTCTATACACAAGTAGCCGCGTCTCTCGCCACTGCCGCTCTGCTCGCCGAAGTTTGCGTTTCGCATCTGACAGCTCACTGTTGTACGAGGGTGTCTTGGGGCGGATGGTGATAACACGGCAATAATATATATAAGAACTTACCTTTACTGTCATTATCTCAATAAGGTGCAAGCTTTTGTCTGCAACAAGACAGTCTTGAGGCATCGCTGACGTATGTCATTTGCGCTTGTGTCCACATGAAGTGCATGGATCTGCCTCGTCCTTGATAAAGTGCTCCAGACACATCCGTAATAATTAGAAGTACACATCCATCCAATGGATTGCCAATGTGTTTCCTAAACTGAAATCATTCCACCACTTAAAAAGGATATACTTTATTGTACTACTCGTCAAATCTACAGCTTATAGTCATTAAGTGGTTAGATAATTAAACCTATGATGTTTTTTTGTAAACCTCATTCAATGAATTGTGCCACTGCATTTTTTATTTTACATAATTGACCTTAATTTTATATGTACTCGTTCAGTCAGCTATGGTCTTTTTCATTAATGTTCAATAACACTTGTTTAGTGAATCTTGTTCAGTCAGTCTTGCAATGTATGCCTTGTTCAATCAGTTTTGAACAATGAGTCTTGTTCAGTTAGTTTAATTATCCCAATCTTGTCCAGTCAGTTGCTGTCAATAATATTGACCAAACCATTCCATAATGTACATGTAATTCCATTATCTTTTGGCCAAACGTACTACTTTGTTTCAACGGGCAATGTCGTGTTGTGGCAAGAATACATTTCACCTGTCTCGGTCTGTGTTTGATGTGAAACAGGAGCAAAAAGAAGCCAAGAACAAACAGACCTGAACAGGGCATCCACAACCACCTAGCTCAGATCAAGAGGAAACAAGCTACATGGTAAATATACAGCGTACACTGTACTAGTGGACACCATAGCTCAGTTTGACGTAGCGACGAAAGTTACAAATTATCACAGTAGTCATGACTATTGACAGTCAAAAACATTCAGTCTGAGACAGTATGGCCAGAATTACATAAGACCTGTGAGAGGAGGTGATCAAGTGGTTAGAGAACTGGACTGTTGATTGGAGGGACAGGGGTACGAATTCTTGTGCCGACTGGTTGGTAGTTCGGTACTGGTATTGGCTACTGTGTTGAAACTTTTGCAGTTTTGTTCACCCTACGTTACCTGTGTCTTTCGGAAAAGACACTCTAAGCCATTGGTCCCATCTGTCTGGTGTCTATGCCAGGGGAACTAAAACAATCCATGTATATCGTAATTTCTTAACAGAAGTTACCATCCCCAAATCAAGCAAACATTTTCAGTCTATTTCTCAAAATGAGTGTTAGGGTAATGAGACTCAATCTATGGCGGAGGGTCACAATATGCAGACAAATTATTACGACAATGATTTGTAACTTTTAAATAAAAAACTGGCTTTCATTAAAATTGTGTAACAATTATGATGAAAGTGTCTATTTTAAAGACTAAACACCTGTTATGGAAGTTGTCTGAATTATGTCATAATATGTTGTTGCTTTTGATAGCAACCATACTTAATGTTGCTCTCCACTTGTGCCTGTAGTCTGTGGTGAGGCTGACCTTTACACTGGTTCTCAGGGTTTGTCTGTTACCCTTCTTCCCTCCGTGATCCCACACTGCTTTCACCTTCTGTATCTCGTTGTCATTCCCCACTCCTGCCGAGTCTCACTTCAAACAGTCCTTCCATCTCAGTCATAGTCTTTCTCTTCTTTGATCCCCCACGCTGATGACATCTACTCTCCTCATCAGCTGTTCTTCCTTTCACATGTGCAACTAATTCAACTCCACCCTGTCATACTTCATTATCGTGAATACTGAGGTGTGTGACTTAATTCACCTACCCATCATGTGACCTGTTGCCTAGCAAAACCTCCGTCAAGCCATCAAAAATGAATGCCGAACATTTGGTGGGTTCAGACATTCCGTTGTATATTTTGTTGAAATGTTGGTTCCAAAAGTGTGTCTTTATGACAAAATCATAAGGGAAAGTTATCAAAGTGACGGCTGTATACGGGAATGTTTGATTTAAGAGGTGTCATGCAGCAATGGTAATGTAATTCACATATATGACTTATCAAAATTGTTGGCAAAGCATGATGGAGATCATGCGCAAATTTTTGATTGTGACACAAATAAGCTGTGACATACTGGATACATCAATTAGATACAGTTAAATTTCACTTGGTTCAGGTACCCAATGGGTGGCACGCAACAGTTCGAACTTGGGCAGAACTTGGCTACAGAGACAGCCGCTGGTATGGCACAGCTACGTCTTGCCTGCGAGACGGACTCTAGGCCAATGTCAACTTTGTATGACCGTCACGAACAGATAGTACCAGTAGTATCATCTAGTGGTAACACATCACAAGGCAGTCGATGGCTTGACAAGAAACACTCAATGGTTTCCTGTCAGCCGTGGCAAAACTACGCTGGTGTAACAACCACACCCTACAAGACCACGGTAGCTGGACACACTGGACCAGCTACGTCCCACAGACCACTGTGTGCAGAAATGATAGGAACAGCATGCCGAGGGCGGAATGAGGCCATGAAGAGGGCGGAAATGTTTCAGGTGGGTCTGACATTAAGGGAACACGTTTATAAATCTGTACAGATCATCTGGTGTAATTAACTAACTTCATTTGCAAGTGACAGTTTAACTGTTTCAGTCGATCAGCTGATCACCGATTTAAAAGAAGTGCCAAGCAGTCGGTAAGATTAATCATTACAAAAGAGGTGTTCGGCTGCAGGTATTATAAATACGGTTAGATTTGCTTGCGTTAGGTGGCAAAAATAAACTGGAAGTCGTAACAAAAAACTAAATATATATGTTTTCCATGCAAATCGTGTCGGCTAGATGAGTCTAACATTTTTATTAGTGAAAGTAAGTTATGTTTTGTCATCTTAGGATTGTGTTTTTTTATTTATATAGAACATTATCTCCCCTTTCATAAAATATTGGCTACTTGGTGATATTTACATACTAAATGAATAACAATACAAGATCAGAATGACATCCAAGTATAAAAAAATGGCTTGGCACTTTTGGTACATCTGCACAATTTTGTAGGCTGGCACTGAAATGGTTAATCTACATTTTGTTTCTTCCTGCCTCTGTGGTCCACTTAGCCTTCTTTACTCTTTCTCTCCTTAGCCTTCTTTACTCTTTCTTTCCATCAGTTTGGTCTTTTGTGAGGGTCTTCCACTCTTGGCTGTTCATACTTGCCTTTTAAGGATATTGCTTTACACTCTCTCCATCTCAATTCTCTTCTTCTACCCCTTGTATGTTTTCTAAGCTCTTTTTGTTTCCTCACTCCATTCTGTGTACATGTCCTAGCCATCTGAGTCCGCTCCCAACTACTTTCAGGTGTTTCTTTGTTCCTCTCCTCCCAACTCTTTCATCTTCAGTGCTAATCTACATTCATTTAACACCCTCGTCAACTGAAGTGCTCAAGTCATTGTTTACTTGGAGTAAATGTATTATGTAAAAATTATGAACTCACAGAATGATGGTTGTTTATATATATATATATATATACAGTGTATATAACTAGTTCACCCTTGGGATTGGACAAGTGACCTGAATAGCGAGGTGACCTCATTAGCGGGACTAATTTCCTTTTCTTTACTGTATAAGGACATCATTTGGGACCTTAATTGCAAGGTGACTGTATTACCGAGTTGACCGTAAAGCGAGGTTCGACTGTATATGCACAGTTAACTATAGGTTCATGATGGGAAAATGTTTAACCAGTCAAACATGATTGAGGTTTGATTTTTCCCAAAATGACATTGATTTCTCATGTAGAGCCCCTTTTCCTTGTTTGGGCAAGAACTTGGGAGCCTCCGGGAAGCAGCTGAGGCACCATGGGATTCCACCAGTCAGGTGATGCTAACCACATTACACTGTGCTTTGATTGTGTGCCATTTTGTTTGTGTTATTTTAACTTATGTGTCTAAATTCCTTAACTATTTGTGTAGCTTTAAGATCCCGTTCTGCTGTGTGTCTTTCTGATGACAGTGTTAGTGTTCCCTGATCGAGGTATTTTGTGAAGCATCTAATGAAGGTTGCTGTAAAAATTGTTAAAGAAAGTTCACTAGCTTAAAAAAGGTCTGTTCCATTATCGGGAATCAAGTTGAGGTGGTAGTTATTAGGAGGAAGTGCTCTGAATCAGTTGTGCCCCATCCCACCTAGTGGTTAGGAGTGTGGGAACCGGCCAACTTAAAAGTATTTGCATGGAGGTGTGCCTGCCCCCACAACAAGTGTCTTTTGTGGTTGTTTACTATTTAATATCTTGTTTATCATTTGAAACTATCACAGGTACAACATTCAAATTGTGAAGTGTTATGGACTTGTTAAACACAATTTGGCATGCTGTATACCTTCAACATACTTGTTCTGTTATTAAGAACATTATATATAAACAGTTGGTTGAACAGTTATAAGAAGAAAACACATTACATTGCTTTTCTGATGTTAACATCACAGGAAGAATTCCGGTGGAAGCCTCAGAACCTTTCAAGATTACCCAGCATGCCTGCATCCAATCCCCCTAGGGCGGGGCCACCTACACGTTGTCATGACAACAGACTGGGTACCATTGACACATTGGCAGCAGTGGTGCCATCTGTTGGCACAAATAGCCCAACAAGGAAGTCAATGTTTGGGTGCGATTCAAACAGAGGACCCGCACTTAAGCTGCCGACAATCTACGAGTTAGAACTGAGGTCAAAGGTTAGCAAAGGGGTTGTGATGTGTTCAAAGACCACTTCCATATGGGGGGCTTGGGATAATGGTGCATGGTCATCGCTTGTCCAGTCATGTCCACCTCCAGCGTCACAGTTTGCAGTTGATGAAGAATAGGTAGGTTAGTATATAGTGTGGTTTCAACGTGTAGGCTCAGACTTGAGACATTGACTTTGAATGAGGAAACAAGATTATAAAGTTCTTTCTACCAGTTCAACATTTCCAAGATATTTCTAGTTATGTACAAGATGTGGCAAAATTATTCACAGAATCACAAATGTATGCACACACTCGCATCACGTGTGTGCACAATATGTGCTTGGACAAATATAGATAGTAATACTTGAACAAGTACACGACTGCACATACAGACATGTACATAATGTTATACTTGCTGGTGTGTTTAACCATAGCTTTTTGCTGTATATCCTTTTACTGACAGTGGCATAATTTGTGTGAAGTAACCAAGTGCAGGGTGTGCCACAGGCTATAAATCAGAAGTCTACTTATCATGTGATTATGACATAAAACATGTATCGTATCTGGTTGACTTGATTTTTTACTCATTGTATGATAATTTGTGGGAGATTCAAAACACAACTGTGTCAATGCTTTCCTGATGAAAATTGCATTATTACTATGTTGGGAAAGAAATGTATTGCTCAGAATGTAGATTACATCGATGCAGCAATACTTGTGTTAACATGTGTTAAATGTAAACTAGTAGTGTGCTCTTGGCAAGATGTGTGTGTTTCATGCCTGGTGCCAAAAAGTAGTTTTAGTTTCTTGTGAAACGTGTTTGGAATTTATTTATTTTTAAAGTCATTTATGTTGTATGAAGGGTTGTAGCTCTGCGAATAAAATATTAGCAGTCCCTCTTTAATTTCATTTTTCACTTATTACCGACTCATATCCTGAAACGATCAAACCCACCAAGTAAAAAACAGCACTGCCTCTATGGGTGTCATCCCACTAGCCAATGTGTCTCTAGCCCCTGTGTCTCCAGCCTCTGTGTCTCTAGCCCCTGTGTTTCTAACCCCTCTGTCTCTAGCCCGTGTCTCCAGCCCCTGTCTCCAGCCCCTGTGTATCCAGCCCATGTCTCTAGCCCCTGTGTCTCCAGCCCCTGTGTATCCAGTCCCTGTATCTCTAGCTCGTGTCTCTAGCCTCTGTGTCTCCAGCCCCAGTGTCTCCATCCCCTGTGTCTCTAGCCTCTGTGTCTCCAGCCCCAGTGTCTCCATCCTCTGTGTCTCTAGCCCCTGTGTCTCCAGCCCGTGTCTCCATCCCCTGTGTCTCTAGCCTCTGTGTCTCCAGCCCCAGTGTCTCCATCCCCTGTGTCTCTAGCCTCTGTGTCTCCAGCCCCAGTGTCTCCATCCCCTGTGTCTCTAGCCTCTGTGTCTCCAGCCCCAGTGTCTCCATCCCCTGTGTCTCTAGCCCCTGTGTCTCCAGCCCGTGTCTCCATCCCCTGTGTCTCTAGCCTCTGTGTCTCCAGCCCCAGTGTCTCCATCCCCTGTGTCTCTAGCCTCTGTGTCTCCAGCCCCAGTGTCTCCATCCCCTGTGTCTCTAGCCTCTGTGTCTCCAGCCCCAGTGTCTCCATCCCCTGTGTCTCTAGCCTCTGTGTCTCCAGCCCCAGTGTCTCCATCCCCTGTGTCTCCATCCCCTGTGTCTCTAGCCTCTGTGTCTCCAGCCCCAGTGTCTCCATCCCCTGTGTCTCTAGCCTCTGTGTCTCCAGCCCCAGTGTCTCCATCCCCTGTGTCTCTAGCCTCTGTGTCTCCAGCCCCAGTGTCTCCATCCCCTGTGTCTCTAGCCTCTGTGTCTCCAGCCCCAGTGTCTCCATCCCCTGTGTCTCTAGCCCCTGTGTCTCCAGCCCGTGTCTCCATCCCCTGTGTCTCTAGCCTCTGTGTCTCCAGCCCCAGTGTCTCCATCCCCTGTGTCTCTAGCCTCTGTGTCTCCAGCCCCAGTGTCTCCATCCCCTGTGTCTATAGCCTCTGTGTCTCCAGCCCCAGTGTCTCCATCCCCTGTGTCTCTAGCCTCTGTGTCTCCAGCCCCAGTGTCTCCATCCCCTGTGTCTCTAGCCTCTGTGTCTCCATCCCCTGTGTCTCTAGCCTCTGTGTCTCCATCCCCTGTGTCTCCATCCCCTGTGTCTCTAGCCTCTGTGTCTCCATCCCCTGTGTCTCCAGCCCCAGTGTCTCCATCCCCTGTGTCTCTAGCCTCTGTGTCTCCAGCCCCAGTGTCTCCATCCCCTGTGTCTCTAGCCTCTGTGTCTCCAGCCCCAGTGTCTCCATCCCCTGTGTCTCTAGCCCCTGTGTCTCCAGCCCGTGTCTCCATCCCCTGTGTCTCTAGCCTCTGTGTCTCCAGCCCCAGTGTCTCCATCCCCTGTGTCTCTAGCCTCTGTGTCTCCAGCCCCAGTGTCTCCATCCCCTGTGTCTCTAGCCTCTGTGTCTCCAGCCCCAGTGTCTCCATCCCCTGTGTCTCCATCCCCTGTGTCTCCATCCTCTGTGTCTCTAGCCTCTGTGTCTCCAGCCCCAGTGTCTCCATCCCCTGTGTCTCTAGCCTCTGTGTCTCCAGCCCCAGTGTCTCCATCCCCTGTGTCTCCATCCCCTGTGTCTCCAGCCCCAGTGTCTCCATCCCCTGTGTCTCTAGCCCCTGTGTCTCCAGCCCCAGTGTCTCCATCCCCTGTGTCTCTAGCCTCTGTGTCTCCAGCCCCAGTGTCTCCATCCCCTGTGTCTCCATCCCCTGTGTCTCTAGCCTCTGTGTCTCTAGCCTCTGTGTCTCCAGCCCCAGTGTCTCCATCCCCTGTGTCTCTAGCCTCTGTGTCTCCATCCCCTGTGTCTCCATCCCCTGTGTCTCTAGCCTCTGTGTCTCTAGCCTCTGTGTCTCCAGCCCCAGTGTCTCCATCCCCTGTGTCTCTAGCCTCTGTGTCTCCAGCCCCAGTGTCTCCATCCCCTGTGTCTCCATCCCCTGTGTCTCCATCCCCTGTGTCTCCATCCCCTGTGTCTCCATCCCCTGTGTCTCTAGCCCCTGTGTCTCCAGCCCGTGTCTCCATCCCCTGTGTCTCTAGCCTCTGTGTCTCCAGCCCCAGTGTCTCCATCCCCTGTGTCTCTAGCCTCTGTGTCTCCAGCCCCAGTGTCTCCATCCCCTGTGTCTCTAGCCTCTGTGTCTCCAGCCCCAGTGTCTCCATCCCCTGTGTCTCCATCCCCTGTGTCTCCATCCTCTGTGTCTCTAGCCTCTGTGTCTCCAGCCCCAGTGTCTCCATCCCCTGTGTCTCTAGCCTCTGTGTCTCCAGCCCCAGTGTCTCCATCCCCTGTGTCTCCATCCCCTGTGTCTCCAGCCCCAGTGTCTCCATCCCCTGTGTCTCTAGCCCCTGTGTCTCCAGCCCCAGTGTCTCCATCCCCTGTGTCTCTAGCCTCTGTGTCTCCAGCCCCAGTGTCTCCATCCCCTGTGTCTCCATCCCCTGTGTCTCTAGCCTCTGTGTCTCTAGCCTCTGTGTCTCCAGCCCCAGTGTCTCCATCCCCTGTGTCTCTAGCCTCTGTGTCTCCATCCCCTGTGTCTCCATCCCCTGTGTCTCTAGCCTCTGTGTCTCTAGCCTCTGTGTCTCCAGCCCCAGTGTCTCCATCCCCTGTGTCTCTAGCCTCTGTGTCTCCAGCCCCAGTGTCTCCATCCCCTGTGTCTCCATCCCCTGTGTCTCCATCCCCTGTGTCTCCATCCCCTGTGTCTCCATCCTCTGTGTCTCTAGCCTCTGTGTCTCCAGCCCCAGTATCTCCATCCCCTGTGTCTCTAGCCTCTGTGTCTCCAGCCCCAGTGTCTCCATCCCCTGTGTCTCTAGCCTCTGTGTCTCCAGCCCCAGTGTCTCCATCCCCTGTGTCTCTAGCCTCTGTGTCTCCAGCCCCAGTGTCTCCATCCCCTGTGTCTCTAGCCTCTGTGTCTCCAGCCCCAGTGTCTCCATCCCCTGTGTCTCCATCCGCTGTGTCTCTAGCCTCTGTGTCTCCAGCCCCAGTGTCTCCATCCTCTGTGTCTCTAGCCTCTGTGTCTCCAGCCCATGTGTCTCCAGCTGTTTTGAACAGTTATTGTTGCTGTTTTGAACATCCATTTGTTGAAGAGGGTTTTTATGGTTTCCCTCCAATCAAAAATTGAATGTGCACCAGATATGAGTTTTCTTATTTTAAATCAGGTACCAAAAATTACAGTGGGGTATACTATTCACATGATACAAATTTGAACACCAACAAATGCGATTCATGGTCGGTTAAATCAATCAAGAAAGAAGTTTTACGATGCATCTCGACTGCAAAAGTTTTTACAAATTTAAGGGTAGCCACTACCCGAAAATGGCCATAGGCCATTATCTCTGTTAATACTGAACATATCTTAACCAAATTTGGAGTACTAATTAGGTAAATGAATTATGTGATAGGTGGAATATGGTCTCGGATGTTTGTGTATTACCATGACAATGACAGTTTCATTTTATGCCAGAGGCATGCATCCTTGAAAATTATTCTGAGCTAACAACTACATGTGTGATCATGCAATTATCAGTAATCATTAGCTAGAATGCACCTGTCAGATAAGGTAGTTTTGGGCAAGGATATCTGACTGCAATAACTGTTGTGAGATGGGATTTTAGATTTGAGCATTTTTCAAGGCTTCTTGAAAAATACTAAAACCTGAACAACAGTTGTTAGCTCAGAACAATTTTCAAGGATGTGAAAATTTGTCAGACTAGAAACTTTCATTGCCATGGTAATACACAAGCAAATGTGCCCATATTTCACATATCATTCATTTATCTAATTAGGACTCCAAATTTTAAAATATATCTTCAGTATTAACAGAGATATTACATATTAGAGATATTACATATTTATTATAAGGCCATTTTTGAGTGGTGGCTACCCTTAAGAAACAACTTGATATAATTAGAGCCATCTATTGCTAAGGTAATTTAAAGAAATGATTGTGCTAACCTGTCGTAATCAGAATTAGATAGGTTCAATTTTTGTGTGAAATTAGTTTGAAATAACCATCTAATTAAAGACGCATCAGACAAAACAGAAAACTGATGTTTTACTACAATCACTTAGATTCATGCTGTCACAGTTATCATGAAATGAATGTTGGTGATAACATCTAAATTTTGACTAATCTGAATCTTCTAATATTACAAAAAAAGTCAGCCACTTTTATATGGATATCTTTGCCAGCCATCTGCAATGTTCTTAAATTGATAGCAGTTGGAATGATTATTCTGTCACATCATTGGTGAACTCCATATGATGATGATTACATTATTGTAAACGTGTAAAATAATAACTTAAGCAAAAATCCTGACTGTAATTCAGACACACATAAGTAGAGAAACGCTGCAAGCCAAGCCCTTTATTATAGCATTGCAAAACTGACAAGACATAACCAAAGACACATGGTGGCTAATTTCACATACATTCAAGTAAGCTACTGTAGTATTCATACCACAGTTGCCTTCCCCCAGCACCGAAGATGAAACACCAGCAATTTTATGATTTTTGCTGAAATGCATACTTTATAAATTAATAAAATACATGTATTGAAAAAGCATTTATGAACCCAGATTAAAAAATGTTAAAAAAAATACTTTGCAAAACGTTACTTTTTAAAGTTTGGTTCAATTTAATAATATACATATCTGATCTGTAGAATCCAGAAAGGTACAAACGTCCATTTCACAACTTAATACCCACTCCGCTTTGGCAGGTCACATGTACATAAAGATCTCACAAACACTACATGTTCTGAATGCTTCCTACTGCCCTCTTACCGTCACCTCTTCCAAACCTCCATTCCACATCAGGGTTGGGGCCAAGTACATGTCAAAGAATCAAGTACATTTTAAGTACATAACTTGAATGATTTATAAAACAAAAATAATATTTCTCTACTGTTCTGCCCATGTGGTGCACAACACTAAATGGCCATGCTGACTGTAACAACATTTAATATCATATTTTAAAAAGTTAATAACTTGCACCCAAATAATGTGATTGTTGATCATTGCAACTGAAATGTATTGATCAAATTTACTTGACCTCAACCTTCTCCAAAGAAAGTCAATCCTCCGCATAGTGAAACAATATTTTTTTCAATCGCAACACAAATAATTCCCTTACAAGTTACATAAAACTACACAAAGAATCGACTTTCTTACATAAGTCTTCCACCAACCTATGTTAGGCGTGCATGTTTAGTGCTCTCAATGATTCTGGCATGGCCCACACGGCACACACTAGGCTGGCACACTAATACAGGTTTCCACATAAAATCATTTGTCAGTCACAGAACTTGGTATATGATAACAATTAACAGTTTTCTTCCTACCACCTGATTATTGCCACCAACTTGTCAGTTGTAACGTTTCTATTTCACCAAAAATTAAAACGGCCAGTGCTTCGAGAACAGACACACAAACACAGTACATTCTTCAATTAGGCCAACATGTATATACATTCACTGTTGGCACATCAACAATCGCTGCTTAAGGGTGAAACCACTCAAAGACTGTTTCTCTGTGCCACAGCACTGTTGGTTATGTCAGTTTAACTATTCAGATAATCAGGCAGCACATTCTGGTGGTTTGAATGAATTCACCAGGTCGTTATAGTCTAATTGGACTTAGTGTTTTTGCAAGCACCAACTTCTGAAACAGGAAAACAGACTTCTATTGATTTTACTCTTCGACAATGAACTATATATACCATTGTAGCTATCTGGTTTTCACAATCATACAACTGTTGTGTGCCTAGTTGACAGGTATGTCACACAATTGAGTCTTCATGCAGTTTTCTATCATTTGACCACATAAAACAACCACTTCACCCAATTAGAACACTAGTTTTGTAAGAGGTGCACATTATTATGTTCCCCATAATAGAGTAGCATCAACCAAGCTCCAATCTATACACGCCCCGTGATGACTCGCTGCACACAGCTGTGATCACCCCACCGCATACGGCTGTAATCATGCCATTACAGCTGTGATCACCCCACTGCTCACAGTTGTGATCACCCAACTGCTCACAGCTGTGATCACCCCACTGCTCACAGTTGTGATCACCCAACTGCACACAGCTGTGATCACCCCACCGCATACAGCTGTAATCATGCCATTACATGCAGCTGTGATCACCCCACTGCTCACAGCTTTGATCACCCCACTGCTCACCGCTGTGATCACCACACTGCTCACAGCTTTGATCACCCAACTGCACACAGCTGTGATCACCCCACCGCATACAGCTGTAATCATGCCATTACATACAGCTGTGATCACCCCACTGCTCACAGCTTTGATCACCCCACTGCTCACCGCTGTGATCACCCCACTGCTCACAGCTTTGATCACCCCACTGCTCACAGCTGCGATCACCCCACTGCTCACAGCTGCGATCACCCCACTGCTCACAGCTGTGATCACCCCACTGCTCACAGCTGTGATCACCCCACTGGACACAGCTGTAACCACACTACTGCCCCCAGCTGTGGTCACCCTGCTATAAATGATAATAAAACAAACAAAGAAATGACAAATAAAGGGCCAGAATGAATACACAAACACCACCAAATATTGCCACAACAATAGAAGAATTACTGGAAAAGGATATTTGAATTTAATAATCCACTAATAAACTAGAAAATGAGGCAATACAAACAACAAGCAAACACTCTCTGCCTGGACCAGACTCCACAGGGCACCATAGGGTGTGACAAAGCACCCACCCTAGGGGGTAACATCACCCTACAGGGTAGATGTCACACATGTACCTGTGTAGCCATTCTGTGTTCACAACAGATAATGTGGCACTCTGATGCCGCGTATCCTAGGTGATATTCCATAGTGCACGCGGAACAATGGCACAGAGATTTCGTGCAATTGACCCGACACCGCCACCCACTTTTTACGCCCCCACAGGGGTAAACTATGTAACCTCGTGCCCATTTGCAAGTGCACCATGCACGTTGAAAGAGAATACACTATGATAACAAAGGTATACGTGTACACACATGTGTACTTATAACATACAGACCTGCGCTAAGTAGAAGCGATCTCGCTCTCTCCCCCAGTAATCACTCGCTGCTCCCCAGGTCATGTGACAACAGTTTTGCAGTGTACAATGGATTAACCCTGCACCATGGTGCGATAAGCTGCACCCCTGCTTGCTAAGTAGCAGGGACTGCACATAGGCGTGCTGTGTTCTGTTTACGACGAACAGCCAAACTCGCAGGATCACGGCGGTATGTTCGTGTGACGAACGCAACCCGATCCTGGTACAATTTTTCAGCTTTTGGAGTGAAATTACAGCCTGTGGAGACACCATCTGCAGCAGCCCCTCCGTAATACAGCCTTCAACATCCCGGTCGCGCTCTAGATTCCACCAGAAGATTTGTTTGTGTCGAACTAGACAGTAATGGGACCGAGCAAATGAATTAAATCTGAACACCCATCAAGGAACGCGGTTACAATCTTCAGACAGCCTCATGGCATTTACCGAATCCTCAACTAATCGGAAGTAGTTTTCGTCCGCCGACTGGATATTCTTAACACAAACCATCAAGGTAAGCCCAGTTTGAGAGAGTACAAGTCCCCTACGCCAAGGGAACAGTGCATTTCTACGTGATCCGTAGCCAAGTCCTCCAACCATGCAGAAAGCGACCGAATGTTCACTGCATCACCACAATATACCTTTGACAGTTATCCCAAGTTGAGATTTAACAAACTGAATCACTGATGATTGAAGACATGAAAAAACATCACCAGTTCAATCAGCAACCACTGCATGATGTGGTCGGACTGTGCCAAACCTTGAGAAAGGGCAAGGCTAATTATGCAAGACCTTTTATTCATGCGGACCCCAAACCTCAGTATCTTGACTACGCAAATAGTGCCAAATACAAGAAAACTTGTCACGCATGTGTCCAATCAATACAGTTGCCAACGGAAACGGCAATCTAGGTGGACCCATGCCTTCAAGGGATCATCTGATCAGACTTCTGAGGTGATTCCTGGCGATGCTGGCTGCCGACCGACTGCGTTGTGCATGCGGCGAGACTGCCGCCACCTCGTCCTTCCTTCCTTCTCTCGCTCCTGAACCCGCTGCTGCTGCCTGCGTCGTCCTCTGTCGACGGCTCCTGTCGCCCATAGTCGCTCCGTCGTATGACACCGTCGTCATCGTCGCTGTCACGCTCACGTGTGTCGTCACGCTGCTGTCACCGTGCCTAGTACTGTGAGAACTGTGCGCCCTGTGAGAGTGGCTGTGACTGGTAGTAGGCGCGGTCGCCCTGGTAGGTCGAGTCCTGCGATAACATGCCGTCCGCCTGCGACTTGAACTCGTCGCCCAAGTAGCTGTCCTGCAACGCACACGCAACACTACGTCATCACATAACTGGGCAGGTGTTATAAGTGATACATTTCTTCTTGCCCATTTCAACATTGATACTTGGTTTAGAACTGTATATTTGGCAAATTCTGGAGAATCGCCGAGATAGTGAGCTCGTTAGGAAAATCCACCACCAGACAGAATCCAATCTTAAATCTCGGCCAGTTTTTATTGAAGTCCCTCCTTGTTTGACCGGATACATGAAAATGTAAGGCTTGTATGTTCAAACATCATTTCTAATGTTTTCAAAACTATGCACTAGACGGTGGCGCCACATTATACAGCATTACACGGTTATTTTGGGTTGGGTTTGGCCAACTTGAAGTGTCGGTCTACGGGCGGGTTTGAGGTCTAAAGAGTTAAGGTGTTTTTTCAAAATACAAAAAAGTACAGCCTTATAAGTGAGTTGACTATTTCCATGACACCGGCGAACAGGTCCTGGTAGTGCATTCTGGTGTTAACAATTTCAAGTATATAAGATCACAGGTTAGGAGCTAAGTCAATTTTAAACAGCAAAATAAGGCTATGAGCTCCTAAGGTTGTTAGTGAAACTGTCCCTGGTAACAGTTCTGACACAATGGCAATCTAGTTGATGTTACATCCACACAGAAACAAATATGTGCCTGGGAAGAGTTGCCAGGTTGCCGAGTGTATTATGCTCAGGACACAGGCTCCTCCTGAAATGTCACACTTCAATAACTGGCACATTTTAAGTACTACTAATCCTATCAAAAATACCGGTGTACTATGTCGGTATGAAAAGAAGGTCCCACATAACATAATGATCTATTTGCATAAGGGTAACTAAGTAATCTTGGTAATGTTAATGAAGACAGTTTTGTGGCACATCCCATGGGAAATTGAATTCATGTTTTCATTGTTTCTTATTTATTCTAACAAATAATATATCAAGTAATGCAAGGAAGTTAAGGAAGTTTTTTGTTAAAAAAATTGTTTTCATATTTTACAAATACTTTTAAAAGAACATCTGTACTAAAATGTAATATGACAGTATTCCTTCCAAAATCTGATGATTCCGTAATGCTACAGGAAATGTGTATGCTGTTGCATGTTACCTGAGAGAGTTGAGGCTGGGAGAGCCCTGACAGTCCTGGTTGACTCATCTGGAAGGGTTGACTCATAGACAGCCCTGCCTGGGTGAGGGGGCCTTGGGAGTATGGCTGGGTGCCCTCCTGAAACAAAATACAACACGTTAACTTGTCTTTTAAGTAAAGGTCCAACCCCAGCCGAAGAATATTGATAATACACTGGCAAGGAAGCGAATGTGTTATTGAGAGTACACACATGTTTCTTTGAGGTGACTATTCCATGTAAGACAACTACCCTGACTGCTCTGACTGATCATGGCGGGCGTAT
This sequence comes from Escarpia spicata, assembly GCA_963995525.1. NCBI lineage: Eukaryota > Metazoa > Annelida > Polychaeta > Sabellida > Siboglinidae > Escarpia > Escarpia spicata. The sequence continues at coordinate 2,354,361 of OZ023216.1, forward strand.
GACTCATCCAACAACAACTAACCTGACTGCTCTGACTGATCATAACTCATCCAACGACAACTAACCTGACTGCTCTGACTGATCATAACTCATCCAACGACAACTAACCTGACTGCTCTGACTGATCATAACTCATCCAACGACAACTAACCTGACTGCTCTGACTGATCATAACTCATCCAACGACAACTAACCTGACTGCTCACGACTCATCCAAAGAAAACTAACGTGACTGCTGTGACTGATCATGAGTCACTCAACGACAACTAACCTGACTGCTCTGACTGATTATGGCAGAAGTATGACTGCAGACTAGGAAGCCTTTGGATTATCAAGAGTCCAACAATTGTTCACCTATGTATAACCTGCCCTCCCCAGATAGCGGTCAATTTAATTTTTGAACATATTCACACTGCTAGCATTAACACAATCATCAGATAATTTGTTCCAGTCATTTATTGTCCTCTGAGAGAATTAGTACTTTCTCATATCCAACCTACACTGTTCCTTGACTAATGATGCTTTACACTAGGCCTACCAATATGCTCTGACTGTTCACGGTGGACGTCTGACTCATCCAACGGCAACTAACCTGACTACTCTGACTGTTCACGGCGGAAGTATGACTCATCCAACGGCAACTAACCTGACTGCTCTGACTGATCATGGCGGAGGTATGACTCATCCAACGACAACTAACCTGACTGCTCTGACTGATCACGGCGGAGGTATGACTCATCCAACGGCAACTAACCTGACTGCTCTGACTGATCACGGCGGAGGTACGACTCATCCAACGGCAACTAACCTGACTGATCATGGCGGAGGTATGACTCATCCAACGGCAACTAACCTGACTGCTCTGACTGATCATGGCGGAGGTATGACTAATCCAACGGCAACTAACCTGCCTGCTCTGACTGATCATGGCGGAGGTATGACTCATCCAACGGCAACTAACCTGACTGCTCTGACTGAACATGGCGGAGGTATGACTCATCCAACGGCAACTAACCTGCCTGCTCTGACTGATCATGGCGGAGGTATGACTCATCCAACGGCAACTAACCTGACTGCTCTGACTGAACATGGCGGAGGTATGACTAATCCAACGGCAACTAACCTGCCTGCTCTGACTGATCATGGCGGAGGTATGACTCATCCAACGGCAACTAACCTGACTGCTCTGACTGAACATGGCGGAGGTATGACTCATCCAACGGCAACTAACCTGACTGCTCTGACTGATCATGGCCGAGGTATGACTCATCTGACTGTTGCCAGCCATCTGCGTGCTATAGCGGGGCGGCTTGGTCTTGCCGCTGCGCCCCCTGGTACCACCGCGACCACCTCCCACGCCCACGATGTTGTTGTTGATGCCACCGATTCCACCGGCGGTTGCTCCCACTCTTGCTCCACCTGCTGGGCAAATGCTGAACTTCATACAACACGCTACATCATGGTATCATTACAGGAATGTCTGACAGGCAAATGTAAGTTTTTAATGAAAATTAGATTAAATCTAATTATTTATATAAGTTAATAAGTGAAGTAATGCTCTAATGTTTATTCAAGGTTATAATAAGACATTTGTTGGACACATTTCAGACAATCTAAGATCACCATGCAACATCAATTTACTTTTGAGATTTCAAAAACTACTCAAAGCATTTATCAATCATGAATGTTTTTTAGGCATATGAAACATAATGTAAGTTTTAATTTTGCATACAATTCTGAATGCAGTCAGCTTGTAACTGCCCACACATTTCTGAATGCAGTCTGCTTATACCTGGCACAACTCACCATGCATGTTCTGCAGGCCATGGAAAGACTGCGGCACAGGCGGCATGAACATGCCGACTGGTACCGGCAGACTCATGCCGGCAGCGTACGCGCGGTCGGGACCAATGTATCCGAGCTGGTCATGGCGCACAAAGCTGTCGGGACTGAATCGTGGCGCTAAAACACAAAAGATATTGACCTACAGGCAAAGTAGTCCTTCCCAGGTGATATACACCCCATAATTACAGCACTCTACGACGACTTTAAACTGACTTTGTCTGTTCCCAATTTTTTATTATAATATTCTTAATACTAAAATTAATATTTTGAAGACAAATTATGTTCAAAAAGTCCGAATTTTTTTCACAATTTCAATGTTGTGCCTGCAAAAAACATAAAACCATTCAAAATATAAACAGAGTTACTACAAAGACATGCAACACTAACAACAATTTCCAATTGATTATAAGAGAATCAAACGTGGAAAGCTCAGTACATTTAAAGTACAGCGCAAAACAACTGTTGAATTTGGACACAATATTACAGCACGCAACACTATTCGTTGTATCTGACACAAGAAATGTAGAATGGTCTCAGTGCCAGCGATACGTACCACTGAATGTATTGTTGCGATCATATGCACTCCCAGGGATCAGCACTTCGCGGGCATCAAACATGGTCATGCTCATGAATCGGCCGCCCTAAAACATCAAGTCAAATATCTAGAGTTGTACACACAATAGGAGAACACACGCTACACATTAGGGATAATCTCAGAACGTCGACGTCGTTCAGAGGCAGTTTCGTCTCGCGTCGGATATTTATATTTTACGCGTTAGTCATTTGTTATCATATCAATGTTTGCAAACCTTGATCTGGAGGGAGGGCTGAGGCCAAATGAAACTAATTTCGTCTGATATTGGACGACGTTCTGAGAGGATCCCTTAGCTGGAACACCACATGGATGAATCATCCCCAAAAATGTCATAAGGTGTGCCTGGAACAACTGGTACACGCAAGCAAAGGTGATGTTTTAATATAAACAACACAACTCTTCAACCTTTTCTATTTTATTACTCGGAAGCACCATCTCAAGTGAGGGTGGTAATCATTAGCAGGAAGTGTGCTGGAACAGTTGCACGCACCAAACATCAAAGGCCAATTCCAGGAACTTTCAGCTAGCCCGCCTGCCTTTACAATACCGCCAACAGATGATCTAGATGTTTTGTTTACATTTCATCGGCACAACATTCAAATTGCGAACTTTGTTTCGGGCATATTAAATGTAACTTAGCAGCCAGCAAACCTACAGATTTATGACTTGGGAAGCAAGAACACAAAGTCAGAAGGATATTTTGTTTAATTTTGACACCAGATTAAAGAAAAAGGAATAGAATTTATTAGAAAATGTTTTAAATTGAATAAAAAACAGGCCAGTATAATATAAAAATTTGTGGTGTGAACTGGGTCAACAATAAAAAAAACGTGTTGGGCCAGTGTTAATATCAAGCCCTATAGGTGGAACGGACCGAGTGATGTGGACCCCTCGCCAGGGAACAAGGGGTAGAAGACGAAAGAAAGACTAATGGCAAGACTTACTGGATTAGCAACCCAGGACTTACTGGATTAGAAACGACTCACTGGATTAGCAAGGAGTTACTGGATTAGCAACAACTTACTAAATTAGCAAGGACTTACTGGATTAGCAGCATTGACGAGTTTGCGAGGTTTACTGAACTGGATCATGCTCTCCTTGAGATGCGTGAGAGGCCCCTCCACCAACACCTTCTGCTCCTTGTAGTATGTCAACAGGTGGTTCCACAGCGGTTGCTGCAAAACAACGACTCGGAAATTAGCAACTGAATCAGCAGGGTGCACGATACTTTTAGCCAGTTGGTAGTCCGTCGGACTGGCCGACTCGCAAACAACTAGTCCTGAATTTTTTTTACTAGTCCTTAAATGTACCCGGTAATTATATAGCTATATATATATACATATATTATAACACACACACATATATGCTTTATCACGTTGGCCTATCGTTTGACTAAAATTAGTTAGTGCTTTTATTCGAGAAGATTACAAATCTATTCTCTCTTCAAGTAACTATCATTGACATACATATACAGTTAATGGGTACATTGATGCTTGTTAACAGCGTTCATCCACAATTAAATGTCCATCAATTTGTTAGCAATGCTTGTCCATGATTAAATGTGCATCAACTAGTTAGAAATGTTTGTCCACAATTAAAAGTCCATCAACTTGTTAGCAATGCTTGTCCATGATTAAAATTAATGTGCATAAATTCATTAGCAATGTTTGTCCACAATTAAATGTCCATCAACTTGTTAGCAATGCTTGTCCGTGATTAAATGTGCATCAACTAGTTAGAAATGTTTGTCCACAATTAAATGTCCATCAACTTGTTAGCAATGCTTGTCCACGATTAACATTAATGTGCATAAACTTGTTAGCAATGTTTGTCAACAATTAAATGTCCATCAACTTGTTAACAATGCTTGTCCATGATTAAATGTGCATCAACTAGTTAGCAATGTTTGTCCATAATTAAATGTCCATCAACTTGTAGCAATAGTCCTCCACAATTAAATGTTCATCCGCTTGTTAGCAATGATAGTGTTTAATTAAGAAAATATGGTGATGCCGCAACAGTACACGTGCAAAGTCATCAGATGAGATGGGTGCAGTTTGGATCTGTTCATGTCGTTCATGGGTAGAGTCACTGCTGGACAAGACGATAGCAGTAGATGGACAGGCAGCCACAGTGTCGGACGATGTAGGAGTGGAAGTGGGTGTAGAACTAGAAGGACCAGCAATGACTCCAGTATCGGTCGACGTCGAAGGACCGGCAATGTCGGATGATTTCGATGTAGAATGACCGGCGATGTCCATGACAATGTGACTCAGTCAATGTCGGTTGTTGATGTTGCGTCATTCGCTTTAGTCTTAGACGACGATTTTGGCCTCAACTTTGCGCTAGATTTTCCCTTGTATGTGCTGACATGTGTTCCAGTGCCTTTGTTGGAGTTTGTTTGCTTGCTAAAATAATCACCGATTCACCCCTGCGACATGGTTGAACGATAATATGATAGAACGCGATACTGTCTGCAAACCGAGTATTTTGATCATGTGGTTCCACACTCATGGTCGCTAGGAGGCACCACTTACTGATGTAAACAGCGGCCATTTTCAAGTTCCGTAATCCCGGTACCGGATTAGATGATTAGACGCAAAATGTAGTCGAGTGACAAAATGTTATCTTATCGTTTTGCTTTATTTCATCACACCACTTCACTTTCACACACACAGTATACATTCTTTCACGTCATTACAGCTAGTCCGACGGGACTGCTCTTCTAAAACTGGACTAGTCCGAGCTCCGAAACTACTCGTCTGGGACGATCGGACCGGTCTTATTTCGCAGCCTGAATCAGTCTGGCTGTATACCACACAACTTGTGCAGTTTCGAAACATTTTATTTGGCTGAACCGGTATTCCATGTGGTATGTTGTCATCTTCAATTCACAATATGGGGCTCGATTATGGTTAGATTGTTAAATGTACAGATGATAGTCATATGACCTCACCTTTGACAGCACTTTTGGGTTGCCCACGATGATGATGCCATATCTAAAACAGACAGGACACAGTATCTTAATAGCACATGTACAGCATATACAACGTCTGTACAAATAACTATACAGAGTATCCAACACAGACAGGACACAGTATCTTAATAGCACATGTACAGCATATACAACGTCTGTACAAATAACTATACAGAGTATCCAACACAGACAGGACACAGTATCTTAATAGCACATGTACAGCATATACAACGTCTACAAATAACTATACAGAGTATCCAACACAGACAGGACACAGTATCTTAATAGCACATGTACAGCATATACAACGTCTGTACAAATAACTATACAGAGTATCCAACACAGACAGGACACAGTATCTTAATAGCACATGTACAGCATATACAACGTCTACAAATAACTATACAGAGTATCCAACACAGACAGGACACAGTATCTTAATAGCACATGTACAGCATATACAACATCTGTACAAATAACTATACAGAGTATCCAACACAGACAGGACACAGTATCTTAATAGCACATGTACAGCATATACAACGTCTACAAATAACTATACAGAGTATCCAACACAGACAGGACACAGTATCTTAATAGCACATGTACAGCATATACAACGTCTACAAATAACTATACAGAGTATCCAACACAGACAGGACACAGTATCTTAATAGCACATGTACAGCATATACAACGTCTGTACAAATAACTATACAGAGTATCCAACACAGAGTCATCGCACATAGACATATCACAACTACTGGTAATCAATAATGATTTATTAAGTCACCACACTAGTCAATGCACACAATTTGTGGTAGAAACACAATAAACGACATCAAAGTTAATAAGCTATGCATCATTATGCAATCTCACAGTCATAATTTGTTGTTAAAATAGAACTGACAAGTTCAAGTAAAAAGTTTGATTCTTTAACTAATGAAACAGTTTGTCGGTCTCCCGGCCACAGTCCCCAACATTGTTGACGCAACACCATGATCAACGATTAGAAGAATATGATAACTTTTATTGACATAAGGGGTCAATTTACTTTCTGTCATGTTTGACTATATTTTCATGTTTGACTTGAAGAGATTTCGAACAAATAAATGAATGATGGGAATGAAATTCAGAAGCAAAATACTAAAACTTTATCGATCATGCAAGAGTACGATCGATTCTTTGATCGAACGCATGAACCGATCAATCGTTGAGGAAACTGATTATACATATAAACACGTGCTGGTTACACGTCCCTATGGCCACTATCGCCAGTCCCAAGGATGACCTTAATAATGAGTTTCTACTGTACTCCCAACAACTTGTGTACCCTGCCCCCAGTTGTGTGTGTACCCTGCCCCCATTGTGTGAGCGAGTACTCACCGTGCGCGTGTCAGGGCCACATTCAGTCGACGTGGGTCGTTCAGGAAACCAATGCCCTGATGTTCATTGGCTCGCACACATGACAGCACAATGAAGTCCTTCTCTCGGCCTTGGAACGCATCCACACTGGCCACCTCGATCTCCTGCAAGCGGCAGACACTCACCATTGCAGGGCACCACACACTCTCTTATTAACCTATATTTTATTTGCAATTCATATGTTTAAAAAATCCGATATGGAGAATTTTTTGATAGTCTGAGTGTGGTATGATCACGCCATACCATAATCAGTTGAGCGAAATTACAAAATTTCTTGATGTAATGTTGAAAGTCGGCCATTGCTAAGTTGAGTCTTTTACTCGAGTCTGTGGATGGCCCCACGTGACACAACGTTGCAGGCAATGTTGCTATTGGTTCAGTAGCTCACCCAACTGCTGTTGTCTTAAACACTCACTACTCACCCACCCACCCACCCACCCACCCACATTCCCAAACTATACACATGTACGCATGCATGCACACACACACACACCTGGTAGAGCTTTGCATGCAGGGAGCCGCTGTACTGCATGTACTGTACAAGGTATGCCCTCTGACCCTCATACGGAGTAATGATGCCAATCTGCTCCGGCTTGACCCCGGAGCGTAGGAAGCGGGTCACGGCTTTCTCCACATTCGCTGCCTCAGTTCTGTAACAGACGACACATCAGAAACCTCAGCCCGACCTGCCTTAAACCTCGACTGTCTGGTCCTCATTTCATAATATGATGTCTTAAGTTGGCTCTGGTGGCAAAGTCATGCTTGTTTTGAATTAATAATTTCTAATAAAAGTTTTGAAGATAGACTAACACTTTTTTCTCAGACTCTGCCTAAGACATCAAGGAATACTCTAGTCAAAAAAAAATTATAAGCTGTTTAGTGACATTTCCATGCTTTTAGAGACAATTAAAAAATATGTCAAAAATCACCTCAGAATGGCATTTTATTTTTAGAAATACCCTGAAAGAAAACTTTGCATGTTTGCAAGCACAAATATGTTATTGACATTCCTACGGGTTTGTTTTGTGAACAAATGCATATTAAGCATGCTACAGCTTCATAAAAATGTTACAACAATATTGAAAGGCAGCCAAAACTTGGAAGTGTAATTTTGGCACAACCCCTCCAGTGATCATAAATCAATCCCGTGTAATTTTGCGGACATGTAAGGCCAGCTTACATGCCAAGTTATAGCTTCGTAACTGTTGCAGTTTTTTTTTAATGGACCAAGAGGCCCTAAAGTCCTTTGGACTATATTGTGAGTTTGTAGTAAAATGTTGACATGTTTAGTGGAGACTAAATGTATGCTAGTGAAGGTACACCTGGAAATAAAAAATTCGGGTAGACCCTTTCGTGAAGATTGTACATATTAGTTAATGTGTTATTAAAAATACTGTAGAATTTTATTCCGATACTCTGCAATTTCCAGTGGTTGTAGAAACCTGGCAGGAGAGTTGGTGAGCTGCAATCTCGCATGTAGCATAGTTAAAGGTTGTTTAAGAAAATGTGCACATATTTTCTGTTCTCATTTTGCCCCTACCACCCACCCCCAGAATGGAAAGAAGAAACAGATGAACTATGATAAAACTTTATTTGTTCACAAGGTACATATACATAGCATGTATTTTGACTTAAAAACAGCAGCAATTAATGACATAATACTGATTGAAGTAAGAGCTGCAACGTGTATAGTAAAACATCTTAATAACATTCCTTATAATTTTGGCTAAATATCCTTTAATCTTTTTGAGTATACCTAAGTTATATTATATACTATTTTATACCTAAGTTATTTTATTTTAACTTAGATCATATCATTATATTGCATTGATAATTATGTCTATTGCTATTTAAAAGTTTCTCAAGTTCTGCCAGTGCAATAGGGATTCCCATTACACATAGCTACAGCCCATAGGAGGCATTCTGTTTGAGACTTGGACAATGACAGACAGTGAGCCAAGGCTAGTCCAATACACAGGTTTACAGCTGGCCGCTCTCCACTCCAGCCACCCCAGTGATCAGGGCAAAGTCCACTATCCAGTAATAATATTGTTGTAAATAGAGATCAGTGGCTGCAGGAGGCTTACAGCAGTAGGGAAATATCAGGAAAATTTAGCATTTCAGGAGTCCTTAGAATGATTCAATCAAATACAGATTTCTTGTGTATAGTGGCACTACTACATGAAATGTCTATGCAAAATTAGAGACAAAGTTACTGAAGAGTTTTTGAAAACAATAGGCAGTGTGAAAATTGACCAGTTTCGGGGACCCAGGGGGGCCCCTAGAATGATTCAATCAAATACAGATTTCTCGTACATAGTGGCAGTACCCTAAGATGCAAAATTAGAGAAAAAGTTGCTGAATGGTTTCCGAGATATGGTACGGCGCATGCCCAAAGGACTAAAAAGTAAAGAAATCAAACTGACACAATAACCGCCGCTCAAATCTTAATTAACCCTATGGCCGGCCAACAAATCTTGTGTAGCACACTGTTCCAGTAAAATCTTAACTTTACTAATACATATTGTAAAAACATGAATGAAGTTTAATTTTATTGTTAAAAAATTATTCTCCGAATTTTTTTATTAAACCATATGCACTGCGAACCAGAGGCTTAACCAGAGACCTGTCTGCCCGTCTTCAAGACTGGCAGATGACTGCAAAGACGGGTAATTACAACTGATACAACAGGTGGAATTTAGAGAGGGCCAGCTGGCCAGCAGATTAACTAATAGTTCCAAGTCTAAGGGCCCACATTAATGACTATTTTTTGGCACAACTGGTAGTGAAACAAACAGAATGGATCAGTATTAATAATAACATGGCTCAAATGACACTGGTTTGTCATTGAACAAACTAAACTAGCCAATAATGGCTGTGACTGGCTTCCAGGCAAGCCGTTCGCATCCTAAAATGTACACTTTTGATTAATTCAAGATTGGCAAAAAATACATCTGGCAAAAGACCTGTTGTGAACCATGTGACTTGTGAGGACCAATGGCGTGGCTGATTACATACCTGTTGAGATAGGAGGTTCCGGAACTAGAGATCTCTTCCTGACTGGTGGTTGCATAGAAGAACATTGGCTTGTCCAGCTGTGGCCATGGGAAGTCCATGTTCTTCTTCGTGCGGTCACCTGTCAACACCCATGGTCAACATGTATGAGACACTGGACTCATGTCCAATCATCTATTCCATCTACATGCATTCTGACATTTCAACCCTTAGTCGTATGGCTTTACATTGGAAGTTTTTCAGTCAGCGCCATTTGATAACACAACTTGTTGAATTTGTACAAGTGCAGTAGGAAATCGAATTAATAACCTAGACAGATATGTTTGGCTTGTGTGCTGAACAGGCCTGTGCGGATTAATTACCCAGACAGATATATTTGGCTTGTGTGCTGAACAGGCCTGTGCGAATTAATTACCCAGACAGATATATTTGGCTTGTGTGCAGAACAGGCCTGTGCGGATTAATAACCTAGACAGATATATTTGGCTTGTGTGCTGAACAGGGCTGTGCGAATTAATTACCCAGACAGATATATTTGGCTTGTGTGCAGAACAGGCCTGTGCGAATTAATAACCTAGACAGATATGTTTGGCTTGTGTGCTGAACAGGGCTGTGCGAATTAATTACCCAGACAGATATATTTGGCTTGTGTGCAGAACAGGTCTGTGCGGATTAATAACCCAGACAGATATATTTGGCTTGTGTGCAGAACAGGCCTGTGCGAATTAATAACCTAGACAGATATGTTTGGTTTGTGTGCTGAACAGGCCTGTGCGAATTAATTACCCAGACAGATATATTTGGCTTGTGTGCAGAACAGGCCTGTGCGAATTAATTACCCAGACATATATATTTGGCTTGTGTGCAGAACAGGCCTGTGCAGATTAATAACCCAGACATATATATTTGGCTTGTGTGCTGAACAGGCCTGTGCGAATTAATTACCCAGACAGATATATTTGGCTTGTGTGCAGAACAGGCCTGTGCGAATTAATAACCTAGACAGATATGTTTGGCTTGTGTGCTGAACAGGGCTGTGCGAATTAATTACCCAGACAGATATATTTGGCTTGTGTGCTGAACAGGGCTGTGCGAATTAATTACCCAGACAGATATATTTGGCTTGTGTGCAGAACAGGGCTGTGCGAATTAATAACCCAGACAGATATATTTGGCTTGTGTGCAGAACAGGCCTGTGCGAATTAATAACCTAGACAGATATGTTTGGCTTGTGTGCAGAACAGGCCTGCGCGGATTAATAACCCAGACAGATATATTTGGCTTGTGTGCAGAACAGGCCTGTGCAAATTAATAACCTAGACAGATATGTTTGGCTTGTGGGCTTGTGGCTTCTGTGGAGAACAGGCCTGTGCGAATTGATACCCGGTTTGCCCCATATATTAACAGGTCAAGGCACTTACTTGCCGAGACGCCATTCTGCAGCGATCCCTCGTAGAAGATGTTAGACGGGAACGCGCTGAGTGCTGGGTGCATGCGGTATTGCACCTGCAGGCGTATCGGGCGAATACCGAGCACGACAAGTCTCTCAAAGAGTGATTGCGACAGCCCGGCCCTTGCCGCCTTCTTACACATGACGACGGGGCCGAGCTGGCAGTGGTCGCCCACCAGGACGAGTTGACGACACCCGAGCACGACTGGGATCATGCACTCAGGCTCCGTTGCCTGCGTACTCTCGTCTATGAGCACGGAACGGTACTGCAGCTTGGCGAGACGTGGGTCGCCGGAGCCGACACATGTACAGCAGATGACGTCTGCGTGCTGCGACAGAGAGAAGTCTACTTATTGAGCTTGCATGTTAACGTTTTCCTCTAAGACAGCTTGAACCTCGAGCACCAAACTTTCAGGGATTAATCTACGACCCCTAGAATATGATTTAAGATGTACATTTTATTAAAATACCCCACATATTAAGATTCTCACCTTTTATGGGATAAATCAGTTGTTTGGAACCCTAAACGTAATTTGCGCATATTAAGTAAAAAGTAACTTAACAATCACATGAACCACGCGCAAGTAATTTGGGAAAACGGAGAAGACGCTGACACAATAATCATAATTTCACACCAAATATGTCACTCGTCATTAGAAACTTTTCAAAAAAGCATGAAGCTTGATAAGGGAAGAAAAGTAACGTGATCGATTTTTGTATAAATTTTAATTTTAAAAATTACGTAAAACGGTGAATCTGTCAAAGGAAAAGACTAACGCTACCTCCGACATATTCCTATATGGATCAAGGCAGCATTGGATGGAAAGGACAAGATCCAGAAAGTGACTGACCTGAAGCAGTTCCTTCTCGCACTGTTTCTTCAGTGTCCGGTATCGCTTCTCATCGGCCGACGACAGTTCTCCAGTCTCATCCTTCAGTTGCTGCAGCTTCTGCAGCTCCGGCACACTGCGGGGACCATCTCAAATGTTACCATCACATATCTACATACTGTGGGGACTGTCTCAAATGTTACCATCACATGTCTACATACTCCGGGGACTGTCTCAAATGTTACCACCGCATATCTACACCACAGGGACCGTCTCAAATGTTACCACCACATATCATGTTCTGTCTACACACTGTGGGGACCGTCTCAAATCTTACCATCACAAATCGTGTCCTGTCTACACACTGTGGGGACCGTCTCAAATCTTAAAATCACATATCACGTCCTGTCTACACTGTGGGGACCGTCTCAAATCTTACCATCACATATCGTGTCCTGTCTACCCTCTGTGGGGACCGTCTCAAATCTTACTAGTACACATTGTGTCTTATCTACACACTGCAGTGACTAGCTCAAATCTTATTCCGGCCTTCGCAAATATCATGACAATCCGGCTGCTACATGCAACACAGTTTGTTTGCATTTCATTGCTTGCGACCTTTGATATTAAAATAGTTGCAAATTTTGTAACTTAAAACTCATTGCTACAAAAATATCATAGCTGCAATACAGATTGATAAGCACATTTTTTATAGGAAAATTACTTTGACGACAAACCCAGGAAACGTGAAATGAAATAACCGGAAATCGCAACACGAAATGGCCTCGCGATGCGAGGTGGTGGCGCCACCTACCTCTCCATGTTGCGGATCTGGTTGTGGAGTGCGAGGAAGGAGACGGGCGAATCAATGGCCTCGCGACTCTTGGCGCACAGTCGCACCACCTTCAGCCCGGTCTTGTGGATCTTCTCCGTCAGCTGGTCGACGGCGATGTTCGATGGCGCGCACACGAACACTGGCGCACCGCTCTGCTTCACCAGGTGGTAGACAATCGTCGCCGACGTCACCGTCTTGCCAGTACCGGGCGGACCCTGCATGCACACACAGGAGTACATCAGGCCCTTAGCCAGAAATAATTTTTCACCAGAATTGAATTTTTGAACTGAACTTTTATCATATGAACGGCTTGCCATTCACGTCAATTACACCCATTATTGGCCAGATTAGGTTTTTTCAATGACAAACCAGTATCATTTGAGCCATTTATTTAATTAATACTGATCCATTCAATTTGTTTCACTACCAGTTATGCCAATAATAGTCATTAATGTGGGCCTTAGACTTGGAACTATTAGTTAATCTAGTAGCCAGCTGGTCCCCTCAAAATTCCACCCATCTTATCTGTTGTAATTACCAGTCTTGGCCAGTCATCTGCCAGTCTGAGACAGGCAGACGGGTACCTGGCTAAGCCCCTGGCGTACTTTCCGATTGGCTTCCTGCTAGCCTGGTAACCGTTTCGACTCATAATGAAAATCCACCATTAAATAGAATCTGTTGCTAAACTTAAGCTTTTTCAAAATGCAAGAAGCTGCTGCTGTATAAGAGTGGCACTGAGTCCACTGGTCGTACGTCATTGCCCTTATTTGGTGTCCGGTCGTCAAGGTGATCCACCATCTTAGCTATACACAATCGAATGTTGTGTATTGTTTACCATGGAACCGAAACGATGCACCTCTAACGCCTGACAGTAATATACACATTCTTAAGGTGACCGGCCAAAGATGTGCAGCTGAACAAGTAGTGGACTGTTTCCCTCGTTTGACTGCAATAGACGTTGTGTATGGCCCACCAAAGGCCGTTGCTATGATACGCAGCCGGATGTCATGTAACAGCTAATGGACTCAATGTCCTAGTGTTAACAGTTATCAGAATTCGAGACCACTATTAAGGTTTGAGTGGCGGTTATTGTGTCAGTTGATTTCTTTACTTTTTTCGTCATAGAACATTAGTAGGTGTTGGTATGAACATAATGTACTACAAAAGAAAAAATGGCATTAGTGCCATATGTCACCAGTCCGTCCTTTAAAAACTACTACTTTGTCTGTCTCAGTAGAATTCCCCTTCAATTTTTTGGAAACTATAATGACGTTTCCGTAGAAATGATAACGCCAGTTTCATGCAACCGCAGATGTCCGCGAGGGTAAATTTACTCGCCGTGAACGCATATCATATAGTCTGGTTATTCTGATACCAGTATCCTGTTTTATGAATATTACATAATTGCATCACGATGTTAAATAACCAATGCTGGCGGTAGTCTTCTTGTTTTGCGACCGAATGCAGTTCGACGCTCGACAACGCCACCATCTGTCAGTAACCCGGGGTTGACCCCTGACCAATCAGGTGCCACCAAAACACAGGCTAGCACGTGGGGCCGTAGGACAGTCATAAACACAAGATCGTTTGATATTTAGTCATTACAAATACAGATTACAGGGCTTAGTTGGTGGGAAAACATGGGGATATCTCAAAAACAGATGTCCACGTCAATTTGCATTAAAAATAAACTGCTTACCAATTAAAAACATTTTATGTAAAACCCACCTATCTGGTGACATGTCTGTTATCAGTGACAACCAGGAAGCATTACTTAATGTAATTTTTTTTAAACTGCAAAAGTTTCAAAGCTATAACTTGGCATGCTGGCTGACCTTACATGTGTGTCAAATTGCACAGGATTGTTTTACGATCAGTGAAGCGGTTGTGCCAAAAATACAATTCAAGTCTTGACTGTCTTTCAACATTGTTGTAACATTTTTATGAAGCTGTAGCATGCTTAATATGCATTTGTTCACAAAACAAACCTGTACGAATATCAATAATATATTTGTGCTTACAAACATGCACATTTTTATTTCAGGCTATTTCTCAAAATGAAATAAAATCCCATTCTGATGTGATTTTTGACACATTTTTTTATAGTCTTTAAAAGATTGGAAATGTCACTAAACAACTTACAAACTTAATTCTTCTTGGACTAGAGTATTGTTTGATGTCTTAGGCAGAGTGCGAGAAAAAATTGTTAGTCAATCTTCAAAACTATTATTAGAAATGATTAATTCAAAACAAGCATGTCTTGGCCACCGGAACCACCTTAAGGTGTGATATCAATTTTAAAGTGCAAAATCGGACATATGAACTCTTAAAAATATTAGTGAGACGGTCCACAGGAGGTAGGGGTGCCGGCTGGGCATTGTTTTCATATTACGGTAGTATTGTGAATGCTGTTACTACTGCAATACTATCACGATAGTATCATAACTATTGTGGTAGTACGATGGAACAGCAGACACCCAGTAAAAGCAGTCCAAACCATTTATTGGTGGCATCTTCGCCAGGCCTTGGAGACAGCTGCTACTAAATATCGAATCTGAGAACGATACCGACATGGTCAACGATTGTTGATATCAGGTCGGTAGATAAGTAACCTTAGGTAAAATTTGAAAACGAAATGTACAAAGGCATGTTTATGAACATTGTTTTTGTGTCGCACAAATAGCCCAGCTGCTCTGTCGTCACCAGTGGTGGTGTAATGATGAGAACATCATTTGATGTCAACCGATGAGTCAGTCGGACAGATCCAGAAACTGATGCAACAATCAGATTTGTACGTGTGATCTCCATCAAGCTTTATGTTACTAACACTGCTTATTACTATAATTACATCATTCGAGCAGCATGACACCTGCCAGATCAACATTTCCCACAGTTCTTGCCAAAACAACATTGTGCTTTTTTGTCACAAAAGAAAACAACTTGGACCAGAATTTAACCACAATATACGATGATTATGTCAGATTGACATGTGCGGCAATCATTTTGTAAGCTTGACACAGGGTGGAGCACAGTGGGGCAGTGGCTAGAGCATCGAACTCAATCGAGAGAACCCAGATTTGAATCCTGTGCTGCTGTTTTGAACCTTGGGCAAGTTCGTTGACTCTACGTTGTACCAGTTCACTCAGATGTATGAACGAGTACCTGGCTATAGACAGTGGTGGATATATGCGTACGAATAATCTTAGCATTAATTGCAGTGTGGCTGATGTCGAGATGGTGTTCAATTGAACAGATCTGCCAGGGAATAAAGTATAAAGTGCTTTGAGTAGTCGTACGAACTACATACATAAGAATTTAACTTTACCATTTTTACAGAGATAACAGATCACGTGATGGATCAGGTAGGCGAATAAATATTGCGTTACCATGACGACGTACCTGAATGAGACTGAGGGGGCGCTGCAGCACGGTCTTGACTGCGTACACCTGCGAGTGGTTGAGCTCGGGCAGCCCGGGTGCACTGAAGCGCTTCGGAAGCTGACACTTGATGATGACATCCTCCACCTCGTGACCAAGCAACTTGTGGTAGATATAGCCGGACACCGACGTCTCATCCACCGCGAATGTCTTCATCGCAGCCTGCATCCTACACACACCAAACATTATTACAACTTCTTTCTGCATATATGTGCAATTACTTTATATTTTCAGTGTCTGTTATTTATTGTATTAACCATTTCAGTACGACAGGCCGGTTATTCGGCATTGACGATGTCTGCTATTTCAATCGTTTTTACTCATAATTATCCACTACGTGTTGTGTATGGTTGTCAAGGCGAATAAATTAGCTATTCAGCAGTGGACATCGTTTATTATCGTTCAATAATAGTTTTATGGAAACTTTCACTGTCTTTAATGATAGATTATCAAAATCTGCGGTGGCCACAATGGCGGACAGCATTACTTCAACTAGCGATTTACCACCGTAAATTATGAATTTTATACAAAATGTTCTTATTGTGACCTTCTGACATAGGAAGTAACGTACCATAGACACCTCGATATATAAACACAAACCTGCTGTGAACTAACAATAAGACATCACACATGTCTATTTCGCTGATATTTGGAGCCGCGGGTCCAAATACCACCCTGGTCCAAATCTCGTCTGACAGCGGGTCCATATTTCATGACACCGGTATAACTGTTACTCCAAACTAGCTTACACCGATCCATGGTGCAACAAGCCAGGGCAATCAGTTATCACCATCAGAGTGTCTTGTTCTTAAACTAGTTCACAGTGGCGCCATCTCAAGAGTTGCTCATCACTCAACTCGCCATGTTTCCATCTTCCTCTGACAGGTAGATGTGCACATCAAGTACATGTAAGTAAATAACTATATTAAAATTCTCAGAGTGGAGTGTAGCTCACCTGTCAAAGGAGGTAGACTTCCACACAAAGTCAACAACGAAGTTATGGGTGCACTCCGTCGGAACGCCCGCATTGCTCTTCAACTCGATGGCGACCTCATCTCCGTAGTCTGATATTCAGGTTAAGGTTACTGACAACATTTTGTGTGAACGCGCATTAAATAAGTTATAGTTAATTTCACAGATTACAAAGTATTCATGTTATATTTTACAAGCTCATTTTCCCCCATTTTAAACGAAAATCCTAAAATTACAACTAGTTTAACATAAGTAATTTACACCAAAAACAGTATTTTTTGCATATATTTTTCTGTAGAATTAAAAGCAGTCTTTTTCATTTTTTTTCTAATTTAGCAAATCATATTATTAGAAATTAGGGTGAAAATTTAAGTCAAGCGAAATTTGGAGACAAAATGCCGAAAGGATGGAAATTAATTCACAATGTAGCCCCTATCCTGCAAAGGATTCTGGGAAGAAGAAAAAGTAGCTTTTTGCATAAGAATGACTGATGGTAAAATGCTTCAGAGACCAACAAAAGGACTAGTTGAACTGGACACAGGTCAAGGATACTGTCGGGAATCTTGATCACATGACCGACACCTGACCACGGTTTGTGCAGTTCCCCCAGATAGCGCAGTCGCAGTTCGTCTCCATGCATCAGCTTCATTTCTGAGGAGACAACGGAACACAGCTATTAAGTCTGCCTTTTCAGTGACCAATCACGCAGGAAGATTAGCTGACAGAGGTGTCCACTTTTAGAAGAAAATATGGCCCTAAGAAATTCTTATAATTACTCTTGTAATCAGGCACATAAAAGTCATCAGGTCGTTAATGTGAGGTGATCACACTAAAAATAATGTATATTTGATATCAATTGTGATATATTTCAGCTACGTCTATCAGATATCCAGCAGATTATTTCTAACAATCATACAAAATCCTGGGTGCAAGCTGTAAGGTTTCAAAATAACCTCAACTTTAAAAACTCAGAATAACCATGACTAAAACTATTGTTGACAGCTTTCAAATAAGAGAACCATGGAGGAAAGACCCCCGTCCTTTTGCGGTGTGACACCATCAAGTGCTGCCACCTACCGTCATTGGCCTTCGCGAAGTGGAAGTAGGCGATGCGCTTCTTATTGAGCCCAACGTCCCATCGCACCACGATGTTGTCCTGAGTCTGTGACTCCTTCAACTTCTTGTCATAGTCGGCCTCCAGTTTGACCAGCGGACCAAAGATGTTCTGGTACTGGTAGGCATCCTCGTAGCTGGGGACAGTACACAGATACTGCAAATCACCTGATGAGTTTGGTTATGCAGAGCTTTAATTTTTTTTGGTGATTATCTGACTAATAACGATGCCAGGTGACCAGAATAAAACTGACGAACAAGCTAACCAGTTTTCAAGAAAACAGAGCAACTTCCAACCGACGAATTATATTAATTCTGTAGGTTTGCATTAATGATGTCTTTACCCGAAACATAATAATCTGTCACTATTTCTAAGCTTATTTTACATTATGCGACATGACTGTTGCCTTATGCATCAACTAAAATTACGAATAAAAAAATAAGATGAGAATTGTATATCAGCATGTTTAAAAGAATTATAAAATGGGAATGAGCTGTTTCTATCACTACAAGTTTACAAGTCGTTACAAATATGACTGAGTTTAGACAGTTTGTTTTTGGGGGATGGGTGTAGACATATAAGGAGGAACTCGAGACTGTTTCACTCACATTTCTACGAGATCATTAGCCTGATCCTGCTCAGTTTCACTCTTTATTATTGTGTTGCGAAAGCTGTTAACACCAGAACACAACTCCGGGACACTTTCACCAGTGTGTCAAGGAAATAGTGTCCTCTGTGACACAGTGTACGCTATTTATATTTCAAAGCCACTACTCAAATTCAACAAAGGATTCTGTTTATGATAGAATTTCCTGTGAGACCATTATCACAGTGAAGCAATCCCTGGCTGGTGCAGTGACATCACAGGTTGTCATGGCAACTCACCGTAGCAACACCTGCTGCGGCTCTTCGTCAACACCAGGTTTCTCCAAGTCCTCCAGCTTCGCGTCCGGGTTGTCCTGAGGCAGACGTCAACTCAACATTAGTGAGTTATCAACATGGGTAAATAGTCATAAAGTAACATAACTTGACTGATTGTCACTAATGAATTATTATGAGACTAGTTAACACCACCCATGGAGCAACAACCGAATAGAAGCAATTATCACCACTACTGTATTTTGATCTTGTAAAAATAATTCCCACGGTGGCACCTTATGAAGGAGAGTGGTTCACCTGTCAATTCTCTCAGGTAGGATAAAGGCCTTCTAGAAAACATAGCATATCAAATACATCTAAGTATATAATATAATTATTGATTTAAAAAAAAAACATCACCAATGCATAAATCAGAGGCCAGGGGTCCAAGGAAATGAAGGAACAGACATATCGGTGACTGGATCTCGGCAGCGGAGAGGACATGCATTTACAATAATCCAAAGTTAGTGTGTCAATATATCCATTGTCCAAATAATGTGTCAATAACTGGCATCATGTATTGTGGCCAGGAGAGACCTGACCGACTGACCAACGCCCGATATTACGGCTAAACCATTTGGGCAACAAAATTTGTTGGGGCAAACTTTTGAGTGGCACACCTTCCAGAGCTCCTCCAGCTTGTTTATCTGCTGTGCGGAGATCTGGCGAGCTCGAAGCTGCTCCTGCTCTGAGGGAACTTTGACGAGCCACGGCAGGAACTGACGGTCCTGGATGAGAGGCTGCCACTGGCTCGGGTCCCTGCAACAGGGGCTTTGTCAATTCCACACAGAGCAACATGTGCCAATGAATGTGTTGTATGTATGTTGTGCATGTGACATCATGTGTACACACATCTGTGACGCGATGGTATGTGTACAAATGTATGCCAAAATGCCATGGTGGTCATGTGGCATACGTGGTACATACACAGTGTTACACACACACGCACGCACACACGCACGCACGCACACACACAAAGATACTAGAAAAGCATCTGAGCAGAATAAAGAACATACAATACAAATACTGAAATACGAAGAGATTGCACAGGAGGAAGTTAGTTGTCTTGCAACCAATGACATGACAAGCGCAGCTTTATCCTGAGACCCGTCCACCCGTTTTTTGGACGGGCCGAGTTCATTTTGGGCGGGTGGAAATTTTAGCTCAGGGGCTAATTTTTATTTATACATGTTACTGACTAACATTGTTATTTATATGCCCATTATGTTTTTAAAATGTGTGTCACACATGTACGCATGCATTATAGCATGTACGTATGTATTGATGTACATTCGTTTGGACTGGATTGCATGTGCACATGCACACGTATCTACCACAACATTTTTGAACTGTGAAAAACGTGATCATGCACACAAAGGAGTGATGCCAACACGTACCAGTTCATGTCCTTGAGACTGCTGGAGGCGGCACACGGCTGGCGACACAGCAGCACGACAACGGAGTCGGCCTTGGCCGGGATGAAGCCGAGGAGGAAGACGTTACGACAGCCGCAGTTGTAGCACTCGAGCATCGTCTCTCCCAGGGGGCCGTTCTTGTGCAGACTCACCTCCTTCGCCTTCGCACGCACCAGGTGGTTGATGATGTGGCTGCAACACAAGCACGCTCAACATTACACGGGGGACAGACCGCTATTTAATCTCCACACAAAACCTCACACTGGGCACAGAACACTGTTTAATCTCCACACTGAACCTCACACCGGGCACAGACCACTATTTATTCTTCACATCACAGCCTTATTTAGAGATCCGTCCATCTGTCTTTTAGATGAGCCAAGTTCATTTTGGACGGGTCAAAATCTGAGCTGAGGGATTACAAAAATAATATCTTATAAATAACTGACTTGCACTGGTATTTTACCTGTCCATTGTGCTTTAAAAATGTGTAAAGACCACTATTTATTGCCCACACTGAACCTCACACTGGGCACAGACCGCTATTATATCTCCACACTGAACCTCATACTGGGCACAGACCACTATTTTATCTCCACTCAACCTCACACTGGGCACAGGCCACTATTTTATCTCCATACTGAACCTCCCAATGGCACAGACTGTTACTAGGGTAACAAAACAGGGATGACATGATGTTAAGACTCGTTCGTGTACGTAAGTATTCAGAAAGTGCTATCTGTGGTTTATTTTTGTGCATTCTATGTATGTTTTCGGACTGCTGATAATTTAATTATTTCTAGAATTTGAATACATTAGTCATTAAGGTAATTGGATTTCTGTTTTCGCAAGCATTTGGCTAGAAAAAACAATCTACTGGACTCTGAAGACACGGCAAAGGAAAGCTGTGAGAGACGAGGGAGAAAACACCCTTACCTGCCAGAGGTGTTCCCCCGACCGTTACAGAACCACTTCTTGGTCATACTGCAGTAGACAACACACGCCGGGTCATGGATGCCACAGTACCTGCATCACAACAATGACATCACACACATGCCACATCGTACTATTTCCAGAAATTTCTGCACACACCACGGATTTTATGGATTTTTTAAGGAATACGACTATTCAGTTTTTATATGAATTTGCTAGAAATAATTTTTTCTCTAAAAAGTACATATTTGGTTGTTTCATTATGTAAACTGTAAAAAAATCAACGACAAACTTGTAGTGATTAAGAGGGAATAATGAGAAAATACTTTTGATGTTAGGCAGAGTCCTGACAAAACAGTAAATTTGGGTTAATGTAGGTATATTTTGTAACCTTGTAGATGGTGAAATTCAATCAGAACAGGGATATTTGTCTATTTGGAAAATTGTCAAATGGGTGCACTGTACGAAATGAAACGGTTATTTAGTATTTTGCTCATTTTCACTTTCAGTTTGTCGACAATGGCAATACGCTGGATATTCATGTTGCAACATTCCTTATTTCCAATGGCACTTTGCTGGGTACATTATGTGCTTTATGTCCCATGGTAATTTGTTGTGTGGCACCTTGTCCTTGGCTCACAATGACACCCATTCTAGGACGTTCCTGGTTTAGTCTAATCCATACAAATAAATATGTATTAATACTCATTAATACACACCGTGTGAGCACAATGCGTAGCACATCAACAACAAGGCACACACTTTTGTGAGAGCCACACAGTAATATCAGTGTTGTCCGTGAATGCAGAATCAACAACTGATAGTAACCCGGTCATGTTTACTCACAGCTGAAGGCTATCTCTTTCGCGATAATGATTACTCAATCAACATGTTGGGAAATGCCCATTGGAAACATGCCAAAACTAACCCACTGTAATGTACAAATATACTGACAAAGGGGCACAATCCTCGACCAAAGATATTGTGTCTGAAACTCAATCGCAAACCAAAGAGATAACTGAATGGAATTATCAATTCTAATCATGCTATTGAAACAAGGCAACCTTTCAGAATTTAAATGAACTGGACATACCAAATTAAACAGAAACTTTGGTCTATATTTAACCACTGGTGCATTCATAATTTAATAATACACTGGTTTTAGGTCAAAATGATAGCTATCATAGTTAGGTACTAAACCGTTCTATTATACTGATTGGCTATAAAGTTCTATACTAACAGCTCAATTACTATTTTAACAGATATTTCACTGAAGGTCAATTACAATTACTGAATTACATCTAAAATTACAATTATACTGTTTCATAAAGGGTTAACTGCAATAGTACATGTTGAGTACAACTACATAGCTTTATTTTTTTAAATAATAAGTGCACCATTAAGTACTCAATTTGAGATTAGGTTTCACGCATTCTTGCTGCCAGGGTTGCATTCAGTTACAAATTACAATCACAAACAATGGTCTTTACAAAGCATCATAAAAATATAAGTGTTAAAAATCTGAAATTGTTCAATTATAATTACATGTATGCTGTAATTGCTACTACAGATTATGAAATTGCAATTATAATTCAACACAAAAGGGAATACAGGTTGAAATGTGATCTACTTACGCGCACGCGTGCTTTGGCAGGTCTTTGATGTAGAACTGATCTTCCTCATCTTCCTCAAAGGTCAGTTCATTGACGCCCTGGGTCAAACCCCCTACGTCACGGTCAAGGCCATTCTGCACTGGCAGGTCACAGTTGATCCCCTAGCGGAGAACAAACATGACCGAGTCAAATACACTATGTACAGTGGACGCTCTCTATAAACACATCTGATATGAAGTGTAACTTAAAGGTAAGTTCTTATATGAGCAATTCTCAAAAGGTCGTTCCACACATATGTGGCAGGTGTGATGAAATTCAAATTGTCTTAATCACTGCAAATGTAAACTTACTACTCAAATAAAATGCTTAGGCTACGGAGAGATCACATTTATAATTTGATGCTATAGATTAATCGTCAGACCTGTTGCATGGTGTGCGCATGCGAGTCAATCAGATACACTCTTTCTGTGCATGTCTCACCAAGTTTAGTTTTAAATATAATTTTGTTTCAATTGATGAATGATAATCGCCATGCCTAGAGAGCTAATGGAAACTGTTCACATTATGTTCACATTATGTTCACATTATGTTCACATTATATTTACCCGACTGTCTGGACAATGATTGAAAAACATTACAATGCCTTTTTGAGCATTGGCCACTGAATGGCTCGGTTCAAATTCACTGTCCATTGTCCACAAAAGCCAGGACATTGCAATTTGCTATGGACAAGAAATGGACAATACAAATAGAAAATCATTTGGGACTTTCCAAAGTGTCGATTATTGAAACATTCCTGCTACAGACAGTAGTTGATGCACTAATGATGTCACATGGTCATGATTTCAGCACCAACATGAACTGTGCGATTCTAAATTGTTTGTTTCTGCATGTTTCAACACTAACAGATGACCACATAATTATATTACTGGCAAAACATGTCGCAGACTGCATACATACACCACTTTCTTGGTCAGATAAAATTAATCATGGGATGATCTACGAATTAAATGTCATATATAATTATAATGAGCCACAAGTCTTGGAAGTATGAGGGCCCAGCCAGTGAATCTATGGGCTAGTGACCTCCACTAAATTTGAACTCTGATAAGGAATGGTCATTGTATATATGTAAGAAACATGTTCGGTGTTCCTTATCGCAGGCATACATTGTAAGTAAAACAGAAATTAATGCAATTCCTGAAATGTTAAACAACATCACCTGCAAATCCTAGCCGCGGTCATTTTGATCCGTATATGGACAAGACCACGGTACTGGTACACACTGGTGGTACCTTAATTATAAGTTAAATAAATATTGTACAATAAAAGAAAATGTTATCCGACTTATTATATATTTACTATGCATCCCATAGAGATAACATCCACAAAAATTATCCCGTTACTCGACCCAGTTTTATGTACCCGAAATCGACCTTTTTTTACGTCATATTTGGGACACGGGAAAATCAGTGTACAGTAGTTGAAGCTGGCTCTGTGGCTGTTTTTTATTATAAAAGATTCACCTTATTTGGAAAATACCCCCAAAAAACGTGTTTGAAACATGTAATTATAATACCTCAAGTTGTTAATAAACAGCAACCAAATATACCAGATGGCGGAGGTACGTAATATTTTGTGTCCTTCTACGTTACGTACTCCTTCGGAACACTACGACCATGAAGTTAAAATGTAGGATGCATCAGACATGTCGTGAAACGATCGGCACTAATTAATTTGGGAAGTTACTTTTCTTGAAGCATAAATAACAAGTTTTTGACGCAGACCTAATGAAAGCTACCTCCTGTCATGTCCTTTTACCAGTTACGTACCTCCAAGGAATCTGTTCCAATAACAAAAAATCTTCACCATTATACATCATGGATACCAGGATGTAACGTGAACTCATTTACGGCAAAGAGAACCCATCTACGACAACATGGACGCCGGAAATTCTGCAGGCATGTTTTAAATTTTGGTTGTCAGATTTTTTGAAAATGTTACATACCCCCTCGGCCAAATTGTCTCATTACGTACGCAGTCAGAAAGTTTAAAACATTGCTTACTGTGTTTAGATAAAATCTAGCCATTATTTCTTTGTAAAATATATAAATTTGTGGACTTGATTCGGCCCCAAATGTCGGGCGCTGACGATGTAAGTCACTGTTCTGCCCCAACTCTTTGGTCTTGCCAGCCTTGGTCTTCGTTACCTCCAGCTGTGTTGCAATATTCCTCAGCTGTGATGACACATTTCCTAGTTGTTATCCCACTTTCTCATGCAGTATTTGTTTTGAGTTTGTTTACTTTTTTATTTAAGACTATTTAATTACAATACTTACATTACTGTTAACATATATTAGTTAAAATGTTAATTTACTAATCAGTGATACTCACAATGTTATTCCCAATAAGCTAATGCACAATTCTGCCTTTATTTTAAGATATATACCTTAATTTTGGTAGCATCCTTACCAGGCCTGGGGCCAATTACATTGCAGTGTAATATATCACTATTACTTAGTTTCCTTCCTATTACTATTATATTTCAAGAAATTACTATTACACTGTATTAGTATTACATTGTATTTTGGTTCAACTTATTACTATTACTTCAATATTTGTAACTGTTACTATTACATATTACTATTACTTCAGGGCTGATCATTACAAGTTTACTTTCACAAATAGTTATCAATACTATAGTATACGCCACTGTCACATACACCCTCCTATGCAAAGCAACAATGCAAGACAAGTGTAGATTAAAATAGGCCAACTTAATGACATTTTAGTTTGATTCATTTACATATATCATATAGACGACAACATAAATACACTGTACATCAATACATATTCACAGTAAGCATGCCGGCCCACAAGTCCTTGACGTATTATATTTATAGTATATTAATACTGGAGTAAGTTGTTTCAGATTGTGCATACAGAACCGCTGGGAGTGCGGTCCTTTGAAGTGGGATCGCAAGGTCTTTTCCGTGCCACCGAATGCACTAATGAAATTCTTGGAGAAGACATAGCCCGGCAGCTGAGGGAGCCAATCCCTGTGCCTAAAGGATCTAGGTTTTACTATCGGTTTGATTTGTAGATCTACAAATCAAACCGATAGTAAAGCCCTAGACTGTGTTTTGTTGATTCCTGTATGCAGCCAAAGGATCTAGGAGGTCTGTACCTTACAATAAACATTGCTTTTTTAATAAAGATAAGTGTTGAGTTCTTTCTTCCGTTTCAAGATCTCTACCTACCTCTGTCAGTGTTGCTGGGATAATGTATCAACTGGTGAAGTTTTTTGTATCCATTGGTGAAGCTTTTTCTGCTGCTCTCAACAGTCTTCCAACTTCAGTTGGTTCAAGCACAGAAGAAAGTCTAATTTGATTTTGTTGTCAAAATTGGAGGTATTAAAAAATGTGTTACAAAAATGTCCATGTTACGTAGTACTGCCTTTTCATACCCTAAGGCAACGACAGCAGCACAGTCACCTGCTCCTTCAGAATGTAAGCATTTTGAATCAAAATTATGCATTTTAATTTTTGTGTACCAGTACTGTGTTCTTGCCCCTATAGAGAAGTACATAAATAAGAAATGACCATGGATACAAGATCACCATCATGGCAGCAGTTCAACTTAATCAATACATGACCATTGACGAGTCATTCTATAATGAGACAATTCTTGCTGATGCTCAATATGAGCTATGAGCCAAAACACTACTTCAACTACGGTTAATTATTTTTTAAAGTGAGTTTCCATCGTGATGCGGATAGACTAATTGAAACAAATAGGCAAAGTGCAATGTTTTAAACTACGGCCGATAGTGTGAAACAAGAGCCGGGCCACTGAGCCGACAGTGAAAATCACAGCTGACAGAATGAAAACTACAGCTAAGAGAGTGAAAATCACAGTCAACAAAATTAAAATAACAATTAAATTATCTTTTGTTAGCAAATAAACTGCTCTATGTTCAGTGCTGAATATTTAATTAATTATAGTTCTAGAACTGCCCACTAATGTGTATCGGTATCTCCCACCATCACTGTAAATAATTAAATATTTATTGATAGATATTTGCGAGTGAATAGCCTTCAAGCATTAATTGCATGACTGAATACTACACAGCGCAAAAATCAAAAACAGGATTCAAATAAACTGGTCTGTCAGCCTGAGTGGATAGTGCAACAGGGTAAAGTACTGTGAATAGTTCTGAGGACTGTATGTATAAAGAACATACCTTTACCTTTTTACCATCCTTGCATGCATCTTTTATACTAAAACCCTATTTTTTTAAACATACACTGTAAATTGATATCTTAGAGATTAAATGCTGCTAGAGTAAATAATAATTTCAAAATGGCGCATCCTGGTGCATTATACCTATCAATGAAACTATCAATACAAAATACAAGTTAGTTAGCATTAACTTTTGTATTACAGAAATAAATAATTTTTTCACCAAAAGTGAAGCAGTGTCATTTTTTAATATGTTGACTATGCAGCGATACACTGTGCCATTTACCAATACATTGTATCATAGGCCATGTATTGCAATATATTGATACACCCCAGTTTGACTGAATAAAGTAGAATACACTGCCACATCATGTTACACAGCATTAGGCCTAATCTGCTGCAACCACCACGGTGACATGCCCACTTTGGCTACTGCCCGGAAATCACACTATCCTGTTACACCAGTGCTGAAGAATCTGTGGTATCCCATCTAGCCCTTTGAAACTCAGAGGCTTTGAGAGCACATGGTATATCAGGTAGGGCTAACAGACTACGTGTACTAATACTTCCTTCTATTCAATCAAGCATTCAACCCTCACTAAATTCTACTCCAAACAGCCCATGGATGCTTCAGTTAACACGACATGTGTCTTTGTTATGATGTTTTTGTGGGAATTTATGTAATCGTTAACTAAGCCATATATAATTTAGTGTCTATCAATGTTCTTCCTGATTATTTGATTTGGTGACATTGGTTTTATATATACATACCGTATTATTCCTTTTAGACGTGCACTACCTAATAGATGCACATCCCTTTTACAGAAGTGAAACCACGCACAAAAAATGTTCAAGTGTAAGCATGTGCTTTAATAATGGCAAATACGGTACTGTGTATGCCCTCCACCTTGCGGATACTTTCTAGATAACAATTATTTGTACATTAGCCGTAAGATGGCATTACGTTTCTGTCAGTTTCGTTTTATTAGTCAAAATCAGGCGTTCTAACAACGCAGAGGAATGGTCAAAATAACGTGGTATTCATAATCACGTAACCCTATGTAGCCACGAGGATGGGTCAGAAGAACTAAGAGCACCTGGATGTCCGACTTAACGTCTTCGGGAATCGCTCCCTCAGTGCAGCGCTCAAAGTACGTTGGCGTTGTCCGGATGTTAGCAAAGTGCACGTTTGTGAATTAGTTGAGTGCCGATTCAGCACAGAGGATTTCCAGCATTGTCCAATGGTATTTATCCAACGATGTCGTATGGCTAGCGCAATGATTGTTTGTTTAGCATCGCTCGAATAATCGAAGCAGTCTGTCTCTACTCGCGCTTCCTGTCGTGTATCATGTTCTGTTGATCGAGCGCTGGACATTTTGGTAGCTTTGCTGAACCTGACTTTGCTACATGTTGTCTACTTTAGACCTTAGTGTGTGACGTGTACATGCAGTTTGTGTGTCCGCCCGCCCCTCACAATTTGCGCCACTTATGTCTTAATATAAATTAATACATGCGCACCTAAGTCCTTACACTCGCACATTGCGCGTCTATTGGGGATAATATGGTATATGTACAGAAATTTTCACTGGCACGCCTCACATGAGTCACTTTTGATTTTATTTGAAAATATATACTAGAGTTCCCTACGTATGTGCACCGAGACACTTTATACTGACATAAATTACACTGTGTATTCTTAAATATGTTATTCTAAAACATTTCTGTTGAGAGAATGTGTGCTAACCATCACTGAAAAAAAATATTTTAAATGGTGTTATAATTATGCAAAACAAATATTATTTACAAACACAATTACACACCGCCGCCATTCCCTAGGCTAAGTTTGTGGATGCTATTTATGTTGGGTAAATTATGCATATTATCTGGGCTCACAGTAACTGATTGCAATTTGCCAATAGTGAAATGAAACCAAATTTGGCAAAAAGAAAAATACACTTTTTCACCAGTTTGGCAAAATCAAATTGACAAACTAATTAGTGTTGTGTGCAGTATTTTCTTTTTATTTGAGGACATTAATATCAATCAGTATAAGTACTATAACGCGATCGCACCCACTGCGAGTAAACATCATCTTTCATCGTGCATATGAACGCAGATAAATAGTCTCCGTCAACTGTGTAATCTTTTAACCCTACAGGTGATCACTGGGCCCACGCGATCATTGCAAAACTGGTCCCGGCCGAATTTTGACCTGATTCAGTATCACTCTTCTTAAACAATTTTCGTTTCCGTCACTAGCAACTAACAGGGGCCCGCGAAGTATCATTGGAAAGCTGAATTATGATTCTTCCTGTGGCATTTTTATCAATGAGTTTCATTTAAATTTACGTCAATGGTCAGCCAATCAGCGAGTAGCTCTAAAACGTCTTCTTGTTCACGCTGGTTTCATTCCATCATGACGAAAGTCAGCCATGTTTTTGTTTTTGTCCTACTCGGTCCGTCAGCGAAGGATACAATGCATTCAAAGTTTAAACACAACATGTCCTATAACCTGATAATATATATATATATATGTGTGTGTAATTATGTAAAAATTCAGTAAAATGGACATTACCGACAATTGAAAAAAAAATAAAAAATATGGCTAAAGAAATTACTTAAAGCTGAGATTAATAATCGAACTACCTAACCATCGGCAGCTCGTCCAGGTCGCCATGACGGCTGACGAGAGTTTGTGTTGAACCCCTAGTGCCTTCTGAGTCGTGGTGATTCGCGTGCTCATCAGTTACTAAAAATATCTTCGAATGGCAAGAAAGAAGACACTTTGAGTCTCGTTTTGAGACCAATCAAGCCGAGGTACATATGGTAGAAGCAGAGTGAAATTAAGAAGAAAAAGTCGAAGGTGAATTTTCAGTGACAGAAAAAAAAGTTTGGACTCATCAACAAGACCTCCAGTGGCTCACAGAGAAACTTAAATAAGAGGCTACACATTTGCTGACAATCGCCCGCTGAGAAAGCAGACTCTTGTGCATAAAAAAGGGATATTAAATCTCTCAGGGACTGTTAACGAACTAACAAGGGCCTTACAAGACCACCTGCCAGGGGAGGAAGATGACCCACCCTATGCCCCTCCCTCACCACCTCCTGTTCCTGAACCAGATATCCTGAATCCACAGCCACCTATTCTTCGTGTTCTCCAGATGATGAGCTGCAGCCACCACAACCAAAGCGCAGACGAGACACTGCAGATGCATTTCCTGATGTCACTTTTCGTTTTCAACAGTGGGTGGCAACTTTCTACGACTAGACATTCTATATAGGACAGGTGATCGAGGTCTTCAGTCCCCGGAGTGCCATGGTACAGTACTTGGAACAATCAAAGAGCAGAAAAGCCAAAAAGAGAAATGGCCCAAAGTGGATGATATTGCTGTCACTGATTCCTACTACATCTTTCATTGGGACTTCAATGTTCTGCCTGTGAGCAGTGAATGCCGTGTTTGGCATGTGGAGTGCATTGAAGACATTGTGGAGGCATACAACAGAATTTCAAGATAGTTGGTGTCATAAATGGTATTTGAACACGATTTTCTTGCTTAACATCTCAGTAATGTTCAACTGTATAAATTTGAAAATGCATGCAAGTTATAGACACAGTTCTGCTGATTCCGGTGATACCACATTTGTCCCTGTACCTTAATTAGAAGCTGGAATATAGCACTTTGAAATTTCCATGATAGCGTCTCTTATAGTGTTATGTTTACCGGTGGGCCAAATTTTTTATTTTTACTCTTTGAAAGGTGGTGTTTTCATGCTATTTTATTGTCTCTTCCTGAAAAAAATATGTGCAATCTACATGATATATGAAACAAGATTATGTGCTTAGGTATGGTTTCCAAGTATCTACACATGTTCCACAGCTTTGTTAACTTGCTTATTTAGCCAATTTAGTTTTTGGACAAGAAAAGCCCTAAAAAATTAAATAATAAAAAATTCATAAATTTTGAACAAATATTACATCAAGATAACATTTATACCACTGGAATCAGTGTAAAAGTTCTATCTTACTGTCACAAAAGTGAATAGCAAGCGTCTATCTCAAAAATCAGTTGGAGTACCTACTTATAGCATGACATCATCGATGTTAACTAAACTGTCTAACTAGTCTATTATAATTAGTAAATAAATTTATAATATCTTGATATGATGCAATGTGGAAAACTGCAGTGTTAGTTCATTGCAAACACAGATCTCCATTGAACAACTGCATTGCCATGGAATTGCACGACGCAAACTTGGGACACGCAACGATACATGTGTTTATTCTGTCATTGTTTTGTTTGGTATAAATGGGAACTTTCCCTGGCAGTTAGCACCATCTACTTCATAGTAAACATTTGCTGCCACACAAAATACTAAAACATGAATGTTCAAAATGATTGCATCTTTAACTTTGGATGTCCTGGGACCTTCGGGAATTAGTCTCACAAAAACATCTACCATAACCAGTTAGGAACTTAGAGGAATGAGCAAAATAGTCAAAATACTGATTATCAAAACAAATATAATTCAGCAATACAGTCTATTACATTTACAATCATGTAATACCAATAGTGTGATGACATTATTAATCGACCACTTGCACCGTATTTAAAGAATATCATATTAGTTAATTAATAAATAAGGTTAGTGCATGTTAGATAAATTATGACATACTCGTGATACTGATGTGTATAGTCACCTACTCAGTTTCTGCCCTATCTGAGTTTCTGCCTCATAACCATTGTATAGCTGGATCTCATATTAAATACATCTTTAGTCAGATATATCGGACACAATGAGCAAAGGACATCTACAAACTTGCAACAAAGTTATTTGTCTCAAATTAAAACGAGGCAAACAGGTTTTTGACAGATATTTTGATAGTGAACGCAGACCACGTGACTACAGTGCACCATATCGGTGACGGTGATGTAAACGTAAACAACCGTAATATTAAAATATATCGGACAAAATTGTAAGCAACTATTCACCCTAATCACCACATAAAAGTTAACGAACAGCCCGTGGAGTCTATACAGTGAATGCAATGCGATTTGTCGCACAGTGATGATTTTGAACATGATGAGGCAGAAACTGAGTGCTTCCGTTTGGCACGTGACGTGATTATCATCTTACGAATATTGTAAGTATTTCACTAAAAACAACTTATTTGACGCTTCGTTTGCAAGCCATTGATTAAATAAGTGGTTCTGATTAATAATATTGATACGTTGCTGAACGATTTCAAAAATTGTTGGTGAAAGTAGTTCCGGTCTGACAAGTTAGGCTCGACTGACTCCGACATAAAATACAAAATACATTCAAATTTACTAGCAATTAGCAAGTAAG
The DNA here is from genome assembly GCA_963995525.1 of Escarpia spicata. Classification (NCBI taxonomy): domain Eukaryota; kingdom Metazoa; phylum Annelida; class Polychaeta; order Sabellida; family Siboglinidae; genus Escarpia; species Escarpia spicata. Next base: position 2,387,327 of record OZ023216.1, read on the forward strand.
ATCACCATGGCGGAAGGGGGAACTGGTATAGAATATACACGAAGCGGAAGAACAGTAAGACCCCCAACAAATATAAAGAGTTTGATCATGAAGCAAACGGCCGCCCTGGCAGAGATCGGTTGCCCAGCGCAACCGATAAAACATCGACTAACAGGTCAAGGCCGGGGTCACGGCGAACCAGTCCCGATGACAACACAACTATAGAATTGAACGAATACCAGGAAAGTGACACAGAAATTGAAGAATTGTTAGAGCATCATCACACCCCTTCCTCAACGAAACCTAAAGGTCAGTGTGTTCAATCCAATTGCAATTCTCAAAGACAATGTGCCAGTAATTCGACACCGGCGCCAACGTCGCCGACCACACCCGGCGTCTTCGGGCCTGACTCCGTCTCCGGTACCAGCCCGGTAACTGTCACAATAAATGAAGTCCCGTCTCAAATAAATTTGCCATGCAAAATAAACTATGCTGTTGGTCCACAATCTGCATATAGTGATAAAGACAGTCTGACATTTGATAGATCACAGGTACAGTCAAACAAACCAGAGACGTCGCCAAAGTGTGGCCAGTGCAAGCAACATAAACAGGAAGTACTAAAATGCGAAAGATGCCTACAAATACTGTGTGCGAAATGCCAGCAGATGGACACAGCTCATCTACTTATTCTGAAACAGTATGATGTCAGTTGGTTTTGCACCAAATGTAAACCAAAGGCACTCAACGCTATACATACAGACAAAGAAATAGAAGACCGCTGTGCAGAATACATGTCACAAATAACAAAACGAATCATCCGAGTAGAAACGTCACTCAAAGAAAAAGCAACAAAAAAGGATTTAGAGAACAGCACTCAGGAAATTAACACACAGATACAGACACTACAACAGGAGGTCAGCAAGCTGATACAACATCAGACACACACTACAGTCAATCATCCAACAATGACAACACAAGCCAACCAAGACCTGGCCACAGCAGTGAAAGAAGAAATAACAGAAAGAGAACAAATCATGGCAAAAAAAGTAAATCTAATCATCCATGGTATGAAAGAGAACGGCCAGATGATGACAACTTGCCTAAAGCTAGATGCCGCACCAGAATCAGTTACTCGAATTGGCCAGCCAGACCATAGCAAACCCAGAATGATCCTTGCCGTCATGAGAAACATCAACGACAAAAAGAAGGTACTAAGTAAAGCCAAAGAAATCCGAAACAGCTCAGAAGAGAGGTACAACAGTGTTCATTAGACCAGACTTGACACCAAGACAGAGAGCCGAGTCAAAAAACTTACAGGCTCAGCTGATGCGGAGAAGAGAAGACAATCCAAACAAGACCTACAAAATCTACCGAAGCGAAATCATAGAGACCCAGTAGAAAACCGGGACCACAATGCACATGCACATAGAAACACAGCACCACAAAGAAACAGCAAAGCACGGCATGCACTAAGGACATACTACACCAACATTGACAACTCGATACTTAGCAAATATGATGAACTATACACCATTGCGCAAGAATACGATGTGATTACTCTCAACGAGATAAAACCTAAAAATGGAAATGCACCAAACTTGGAAATCCTCCACATACCAGGATTTGATCTTTTTACGAACGACCTACAACGACCAGATATATCCTGGAATGCACTATCAGAAGACACAGTCCAAGCACAGACAGTCAATCAGCTGAAGTCCCGCCTCCAAAGAGACTGGAGAGACCATCCAGACCTCTACAACTACAACTTCACATACTAACACATACACACGCACGCATGCATGCACGCACGCACACAATCGAGCCTAGAGACTAGGCAAACCGGAAAAGACAAAATAAAGAGAAAAAATAGCAATAACGCCAACAGCAACAACAATAGCAGCAAAATCAATAGACAATGGAATACCACTACAGAAAACTAACCTTGAGACGGTCTCAGTGCTCAACTTGGGCAATTATTGACCGTTCTTAAGGTAAGAACTTAACGGTAAGAAAACTGTATTGTATATTATGCTTGCGTAAGGCAGAAACCGATTGGTCCAGTATACATTTTGACTTTGTTTCATTCAAGTTTTTAGATCTGTCAGCTGGACTGTTTGAACATGTTGAAATGTTTGAATTTAAAAGTTATAATGACAGTGTGTACATGATTATTTAGTTTGCTGTAACCAAGCTACAAAACAATTTACATAACCACGTTTGCAAAACATTTGCCTTTGGCACGTCATGCGGAACGATGCATACGCCAGCAATTTGTTTCAGCTTAAACATACATATTTAGCACACGTAACATGACGTTACATACCTGTATGTGTATGGCACCGGCTTCAGACTGCGAAGCCTGAGTTTGCGACTGGGTTTGGGACGGCAGAGTGAAGTCCGTAAAATCGAACTCGGACCCTTGCGTGTCAGCGCCCAGCAGGTCTGTTTCTGCCCCCGTTTCTTCCGTATCCAAGAAAGTTAACGTCTGAGAACTTGGACCATATGCGTCCACGCTCATCTTTGCAACTTCTACACTCCCGTAAATTATACAACAAACGATTAATACCCAATATAGGGTGTATTTCGGTCAATATTTCGTCGCACCTGTCAATTTTTTAAACGAAAGCTTGCGTTCGAATCCACATCCAACACACATTTCATTCGGTTGTGTACTACGTCATCAGCCACGCGTATTTCGTCGACCTCGCAAGGTCAAAGCTCACGTTTCCGTGACATTTTCCCCGCTTCCTTATCGGAACTTCGAAAGGGTCACAGTAGAGTGTTACGACAGTTTGTTCGCTACACGTGTGTACGTGTATTCTAAAGTATTGGTAAGCATCAGTTGTTGATGGCGGTTTGGCCAATGCCATTTAACAGTTTTAATGAATTACATTCGTGTTGATGTTTGCAATTGTTGTCGCAGGCGCGACCTGATTGGTAAATTTATAAGCAGTCTGCTACTTCGCGCGACTTTCCAACACTAGACTCATTGACTGTTGCCAGTGTTGGCAATTCGATTTTTATTTGGTTTTGGCTGGGCCCGGGGTCGCTAGGGCCTTGACCCGGGCCATGGCATTAGACGGTATAACCACGTAACTGGCGTAAGACATAGGCCTATATGTCACACTACTTTTCAGTACACTGATTGTGAAATGTATTGAATCAAACGAGACAGACACACAGACACAGTATTTATTTTGACCATTATAAATACATAATCTCATAATAAAGAACAATATAATATTCATTGTAAGGTCAGAGAGACTCCCATTAAGACAATTATATGCCGCTATCATATAAATATCAGATAAAGCATATTAAATTAATCGTGATGTTTCTTAGGCCACAATAAAATATAGTTGTATTTCCTGTAACATTTATTTTTAAAATAGGGTAGGTAGGTAAGAAAAACATATTTTTGTTAAACATGTTATTGCAAAAAAACTAGAGTAGGCAAACCTATTGTAATATTTTATTTATTTTCGTTACGCTATAACTGCTGGGGTTAATATGAAATGGACACATTTGAATGAAACTAGGAGGTACTGTTATGTTACTGTTACTAAGAGGACTTCCGGTTCCGTTACAAGGCGCCTATGTAGCAACGCTAGCGGCACTAAATCTCATCATAAACTAACAAATTCAAAGCTCTTTAGTAAATACTTAAACCCACAACACAATTCAAACCCCATACTGTTATTAATACCAGGAAATAGAAAACTCTACCCTTAGGATCGTATCTATAACGCAACTCATATTCCAAATTTTCCCGCCACAATTCAAAGCAAACAATAAGAAAGCACCCTAGGCAACGCTTAACATACAAACTTAGTTAAAACCACTACAATTATGTAGACAAACATTATAAATTATGTAGGCATAAACATTATTAATTAGTTAGACATAAACACATTTCTTCAACCATCCTGCACAAATCTTAGGTCATGGCAACCTGCAAAAAAAACCAAGGACAAAAAGTAAAACTGATTTTCAGTGGACAACTGTTAATGATGAAGTTTGGACATGCACAGGGTGTAAACGAAAGTTCAAAGGACCAAACCATAAACTGCTAGAGTGCGAATTCTGCAAGAAACATTTCTGTATTGAATGTGTGGACATAAACGATAAAGAATATAAACTAATGACAGACAAACAGCAAATACATTGGTTTTGTCCACCCTGTGACTCAAAAGTAATGAAAAATCTCAAAAATGAAAAGAGCTGTGAAGACAGAACAAATGAAATAGAAAAAGAACTTGGATCCAAAGTCGACGAGAAAAGAGAGAGAAATTATCTCAGAATCCAAGGTAGAAGAAAAGAGCCCAACACCAGCCCAAACAAAGTTAACCATTAACCAAAATGAAGTCAAAAAAGTGGTACAACTACAAGTAAAGGAGCAAAACATTGAAACAAAAGAAAGAGAAAAAAGACTAAACAATGTAATCATCTTCAACCTGCCAGAAACAACATCACAACTAAAAACCACAAGACAACAACATCACAACTAAAAACCACAGGACAACAACATCACAACTAAAAACCACAAGACAACAACATCACAACTAAAAACCACAGGACAACAACATCACAACTAAAAACCACAAGACAACAACATCACAACTAAAAACCACAGGACAACAACATCACAATTAAAAACCACAAGACAACAACATCACAACTAAAAACCACAGGACAACAACATCACAACTAAAAACCACAAGACAACAACATCACAACTAAAAACCACAGGACAACAACATCACAACTAAAAACCACAAGACAACAACATCACAACTAAAAACCACAGGACAACAACATCACAATTAAAAACCACAAGACAACAACATCACAACTAAAAACCACAGGACAACAACATCACAACTAAAAACCACAAGACAACAACATCACAACTAAAAACCACAAGACAAAGAACAAATCATAGAAATCTGCACAGAAATAGTCTATGACTTTACAGACTCTGACATCACAGAAATCCGGCGGCTCGGGGAAGCCAAAGAAAATGCTAACAGCCCCAGACCAGTACTGATTACAGTAACGCACATTGACCAAAAACGCACCCATCTTCAAAAGTTCCATCACATCAAGGACAATGATAAGTTCAAAAATATATAAATTGACCACAACAAACCAAACAAGAAAGAGAAGAATCTAAAAAGCTCTATGAAGAAGCAAAGAGACAGGAAGCAGCAGATGAGTCGGGGGAATACCTGTACAGAGTGAGGGGTCCACCATGGGAAAGAAGAATAAAAAAGATAAGGAAAAGCCAATAAAGAGTACACATCCACCTAGAACAACAGATGGGGAAAAAGAACGTAAACAAACATAATCATAATGAGATAGGCAGCATTCAATGTTTTTACACCAATGCTGACCAATTAAGGAACAAACAAAATGAATTTGAACAAAGACCTAAAACCCCACATAATAGCAATTAATGAAGTAAAACCCTAAATGTTCTGTAACAACACCAGAATTTTCCTTGGAAGGTTACATGTTATTCTCAAAAAATTTAGAAAATACTGAAGGAAGAGGTATTATAATATATGTGCTAAATTCCCTGCATGCAGAGTATATAAACCTAGTCACAACTTTCAAAGAATGCTTATTTATAGAAATCAAATTAAAGAATAAAAACAAACTTCTTTTTGGATGCATATACAGAAGCGATGGGGGATCTTAAGAAAATAATGTAGAACTTCTAAATATGATTAGATCAATATCACAACATAAATACTCTCACATCGTAATTACTGGAGATTTCAACCTCCCTGAGATAAATTGGAATCATTGGACGACCAAATCAAATAACCCCAACAATTTAAACTTAAAATTTGTGGAATGCCTTAGAGACACCTTCATGGTTCAACACGTGTCAAACCCCACCAGAGGACGAGACACAACTAACACAAACCTGTTAGATCTGATTCTACTCTAATGACGAAGATAATGTAGGAGAAATAGAGTACGTTAGCCCTCTGGGCAAAAGGTACCGTTGTGTACTCAAATTCAGTATAGTGCGCAATTTTATAACAAGTAATTATACTAAGAAAAGGAAACTGTATAATGTGGCAAACTATGATGCAATGAGGATAGAATGTTTAAATATTAACTGGGAAGAAAAATTTAAAGACTGTCAGGATAATGTTAACGATCAATGGGAAATCTTCAAAACAGTACTAAACTCATTAGAAGATAAATATGTATCTAAAAAAATAGTTCCAAATAATAGAAAGGGAAACTTCCCCCTGGATGCTAATACAAGAAAACTAATTAGACGTAAAAATAGATTATGGACAAGATACATGGAAACAAGGGATGGAACAAAATATCTAGAGTATTGTAAAAGCAAAAATAAAATCCAAGCTCTAATCAGAAAGCTCCGAAAGGAATTTGAACGAAATTTAGCATCCCAGACCAAGAAAAACCCTAAAGTCTTGGAAATATTATAAATCAAAAACTACAATCAAACAAGGAATTGGGGAACTGAACATAGACCCCACCAACCTAAAATCTCAAACAACAAATGAAGATGAAGAAAAAGCAAATATACTTGCTGACTATTTCTCCAGTGTATTCACCAAAGAACAGTCGGGGCCTTTACCTATAAAGTAAACAATAAACATGCAATGGACAAATTAAAATTAACTGAAAATATAATACTACTGACGTTAAAACAACTTAATATAAGCAAATCGCCTGGCCCAGATGGAATAGGCGCCAAGCTACTAAATGAGTTGTCTGCAAGTATTTGTCAACCCTTAAAACAAATTTTTGAAACGTCGATTAAAACTTCCTGCATTCCCAAAAGGAAAGAGGCTAAAATATCAGCAATTTATAAAAAAGGAAACAAGAAAGTAGCTAGTAACTACCTCCCAATAAGTTTAACAAGCATAGTTTATAAATATATGGAACAAATTATTAGAAATCACATTACAAACTACAGGAAAGTAAATAATCTAGTCAAAAACAATATGGATTTATATCTGGTCGATCAACAGTTCTACAACTAATCAAAATAATAGATGACTGGACTAAAGAAATGGATAAAGGCAACCACACTGATGTTATATATATGGATTTCCAAAAAGCCTTTGACACCATGCCACACAAAAGATTAATTAGCAAATTAAAAAGCTTCAACATTTCAGAAGAACTGATTAACTGGATAGAATCATTCATCACAGATAGCAAACAAAAAGTTTAAGTAAATGGAGATGAGTATAGCTGGAAAGAGGTAATATCAGGGATACCCCAGGGTTCCGTTCTAGGACCCTTACTGTTCTATATAATAATTATTAATGACCTCCCAGATCTAACACATTCAAATACATTTCTTTTTGCTGATGACAAAGATATTTAGAACAATAACACATATCAGGGTGTACTTCAACATGATTTAAGCGTACTAGAACAATGGAGCGACAAGTGGTTGTTAAAATTCCATCCCGATAAATGTGTACACATGGAAATTGGGAAAAATAATATCGGTGAAAGTAAATATTTTATGGCAACAAACAATGTCAAACATGCTCTTGTCACCACAGACAAACAAAAAGATTTAGGAGTAATTATTGATTCAAAACTTTCATTTGATGATCACACCAACCAAGTGGTTAATAAAGCAACCAGAATGACACAAGTAATCAGAAGAACTTTTCAATTCTTAGATACATACACTTTCTTGCCACTATACAAGACTATGGTTAGATCCCACCTAGATTATGCAATAGCAGTATGGTATCCATTTAAGATGAAAAATAAAATAGCCATAGAAAATGTCCAGAGAAGAGCCACAAAAGAACTACCTGGTATGAGGGACTTATCATATATTGAAAGACTAAGATTACTTAAGTTACCCACATTAACATATCGTAGATTAAGAGGAGATATGATTGAAGTGTATAAACTAATGCATAACATATATGACAACAAATCTGCACCAAATCTTCCTAAATGGGAGGACGTGGCATCACGATCCAGTAACAGATAACACTCTCTTAAACTGTTCAATCAAAGAGCAAAACTAAACATAAGAAAAAATGCATTCCCGCTTAGAGTTGTTGAACCATGGAACAGTTTACCTGATTCAGTAATACAAGCAAAATCAATAAACTCATTTAAAAACCGCCTTGATAAATTCTGGTCAACCCAGGAGATATTATACGACTATGAAGCCCCACTAACATTAAACACTGGAACCGGAAAACACAAACTCTTAATACTAGACCCCGAAGAAGAAGATCTGATCATTGAGGAACCGAGAGGATCCTGCGATCAGAACAGTCCTAAGGTATCCTAAGGTAAGGTATCTTAATGTGATAAAGAAAACACTGTCACCATGCTAAAAATACACTTGTCTTATTAATTGAACATGAAATATCAATATAAACTATGGCTTCTAAGTTAAACCATACATTGGGATACAACCCACCATTTACTTTAATGGGAGCAAAACAAGCTGTAACACATTGCACATTTAAAAGGTATTTCATCAGAGTGAGTTACAGAATAAGGAATTGTACATTTAAATGGTCTTTCATCAGTGTGAGTTGCAGAATAAGGAATTGTACATTTAAATGGTCTTTCATCAATGTGAGTTACAGTTACAGTCGAACAAAAGCAACCGAATCCAATCCGTCGTACCTTTTAAAATAAAATCACATTAGAAGCTGCAGTGTGCTTCATTTATAAACACTAAAATCAAGCCTAGGGCTATCTATTAGTACTATGGGCAATTAAAGTAATGTCACTGCAAAAATTTACAATATATTAAAGAAACAAATCCCACAGGATTTGAAAGTGTCTATGCATGCTCTGTGTCACTAGTTATTTTTGTTCGACCACTTTAGTTAGCACCATATATGACGCCATCCAACTGAATTTGTTAGAACTACGAAACCCAGACTATATCACTTTGAGCCAGCATAATCTAGGCTGTTGTTATTCCTTCGAGTTTTGTGTTCAAAACCGGAATCTGTACACTTATACGTGTTCTAACGATGGGACAAGTATATTTAATTAACAACATGTCTTCAATGTACTTAGCAGACAACCAGACAACGATCACGAAATGATTTATGTGAGCGCCTTCTGCCAGCGTCCCTGTTTACGTCAGTTGACACGAGGTAGCAGTGGCGCCATGACACTTTGCAACAATTTACGCGGAAATCCATCCAATACTAGGGATGATCGCGGAATTTCCGTTCCAAAAGGCCAATTCTTGTTACTTTTCAGGACTTAACTGCATGTTTTATCATGTTGAATGATCGTTGTAATAGTCTTTTGCCAGAATATAATATAATGTTAAAACAAACGAGTTTGATCAGAAGCAAGGGTCGAGGGTCGGTATCATAGAAAAATATGTTTCTTTTGTACTTGAAAAAATGCATAGGGACACACAGAAATACTAGGGACGGTCGAGTTACCGGAAACACAGGTATTATTTTATTTGGCCTTATTTAAAAAAATGACATCTATAAAATTATGTTCGAATATATATGAAATGATCATGATGAAAATTGAAACAGTTTAAATATAATTCCCAGAATGTAGCCCTCGGGCAGAGGCAGAGCTGCTACTATAGTAAGACAAGTTAAAGGATAGTATTTTTTTAATGTCAAGTACTCGAGACTTCCAAATTGATGAAGTTTTGTTTGATTTTTTTATTGCAGATTCTGCAGCTTGCTAAGAGGCTTGATGTAATGGGTAACAGATGACATGTGAAGCTGTTCTCTGGCACCCACAGCACATTCAGCTGCTTCTTCTCACTGCCAGAAGGGGTGCTGTTTGGTGTCAGATTGCCACGTGGCTGCGAAGCGGACTTTTGTCATCATTTCTGGCAATGAATGGCTACCCTAACCAGTCACTTCAGACACCATACTTAAGCACCCCCACCTTTGCGTCACACCCAACAGCAAATCAGATGCAACTTGGGACATTCGCTTCATCTTCAAGCGTCTCCAGTTACCAGAATTACCCGTTTGTGGCGAACACGTGTCGACTAGAAACAGGACAGCCAAACAGCGTTGTCATACCCAATCCACCGGACAGTGCCATAGACGTGAACCCACCACCTGCGACCACCAACCCGCCACAGTTGTCTGCACTCCTCAGCGGCCTACACAGTGCTGTACAGCAGCAGCTACTGCAGCATTACGTCAATCTTGCGTTCGACAATGCTCGGTTCCAATCATACAATCTGAACTGCGGTCACCTTGCTGACATTGCCAGAAAAGCAGCCAACAACTACTCGACCTTCGAAGTCGCAAAGCAGCTTGTGCCGATCATCAAAGCCGTCACTGGTTCCGCTCGCCAGGTCGACAAGTTTTCGGAAGACGCTGAGCCGAACCAGGGACTACCCCACTCGTCAGGCGCTATGCAGCGGCAAGCAAGGGGCACCAAGTAAGGGTGTTATAATTACTGTTTGTGCTCAGATTGGACACTTTTATGCTTTGCACCCTTAATGGTATACAACTTGGGGTTGACAGCAACCAGTTTACATAATAAGTAGGCCTACTTATTTTATTTTATTATCATTTTAAAATACCCAATCATTTCGATAGTTTTGTTCCTTGAGTTTCAGACTCATTTCATAAAAAGCCAAGCTATGAACAATTCACCACAAATTCTGAAGAAATCTGTTGGCCAAGGTTTTGAAACTGAGGATGACAACTTCTTTGAAAAGTGTTGAGCTCTGTGAATTGAAATTCCGTTACCGCAGAATTGGCCATATAAAAATCTTTAACATTTTGCATACCGGCAATTCAAATACAATGCAAATCAACATCATTCTACAGTAATAGTATCAAAATAAGTCATAAAACAATGTTTTAATAATTACAATCACTGAGTTTCAGTTTTGTTACACAAAATAATTACGGATGTTCCCTTACTAAGTTATTTGCATGGTTAACAGGAGCCTACAGCCAAACCAGTGTTACTTGTCATTTCGCACCTTCACGTCTTTTACTCTCGTAATACTTAATATGTATTGTCGCAATAACATACCTTATTAACACAATCCAGCATAACTAAATACAATACCTATCAAATATTATGCTCGTCGTCACTCTCTGACTGAACCTTTGGCTGGTGCGGTGGTACGGTGACGTAGAGTCGACTCATCTCAAGTGTAAACATTCGCCAGTTGCAGTGCCAGTGATGTTGTACTCGAACAGTTCACTATCATAATTATTGGCTAATTCTCGTTGAATTAATACATGGCTACGTGTTCTTGTTGCCCACTGCGATAGTGTAATACGGACCTTCGTACAACCACTTTGGAATATTCATTTTGATATGTCAAAGCACGTGTATGTTGTTATTGTTTTTGTGTGCTTGGGATGCCGATCTCGCGTAAAGCACGTGACCGAAATGGCGACAAGAGGTCGACAGTGCACATTACCAATCTGGACGTCAAAGAACCAGATTGGCGATGGGCAAACCAACTGATTAAGGGCTTTTAAACCAACTGGTTACAGCCTTAATTGGCTCTGTTGTCAGCCTGGAATCGTATATATTATATCACCAATTGTTATACTTTTTTATTATGTTTGTATGTATGATTTATACGATTCCAAAAATCAACTCTATCCTAACTAATTGTAAAAATCATCATATGAAGCACCTTACCCAAGAATGAGACTATTCAAAGCCGCCATAACTAAGCGATTTTTAATATAATATTGGTACTTTTTGCAAAAGTTTATTCTGATTTTGTTTAAATGGCGTATTCAGTTATACATGTATATTATCAAACCTGGCACGATCAGTATACTAATTACAATCAGATTCCAAGATGTAGTCCCATACATGTGTCAATGTCGTTTGGCTTGATATTGCTTTCATTCTTCAGACGTCCCATCCAGGATTGGGTGTCTGGGGGACCGTATCAGAAGCAAGCGCGGTCTGACATGCCTGTGGGACAGCAGGTGTATGCCACTAGACAAATACACTCAGTGGCCCAGGACACTGGACCAAGGCTCCGGCCCAAGGACTATGATCAGGTATGATGGACAGATATATCACAGGGTAATGTCTGGTCTAGGGACTGTGATCAAGTGTGGTGTCTGTGTTGTGGGTTATTTACCACGCCAAGGGGCAATGATCAGGTAAGGACTTAGGAAGGTCTGACTGCCAGTGCTCATACGATTAAATAAAATGTTTGCAGATAAGGGCATAAGTGGCAAAATGTATGTTATGATATAACTGTTCACACATTCATAAGTTACCTGACCCAATGATCAAATCTATTCTTTCGATTATTTCAACAAAAGCATGCACTTTTTTTATTAAATCGACTGCATGTTACTTAACCTAACAGTAACAGTCTTATTAGCTCATAATGTCATCATTTGAACAACAATGAAGCTGTTTAGCCTGGAACTATGTCACTAACAGTAACAGTCTTATTAGCTCATAAAGTCGTAAGCTCTATTAAGCTTCTTAACACTGATCTTGTGTACTGAACACTATCAACACCAAGACGTGCCACCGGGACAATTTCACCGGTGTGTCATGGAAATAGTGTCCTCTGCAAATGGGAGGTGCCTTTTGCACTTTGAAAAAAAACCTGAATGTTAACAACAGATTCTGTTTGATAGTGGAGTTTCTTTATAAATGACCTCATTATTTTAGTGACATGGTCCCCAGGTAGCTTTAACCTTAAAGACTGCCTCAAACTCACCCCAGGGAACCATGAGTGGTATTGCTTATAAGATTAAAAGTATAATGGGACGATTAGCGATTATGTGACATTCGGTCTCGTATCCTAGCAACGGCCCTTGTCGGGCTATACACAACAACTGCAAGAAGGCGTGTCAGCGTCTATTGCGATAAAACGAGGGAAACAGTCCACTATTTATTCAGCTGCACATCTTTGGCTGGTCACCTGGAGAACTTCAGGGATCTCCCTAGGAGCACGCCTCGAACCATTGGCGCGAATAATTTTGAATTGGCCCGCGAATGTCTCATCGTGTGGGTCAACCGGCGCGTCACTTTGTCAATCGCTGCGCCAGGTGTCTGTGTGTGATTTTTCCATTTATGCTACAGGTTGATGTTTATAGTATTAAAAACATGTATTTGGTTAGTCTGTTGTTGCAAATATATCCAATTTGAATGTCTGTAAAACAAGTAAGATTTAAAAGCATGAAAAAAATGACGAGAATCTTGCTAACACATATATACAAGAAGTAGTTTGTGGAACTCAGATTTGAAATGGTGCTGAAACAGTGGCGATAGTAATGATGGCACAACATTTTTGGCCACTGAAATTAGAAATTGTCACATAAAAGGTCTAATAAAATATGTTTTAAATGTACGACACAGAACTGTTGTTTTCTGGATTTGCATATTACATGCCTACAATGTAGACAAATATAACTGGCTGAAAAATATTGACCCAGTCAATGTGGAAATGACCCATAACATTTAGTTGGTATGGGCCAATTGAATTGAAACGTAAAAAACCATGATGTAGTTTACTAGAGTTCTAAAGCAAATGTCTTCTTCCACAGATATCTGAGGTGATTTGTAAGTACCACAGCCGTGTGAACCAGACTCAGGACCTGTACATCAGCAAGATGAACTTGCGGGATGCCCTGTATGCCATCATGAAGGATGTCTTCCCGTGTAAGTAGATTGAACTATTTCAGTGCGACAAGCCGCACTGTCTGTGATGCTTCAGTATGGCAGGCCGGTTATTCGGCTTTGATGATGTCTGCTATTTAAATCGTTTTTACTCATAATTATCCACTATGTGGAGCCACTTGTTGTGTATGGTTGTCAAGGCGAATAAATTAGCTATTCAACAGTGGTCATCGTTTAGTATCGCTCAATAATAGTTTACGGAGATTTTCAGAGTTTTTAATGATGGATTTTCAAAATCTGCGGTGGCCACAATGGCAGACAGCATTACTTCAACTAGCGATTTACCACTGTATGTTTTGGACAGATTATTTGATAGCTTTAGCACAGAATCTTTGTCGGATGTTGACAATTAACACAATAACGATGTCGGCGAACTTAGTATACAACTGTGTTCAACAACTGCAAAAACTTTACTTTTACTTGCTGATTATCACACTTTCTAAAAAATATATAACAATCCTATTCATAAAATGCATTTATGCAAGCACCAACACAAGTCATGAATAGTGATGAAAGAAGGCCAAATGAATGACGTTTATTAAGAGATTAAGTTAAGAGAGAGAAATGTGGGCTCTACATCCCAAGGCCAGGCCTGTGACTGAGCCCATACTAGTCTCCTGTCCCTCAGGTTGACAGAGCCCACATTTCGGCATATACAACATTAGCAGTATTGTTATAGATATATACAACCTCATTACTACTGTAATCACAGTAGACCTTAGGCACCGTACCGTACTAACCAAGCACACCATTCATTCACCTAACTATAATCCCAACTACCTGCTGAAGACTTACATTGTATCAAGATTTAGCCTAAACCTATAAGTGGGGCCATTACGCCCCACTTGCTAAAATCACCAGTGGAAGAGAAGCGAGCTGTCTCTGCGTTAAAACCCCGTGAACACATTGTCCACCTGCACTAAGAAAACGGGGAAAGCTTTGAGATATGCTATCAACCCCTCTTCCACCAATGATGTACATGGTAGTCCCTATCAAAAATTTGGGAGGGATGGGAGGGCCAAAATTTGTTGAAGCGACCACTCCGTCTGCTTTCACAAAACGAAGTGACCAAGAGCTCGTTGTAATCTGTGACTGCGCGCCACTACCGCGCGGTGATTGGCTCCTTGCGCCAGAGACAACGAGGTAATTAGCATAATAATTAGCATCAGACATTAGGCCAATCATCACTTGTCTTGCGTTGTTGCCAGCACAAAAACCCATATGCAGCACGGTGCCGTGGCCGCATATTCCCATTTATGCAAGCACCAACACAAGTCATGAATAGTGATGAAAGAAGGCCAAATGAATGACGTTTATTAAGAGATTAAGTTAAGAGAGAGAAATGTGGGCTCTACATCCCAAGGCCAGGCCTGTGACTGAGCCCATACTAGTCTCCTGTCCCTCAGGTTGACAGAGCCCACATTTCGGCATATACAACATTAGCAGTATTGTTATAGATATATAAAACAACAGCATTACTACTGTAATCACAGTAGACCTTAGGCACCGTACCGTACTAACCAAGCACACCATTCATTCACCTAACTATAATCCCAACTACCTGCTGAAGACTTACATTGTATCAAGATTTAGCCTAAACCTATAAGTAGGGCCATTACGCCACCGGTCACCAAAACATGTGACCACCCCACTACAATATGAACCTTCATAGTATCCTCAATGACAGGCTAGCTCATTTGTGTGAATTTTTGTATGTAGTTTTGGTAAAATCATCAAAAAACTATTAACATTTTAAATTTGAAATGAATACATTCACACAGTGCTGTAGCACATGTGTTGCTCTGTTTGTACAGGCGGACTGCACTCTGTGTGATTGGTGCTTTAATGGTTCACTTGTTGCTCTGTTTGTACTGGCAGACTGCACTCTGTGTGATTGGTGCTTTAATGGTTCACGTGTTGCTCTGTTTGTACTGGCAGACTGCACTCTGTGTGATTGGTGCTTTAATGGTTCACGTGTTGCTCTGTTTGTACAGGCAGACTGCACTCTGTGTGATTGGTGCTTTAATGGTTCACGTGTTGCTCTGTTTGTACAGGCAGACTGCACTCTGTGTGATTGGTGCTTTAATGGTTCACTTGTTGCTCTGTTTGTACAGGCAGACTGCACTCTGTGTGATTGGTCCTTTAATGGTTCACTTGTTGCTCTGTTTGTACAGGCGGACTGCACTCTGTGTGATTGGTGCTTTAATGGTTCACGTGTTGCTCTGTTTGTACAGGCGGACTGCACTCTGTGTGATTGGTGCTTTAATGGTTCACGTGTTGCTCTGTTTGTACAGGCAGACTGCACTCTGTGTGATTGGTGCTTTAATGGTTCACTTGTTGCTCTGTTTGTACTGGCAGACTGCACTCTGTGTGATTGGTGCTTTAATGGTTCACGTGTTGCTCTGTTTGTACAGGCGGACTGCACTCTGTGTGATTGGTGCTTTAATGGTTCACGTGTTGCTCTGTTTGTACTGGCAGACTGCACTCTGTGTGATTGGTGCTTTAATGGTTCACTTGTTGCTCTGTTTGTACAGGCGGACTGCACTCTGTGTGATTGGTGCTTTAATGGTTCACTTGTTGCTCTGTTTGTACAGGCGGACTGCACTTTGTGTGATTGGTGCTTTAATTGTTCACTTGTTGCTCTGTTTGTACAGGCAGACTGCACTTTGTGTGATTGGTGCTTTAATGGTTCACTTGTTGCTCTGTTTGTACTGGCAGACTGCACTCTGTGTGATTGGTGCTTTAATGGTTCACGTGTTGCTCTGTTTGTACAGGCAGACTGCACTCTGTGTGATTGGTGCTTTAATGGTTCACGTGTTGCTCTGTTTGTACTGGCAGACTGCACTCTGTGTGATTGGTGCTTTAATGGTTCACTTGTTGCTCTGTTTGTACAGGCAGACTGCACTCTGTATGATTGGTGCTTTAATGGTTCACTTGTTGCTCTGTTTGTACTGGCAGACTGCACTCTGTGTGATTGGTGCTTTAATGGTTCACGTGTTGCTCTGTTTGTACTGGCAGACTGCACTCTGTGTGATTGGTGCTTTAATGGTTCACTTGTTGCTCTGTTTGTACTGGCAGACTGCA
The DNA here is from genome assembly GCA_963995525.1 of Escarpia spicata. Taxonomy (NCBI): domain Eukaryota; kingdom Metazoa; phylum Annelida; class Polychaeta; order Sabellida; family Siboglinidae; genus Escarpia; species Escarpia spicata. Next base: position 2,404,061 of record OZ023216.1, read on the forward strand.
CTCTGTGTGATTGGTGCTTTAATGGTTCACGTGTTGCTCTGTTTGTACAGGCGGACTGCACTCTGTGTGATTGGTGCTTTAATGGTTCACTTGTTGCTCTGTTTGTATTGGCAGACTGCACTCTGTGTGATTGGTGCTTTAATGGTTCACGTGTTGCTCTGTTTGTACTGGCAGACTGCACTCTGTGTGATTGGTGCTTTAATGGTTCACGTGTTGCTCTGTTTGTACTGGCAGACTGCACTCTGTGTGATTGGTGCTTTAATGGTTCACGTGTTGCTCTGTTTGTACAGGCGGACTGCACTCTGTGTGATTGGTGCTTTAATGGTTCACGTGTTGCTCTGTTTGTACAGGCGGACTGCACTCTGTGTGATTGGTGCTTTAATGGTTCACGTGTTGCTTCCAGACTGCGGTCTCTACGTTGTTGGGTCATCAATGAATGGCTTCGGCAGCAATACTAGTGACATGGACCTCTGTCTCATGCTCTGCCATAGTCAGGTAAGTGACATGGACCTCCGTCTCATGCTCTGTCATAGTCAGGTGAGTGACATGAACCTCTATCTCATGCTCTGTCGTAGTCAGGTGAGTGACATGAACCTCTATCTCATGCTCTGTCGTAGTCAGGTGAGTGACATGGACCTTTGTCTCATGCTCTGTCGTAGTCAGGTGAGTGACATGGACCTCTGTCTCATGCTCTGTCATAGTCAGGTGAGTGACATGGACCTCTGTCTCATGCTCTGTCATAGTCAGGTGAGTGACATGGACCTCTGTCTCATGCTCTGTCATAGTCAGGTGAGTGACATGGACCTCTGTCTCATGCTCTGTCATAGTCAGGTGAGTGACATGGACCACTGTCTCATGCTCTGTCATAGTCAGGTGAGTGACATGGACCTCTGTCTCATGTTCTGTCATTGTCAATTAAGTGACATGGACCACTGTCTTATGCTCTGTCATAGTCAGGTGAGTGACATGGACCTCTGTCTCATGCTCTGTCACAGTCAGGTGAGTGACATGGACCTCTGTATCATGTTCTGTCATTGTCAGTTAAGTGACATGGACCACTGTCTTATGCTCTGTCATAGTCAAGTAAGTGACATGGACCTTTGTCTCATGTTATGTCATTGTCAGTTAAGTGACATGGACCACTGTCTTATGCTCTGTCATAGTCAGGTGAGTGACATGGACCTCTGTCTTATGCTCTGTCATTGTCAGTTAAGTGACATGGACCACTGTCTTATGCTCTGTCATAGTCAAGTAAGTGACATGGACCTCTGTCTCATGTTATGTCATTGTCAGTTAAGTGACATGGACCACTGTCTTATGCTCTGTCATAGTCAGGTGAGTGACATGGACCACTGTCTTATGCTCTGTCATTGTCAGTTAAGTGACATGGACCACTGTCTTATGCTCTGTCATTGTCAGTTAAGTGACATGGACCACTGTCTTATGCTCTGTCATTGTCAGTTAAGTGACATGGACCACTGTCTTATGCTCTGTCATAGTCAGGTGAGTGACAAAGACCTCTGTCTTATGCTCTGTCATAGGCAGGTAAGTGACATGGACCTCACTCTTATGCTCTGTCATAGTCAGGTGAGTGACAAAGACCTCTGTCTTATGCTCTGTCATTGTCAGTTAAGTGACATGGACCTCACTCTTATGCTCTGTCATAGTCAGGTGAGTGACAAAGACCTCTGTCTTATGCTCTGTCATAGGCAGGTAAGTGACATGGACCTCGTTCTTGCACTCTGTCATAGTCAGGTGTGATTTTACAAAACTGTATTATCTGTGATGTACCTATGTAAGTTACCCCCAGCATCCTCACCCTAGTTGTACTAGTGAATGTCTTTGACCTATGCGCAACTTTGGTAATGTTGTATTTGTCAGGTGACACTTAAACAATCGTAATGCAAAAACTGCCTCAAATGTTCATAGTCAGAAACCTTTTGAACTGTGGCTGGAAAGTAAAAAATATTTCTTTAATATATAGTTATACATTTTTTTTAGCAATACACATCAGCATTTTGAGATTGTCCCTTGAGTTTTCCTATTTAAATCTTTTCTTCAGATTGACCAGAAGAGAGAAGCCACTGAGATTCTGAGTATTCTCTACAAGGCGCTGCGCAAATGTTGTACGTATTACTGTGTTTGCACAAGTATATGTGGCCCTAAACTTACATTTTTACTGAGATATCACATGTTCTACACTTATTAGATTATGCTGAGTACATGGCAAGACGTTGAGGTTTAGCATTCACAGAACATTGATTAGTACGTTAACAGAGCACAGTAGAGTAGTGTTTAGCACATCCACCTGGCATGCCAGCACAGAGTTCAAAACCTAGACCGGGCATGATATATTTGGTGTAAAAACCTGGCTCTCTCAACACATTGGGGAGAGTGTATCCCTCATGACTCAGAGATCATGTTAATGTCGGTCCTGTCTCAATTTAGGACGTAAAAGAACCACTGAGGGCGACAAGCACCTGGCAGTGCCCACCCTCCGTGCCAGCATAGACGAGTCAGTTTGGCGATAATGTTCTGAAAAAGGCTGAATCGTTGAATGAGACCTCATAAGACCATAACATTCTAACAACAATATATATACAGACTGGTCAGTTAATAGAACATCGGCGAGCACTGGACACAACTAAAACTAGATTGGTCTGACGTATTGCAAGTTTGTGCCATGCATATTCAGTCCCAGTTTTTCTAGCATATTATGAGAGGGAAGATCAATGGAAATGTAAGCCTTCCTGTCTGTCTTCATATGAACAGTTTACCTGATCAGTGGTCAGTCAGTATTGGATCATTCTGGTAATGATGACCATGTACATAATACAAGATGATTTGATTATGCTGAAAGTTGAATGGAAGGTTTCTTTTTGTAGTATTCCTCAAACAAGTTCTTCTCATTCGAGCCAAGGTGCCAATATTGAAGTTTACTGATGCTGTCAGGTAGGTTCATATGTCCATGTTACGTTAGCAATCAGGAAGGTGTTTATTGTTTGGATTTATCAGGAAGTTAGGGAATCTGCAGATGTGACAATATTTGTGTTTCGTATAAATATTCTTACTGCACTTTTACTTTTTCTTAGTAACCATGCTCTTTTTGTTTTTACTCATCATAGTCAGAATCTCCTGTGAAGTTGACATAAAAACGAATAGCGTCTCTTATATGGTTGTAACGATATGTCATGATACACAGTCTGCAATGTTACGATATATAAATACTCAACATTTTGATAAAAAAAATTTGGCTATTTAAAAAATAAAAATTGTTACATGCTAAAGTGCGGTTTTGATTTATTTCTCTTATGATCAAGGGAAAGGTTTAAACTCTTCTAAATGTGCCATTTTTAAGTTGGTATTAAACAAATACAAGAAGATATGTCCCAGATGATCCGCTGTTTTCTGCACTCGTTTCATCCACCCTACCAGCTTACCTGTCAACTTACCAGAGGGAACACTGTATACGTTAACAACCTACGTCAGTTTAATTTTTGTAATTATCATGATATGTATCACATCGTGACTTATGTATTGCGATGCGTATCATAAGGGCATTGTTGTAACCCTTGTCTGGTCTGGTTTTTTGTGGTGTTGCAGTAATGTGGAGTGTGACCTCAATGTCAACAATTCTGTCGGAATCCGCAACACCCATCTGTTGAACTCCTACTCAAAAAGTAAGTGTCACCAACCAGTAAGTAAGGAGGAGGGAGGCGATTGTGTTAAGCATGTTATTATTTTAAAAAATCTGCTGCCATTAAACAGTGCCTTAAAGTGTGTATAATTAGGCTTCAAATTTCACAGGAGTCCCTACGTGCTGGGTTACCATATGCAGTTGAAACAGATAGCAAGCACTCATTACAGTCATATCTCAAATATGGTTAGACACAAATTCACGTAGTATCTTTGAATCTGGCACTTATGTATGCGAATGCGGAAACACATGCGTTTAATTTATTGCGATAAATAAAACAAGTTTGCAAATAGTTAGGTTTATATAAAAAGTGTTTCAACTAGCTCCAATCTGCTCGTGTGGGAAAGATTGAATTAGCAGATGTCATGGCGCCTAAGTAATGTGCTGCACCTATGTAAACATTGTTTTTAAGGCAAAGGTTGGTGGATGTCAAAATCCTAACTGTGATTGTGATGTAGGCAAACAGTGACATACTGGATTCATCAGTTCTGTGTTCTGTGTCTTATCCAGTGGATGTGAGATTGGCGCCTCTCGTTGTGTTTGCAAAAAACTGGGCAAAGACACAGAACATCAACGATGCAAAGGACGGCACCATCTCCAGCTACTCACTAGTGCTTATGATCATACACTTCCTACAATGTAAGCCACTTGTACACTTCCTGCAGTGTAAGTCACACGTACACTTCCTGCAGTGTAAGTCACACGTACACTTCCTGCAGTGTAAGTCACACGTACACTTCCTGCAGTGTAAGTCACACGTACACTTCCTGCAGTGTAAGTCACATGTACACTTCCTACAGTGTAAGCCACTTGTACACTTCCTGCTGTGTAAGTCACATGTACACTTCCTGCACTGTAAGTCACATGTACACTTCCTACAATGTAAGCCACTTGTACACTTCCTGCAGTGTAAGTCACATGTACACTTCCTGCACTGTAAGTCACTTGTACACTTCCTACAATGTAAGCCACTTGTACACTTCCTGCAGTGTAAGTCACATGCACACTTCCTGCACTGTAAGTCACATGTACACTTCCTGCAGTGTAAGTCACATGTACACTTCCTATAATGTAAGCCACATGTACACTTCCTACAATGTAAGCCACGTGTACACTTCCTGCAGTGTAAGTCACATGTACACTTCCTGCACTGTAAGTCACATGTACACTTCCTGCAGTGTAAGTCATATGTACACTTCCTACAATGTAAGCCACTTGTACATTTCCTGCAGTGTAAGTCACATGTACACTTCCTGCACTGTAAGTCACATGTACACTTCCTACAATGTAAGCCACGTGTACACTTCCTGCAATGTAAGTCACATGTACACTTCCTGCAGCGGAAGTCACTTGTACACTTCCTGCAATGTAAGTCACATATACACTTCCTGCAGCGGAAGTCACATGTACACTTCCTGCAGTGTAAGTCACATATACACTTCCTGCAGCAGAAGTCACATGTACACTTCCTACAATGGAAGCCACTTGTACACTTCCTGTAGTGTAAGCCACTCGTACACTTCCTGCAGCGGACGTCACTTGTACACTTCCTGCAGTGTAAGTCACATGTACACTTCCTACAGTGTAAGTCACATGTACACTTCCAGCACTGCAAGTCACTTGTACACTTCCTACAGTGTAAGTCACATGTACACTTCCAGCACTGCAAGTCACTTGTACACTTCCTGCAATGTAAGTCACATATACACTTCCTGCAGCAGAAGTCACATGTACACTTCCAGCACTGTAAGTCACATGTACACTTCCTACAATGGAAGCCACTTGTACACTTCCTGTAGTGTAAGCCACTCGTACACTTCCTGCAGCGGAAGTCACTTGTACACTTCCTGCAATGTAAGTCACATCTACACTTCATGCAGCGGAACTCACTTGTACACTTCATGCAATGTCACCTGTACACATCCTGCAAATGTAAGTCACTTGTACACTTTCTGCAGTATCATTTGTATACTTTGTGTAGTGTCACTTGTATACTTCCTGCAATGAGGGTCACTTGTACACTTCTTGCAATGTAAATCACGTATACACTTCCTGAAGTATCATTTGTACACTTTCTATAATGTATGTCACTTGTACACTTTCTGCATTATAAGTCACTTTTGTACACTTCCGGTAATGTAAGTCACTTGAAATGAATACTGATACAAGAAAAAGATACTGCATAACAGCCAGTAAAATTACTGTGTTACTGACAAGAAGGTGCAGATGTAATCACTAAATTCTGCTGCTACTACTGAAATTTTTGCCCTGTTTTCTCACCAGGTGGCTGCAGTCCTCCCGTTCTCGTCAGTCTACAGCAGGAATACCCAGTGAGTGATGTCGGACTTTTCAACTAGTTTCGGTGCCAAATTAAAGATGCATCCTCGGCTGGTTCAGCCCATCACAAACATGCGGTTCTTTGGTGTCCCAACACGTAACCATGTATGACTAATTGAAGTAATAGACTGTATCTGCAATTAGAGAGCAGTGAACACAAAAATGTGTACATTTACATTGTGCATTCATGTAATATTCCAATTTTGTTGAATTAATGTTTTGAGAAATATTAAATTAGTTAATAATTTTTCATGTGTTTTAACCAAAATTACATAAAAAGGTTGCACAAATGAGATACTATATTGTAGTAGATGCTAGGAGGTTTGCTTTTTCACAAAAGATTTGAAAAGGAGAAGAGAAAAATTGAATTGAGGAGGTGCCTTTAATATTGAGTGATGTATTCTCAATTGAGGAGGCACCTTTAATATTGAGGGATGTATTCTCAAATGAAGAAGCACCTTTAATATTGAGTGATGTATTCTCAATTGAGGAGGCACCTTTAATATTGAGGATGTATTCTCAATTGAGGAGGCACCTTTAATATTGAGGATGTATTCTCAATTGAGGAGGCACCTTTAATATTGAGTGATGTATTCTCAATTGAGGAGGCACCTTTAATATTGAGGAGGCACCTTTAATATTGAGTGATGTATTCTCAATTGAGGAGGCACCTTTAATATTGAGGGATGTATTCTCAATTGAGGAGGCACCTTTAATATTGAGGGATGTATTCTCAATTGAGGAGGCACCTTTAATATTGAGGGATGTATTCTCAATTGAAGAAGCACCTTTAATATTGAGGGATGAATTCTCAATTGAAGAAGCACCTTTAATATTGAGGGATGAATTCTCAATTGAGGAGGCACCTTTAATATTGAGGGATGTATTCTCAATTGAAGAAGCACCTTTAATATTGAGGGATGTATTCTCAATTGAAGAAGCACCTTTAATATTGAGGGATGAATTCTCAATTGAGGAGGCACCTTTAATATTGAGTGATGTATTCTCAATTGAGAAGGCACCTTTAATATTGAGGGATGTATTCTCAATTGAGGAGGCACCTTTAATATTGAGGGATGTATTCTCAATTGAAGAAGCACCTTTAATATTGAGGGATGAATTCTCAATTGAGGAGGCACCTTTAATATTGAGTGATGTATTCTCAATTGAGGAGGCACCTTTAATATTGAGGGATGTATTCTCAATTGAGGAGGCACCTTTAGTATTGAGGGATGTATTCTCAATTGAAGAAGCACCTTTAATATTGAGGGATGTATTCTCAATTGAGGTGGCACCTTTAATATTGAGTGGTGTATTCTCAATTAACGAAGCACCTTTAATATTTAATGATGTATTCTCAATTCGTGCAGCTGGTAAACCCACATGTCCATTGCATCTGTGCGATGTTCTATGTCTAATTAATATTAATTAATTAAACACATAATGGTTTTTTGCAAGATTGGCATAGAGCATGCTAAAATAATTGTAAATAGTGTAGAATTACAAAAAATTTACTAGTTAACCAGCTGTCCTTCAGCTGTCTTGTTTTTACCAGGTGCATCAGATTGTCTTAGGTGCAAATCACACATTTAGAAATAAGTGTCGTACAGTAGCTCTCTTCTTCTGTGGCCACTCATTCTGCAAAACTACTTTGGCTGTATAAGAGGGGGAGCCACTGTATACCAGATTACCAGCGATGAAATGGCTAGGGCATCATTCTCAATCGAGAGAACCTGGGTTCAAATCCTTTGCTCCCGCGTCGAACCTTGGGCAAGTTTGTTCACCCTGCGTTGCTCCAGTTCACTCAGCTGTATGAATGAGTACCTAGTAATAGACAGTGGTGGGTATTTGTGTACGACTAGCCTTCACGCAGTAATTGCTGTGTGGCCGATTGCTTCCCAGAGAAGTCAAGATGGTGCCTGACGGAGTAAAGTGCTTTGAACGGTCCTAAGAACTCAATACTGCGCTATATAAGAACGTACCTTTTTACTTTAGCAAGTTTTTGGTGATGTTGTTTAGGCGGTTTGTGTATATATATAGATGTGTGTGATTGTCCATAGGAGAAGTTTGACAAGTCGAAGGACATACGGTTGTTGAGCTTGAACGAGCCGTTACCACCCTACACGTCCCGCAACACTGAATCGGTCGGAGAGCTCTTCATTGACTTCCTCCGATACTATGCACATGATTTTGAGTGAGTTCTTGATGCCAAGGCGCTTCTCTAAACATTCTGATGCAGGCTGGGTCCAATTTCTTGCAACTGTCGATATTAACTAGAAGTTTCTGATTGAAAACGTATAGTCTGGTGTCCAAGTCCAGAACTTTTTTCTTTTGTAGGTCGCCCCCTACATCAAAGATCTGACCTGCCAGATCTGTTGTCTATGACCTAAGGGTCCCTGTTCAGGTGGATGTCACTTGTGAAAATGTATTTCTGGGCTTGGGGGCCATCTTGAAAAATGGCCACCAAATCCAATGTCCTCGTATAATAATAACTATGTCACTTATAACCATATTTCTGGTGTCAATTTGTAGGTTTTCAAGGATTTCAAATATGAACTTCTCAGAGACTCAGACATTCATATCCGCCATTTTTACCAACCAACTGCATCACATAAAGCAGATATTTTTATTTCTGTATAGACTTGTGGACAGCAGTTTAAAAAATATTAAATTTGACCTTTGCTGACATTGATAAGTCCGCCATTTTTAAAGATGGCGCCTGTCTAAACCTATCAATCACTTATCTTAAGAACGACATAATCTAGAGCCACGTGGTTAACGTCCAAATAGTGTTTTCAGTTAAGGCGATTTCAAATATATATTACTTTGGCCTTCGCTGACATTCATGTCTGCTATTTTTTTTAATGTCGCCCGTCAAAGCTCATTATTCCTGCATCTTAAGAATGGCGTAACCCAGAACCATATGATGTTGATGTCACACATTTTTCAGAGGCGACTATTTCAAATACAGTGTGTGCTACTTTTAACCTTCACCGACATTCACATATCTGCCATTTTTAAAGATGGCACCGATAAAGCCAACTTTCCCCATATTTTAGTGCACATGTAGGTTATTGGAACACAATGAAAGCGCTAAGTTCCCAGTAACAATACTGCTACAAGATAATATTCATGTAGTAAAACAAAGTGCAGATTCATTCATGAGTTTTATATACTAATTATTGTTACTAATATTACTATATAATTATACATGACAAGTAACAGTACACAACTAGCACGCAGGATTATGAAATTTTCCAATTTACCCCTTCTCTTTTTTGCCTGTTATGCTCATAAAAAACTTACACTGCATTGGTGGGGTGAGATTCTCCGAAAACTCCCAATTGCAGCCCCCTTGAGGCTCTTCAAAAACCTCCAAGTACTGCCCCCTTGAGGGCTCTCCAAAAACTGCAAACTACAATTCCGCATTCACTTTCACACGTAGTACAAGGCCCGCCTTATGACAATGCAAACGCTGAATTACAGAATACTGTTTTTACCTTGTTATTGGGAAAATTCACCATTTTATGGTCCAACTCAAGATCATAGCATTTGAAAAATAAAAGCTCCGTTATCCAAAGAAACTCGTTAAAAAATTTTTTTTTCTTCAAAAAACCCGTCACAACCAATAATGGGATAACGGGGATGCTAAGGACCTGCCCTTCGCTACATCACCCTACCAGCAGACCCCCTCTCCACCTTTCATTTGGTGGCTTTTTGTGTTTTGAAAAAGCTTGTAAAGTTTAACGATTTCTGTAAAAAAATTATATCCAACTAATGCAAAAACTATTTGCTTCCGTTTGCTTATTATTGTATTTTGCACAAACACATGCGCAAGCAATTGCACATAGTGAATTTGCTGCCTAAAACTATTTGGTAGAATTGACATCAAGTAGCTCCTTTTTAAACATTTTGACTATTTTCTCACAAGATATTACTTAACAATGTGATGGAAACAACTGTATTTTACACCTTTACTCAGGTTAACGAACTATGATGGTAACTTCTACATACTTAAAGATAATCCAACTAATGGTGAATCGACGGCGTACCTCACCAGATGAATTTCCAATAAGAACAGTTTCAACTTTTCCTGTGAACTGTTGTTTCAGTTTTTCGAACCTGGGTATTTCAATACGACGAGGGTGTAGCATGCCTCGCTACGTGATATCACAACAAGACACATGCCACAACCCGCCTGGACAGTGGAAGTGCCTCTGTATCGAAGGTGATTACCTAATCAGAAAGCTACCAACATTATTCTTCTTGCATTTTAATGTTTCTGTACAGTTTAGTTGTTTGGTAAGTGTCTGGATGTTTTGGTCATTCTACATTCTGTAAATTGATGTTTTACTGCTCAAAAGAAAGGTACATTTTATATTACCTGAGTGAACGTACACTGATGTTTGTTTCTACTGCTGAATACTACTAATACGACTCCAGTGGCTGACATAGTGAGTGGGTGGGTGGGTGAGTGAGTGAGTGAGTACTGAATGCTAAGTAATTTTCATGTTAAGATATATATCAACTTAACATTTTAATACCAAAATCATCTTGTGAGGGAGGATGTAGTGTTAATTTATTTTATAACGGAACATAAACCCGATATGAATGATATGGTGTATTGGTAAACAAGTATATTATCAGTTCATATAGTTACATACATAAACCAAGAACATTCACAGAAGTCCATTTACAGTCTATAACTAAAGTGCACTTTAAAAGTTCTTTTGTGCTGCCTCCAATATATTGATCTCATTTATTATCAGTAAAACATTTAACTCTTGTTTCTACAACAAAACATATTTTGAAATAAATTACCAATGTTTCCTGGATGCACATTTCTGTAGAGCCGTTTGACCTGAGCAACACTGCGAGATCCGTCTACAACGATTACATCTTCCTGCGCATCCAGCGCGTGTTTCGACGCAGCTATGACTTGATGATGAAGACCAGCAACGTTCAGTCGATACTACAACAACCGCTGTGATGTGTCGCAACATTCCCGTGTGTGAGGATCAGGGTCATTGTGCATGTGTCACTTCGCGTGAACTGTCAATGTGTGCGTACCCACATTGTTATTTGCGTTCAACTAAATAGGAGATGAACTGTCGGATAATGGGTTCGATGCATGTTTGTTTATGTACATTGGAGATTTGTTTGAACATGTGTGTGTTCAAGTGGGATATCTTGGATGCAGTGGTGAACTGATGAAGTGTAGGCGTACACAATAGACATGATTGAGTTTAGTATCTGTTCCTGCGAAGAGTGATATCCAAAGATGAATTTAAAGAAAATCTTGGATTTTGTTACCAGAAAGAAGCAGTGACTGATGGTAGAGACGTATGGATGTGATAAATATGAAACACTGTTTCAGTCTTTGAGGTGCAGCTGTTTAGTCCTGTAAACAGTGACACCAAATTTGAGCAACTAGTTTTAATTGTGTGGTTATAAGTAATGGGTTAGAAAAGTTATGTCAGTAATATTTTTTGAAGAATATCCATTTTAAAAGATAGCATGGTTTTCTGATGTTAAGAAAATATTAATTTTGCAGAGTTCTGGTATTGTCAATGTTCAGTTTGGGGTAATTTTTTCAGAGTTTCGTTATGTTTCTGAGTCAGTGTGAAACATTGATATGGCCCAATTTTTGTGTTACATTTGCTTCGTTTGAATAGTTGACTGTTTTAATAGCCAGTAATGTGTGCTTTTATTACTCGTATTCCTATAACTAATATTAAATTAAGTTTTTATGTTTTTGTGAATAATGAAAGTAAATTTTGGGGACACATCTGAATGCACCAGGTAGCACGCCTAGAAATATATTCTAGATAAGAATACAACTTCTCAAACTGCATATACCCGGGTATATTAAAGGTTTCTACCATGGTATTATAATATTATGTGACAGATGTTTTATCATAAAGCATACATTTGTTAGTCTGATATATAATCCAGTTGTTTGAATGCCTTTTGTGTTGTGAATCAATTAGAGCTCAAAACCGTTAACAAATAATTGAATGTACTTTCCAGGGCATTCAGTTTGCAGCTGAGAAATGTTAATGAAAAACAGGTGTTTATTTAATTGATAGTGAATGCTGATTATTTTCCTGACACTCGGAGGACACTGAAACAGTTTTATCGTACATGGAAAGTACACAAACACATACAAAAAAGGTGTATTAGTTTGTACAGAGTCTGGTAAGTTATTTATTGTGTCGATTACATTGTTCGGTTCATTGTCATTTTGTATTGTAAAGTCTATTAGTTTCAATGGCAGGAGTGACCGTCTTGTGCTGATTGTATAGAGTGACTGCGAAACATGTTTACAAGTGATTCACTGGAATACTTTTTGCGTTTTTCATCTAACCTTACACGTTAGCTGTACTGGTAGCAGACAACTCATACCAGAGCAACTGAAACCACTCTCGCAGTCCAGAAGTGGCAGTTTGACTACACTAACTACCCCTGACAGACATCATACGCAGTGTACTCAGCTGAGTCAGGTGTACTTGTTCCTAGTGACTGCCTCAGCTGGTCAGAGAATGGTGCAGACTCGTGCCCCATGTCAAAGATGAAGCCAGCGACTCCAGGGAATCCATGTTTAATTACCCGTTCGACCATTCTCAAGTGGCTGAGCAGTATTGTGTATTCAAATAATTACTTCTACTTCCCGAACATTACATGTAACATGAGCCATGGTTGGCTGAAACGATCAACAGCCGAATCATGGTAGGCAACAAAATTATTATATTTCGCAAGGCAATCTACCAGGGGTATCGAGACTGATGTAACCAGCAGTGCCCTCTGGATGACAAACTAGAAACACGTCAACTTTTGTTAAGAGACAGACTAATGACATTTTGTTTGCTTTATGTTGGCACCATATCTGGAAGCTAACAAAATATTTGTGAATTCCCTCACGATACCATCAGAATGTGACCCAGCACAGCAAACTGGGTATTAAAGGGACTAAAAAACCCTATTGCTTCAATTCAGATTATATTACATCTTCCTGTATATTTTCATTTCCACCAAAACAATAATTTTACCAGAATTCAATATATTGATAATTTAAAAATTTACGCCGTGCAACAGGTCTTCTTCGAATATGCATGTTTGGCACGCTTTTCGGTATGCCTAGATGCGAGGCGCGTATGTCGTACAACATGCCAACACTTTCACTATATTCACAGCATGTTTACAACAATAGATATTGGGTCGAAGCAAGCGTCCGAATGAGTTATTGTGTGGTATTCCAATGTAATATAAACACTAGTCATAGAAGAACAAGCATTTATTTTACGGTTCCACAACCAACTTTGTTGAAAAAATGAAGCGATAGAACCTCCGCTCTAGTCAACCTGACAACGTCAACAAGACCAGCCGACCACAAAAACCTTCGTCACTTCAGCTTTTGAGAAAATTGATTTCGATTGTGACCCAATAAAAGTAATCTACATCAGTAAACATACACACAAAAATACTGTATCCAACTGCAGAAAGTAACGTTATATGATATCATAACATTACATGAAGGAAGAGCTGTACAATTTCGCACAACCCTGAATTCGGTTAATTCTTTTTCCGTCAGTCTCTGGGCCGAGTGGTTAAGTGCGTTGGCTCAGCTCACATCTGGTTTTACTACCGACACGGGTTCAAGCCTAAAACCAAACTTTAAAAAAAATGTATTTTTATTTATCTTTTCGCAAAGTAATATAAACCAAGCCATTTTTACACTGTTTATCATTAAGTATATAAAATGTTTTGTAGTAATATTATATTTCCTGGAATATACAATTTCCGCTGATTTGTATGTTTTTATTTACATTTATCCAGACAAACTACAATTTGTCTTCACATATATAATTATGATATACTACTGTATAGTATATGGTAGAGATTAATCTTCAATTTTAATCAGTGCAATAAACACACATTACCAATTGGGACAATTCTTTCTTTGATGCTATTTTCATTGGTAATGTAGGTTTATTGCACTGATTAATCTGAATATTAATCCCTTTACCATATACTGTACAGTAGTTTATTATAATTATATATGTGAAGATAAACTGTGGTTTATCTGGATAAATGAAAATATAAAACTTACAAGATCAGCAGAAATTGTACATTCCCGGTGATATATTATTTTTGTTGCAAATAAATAATGACTACAAAACATTTGATATATTTAATGATAAACAGTGCATGATATTGTAAAAATGGCTTTGTTTATATTACTTTGCAAAAAGATAAATAAAAATAAACTTTTTAAAAAGTTTGGTGTTTGGCTTGTATCGGTAGTAAAACCAGGCGCGTCCACCCACACCTTTGGAATTGGCCCCCGTTTAGGTTACAGTAAGCTGAAGTTGTGGTGATGTGGCGGCAAAACAATTCTCAACAGTACCTTCACCCCGCCCTCACGTCTCCCAATGTCATGATCCTACGGCACGACAGCGAAGTTGTGCTGAAGGTCCAGCTCAGACCACTGGATATGAATTTGCACTACCAACTCTGGATCCACCCCTGGTCATATAGAGCAGACTCGCTGTAACTTACACAACATGGTGCAGGTCAAACAGGAAGTAGTCACGTAGATGTACCTTGTGCCCCCCCCCCAGATCCACATCTGGCTTAATAACAAATCTTCACACTTCATAGTGATTTGATGTTCTTTACTAAAGAAAACATTGAAAATACATACAGTGTATAGCAGATGGTGTAAACAATTGGAAAAAATAAGCATCACCGACACATTTGCAGCCACTATGTTTGTTATATAACTAAAATCACGACAGTACACATTGGCCGTGTAAAGTATGCATAAACTGTACATTTATCTAGATAAAACATCGAACATGCGTAGGATCGAACAGTAATTCCACAAAATAAAAGATTTTTCTGCAACAGTAATAAAATAAATCAGAACATGATTTATGCAGCAAGAACTCACTTGAATTAATAAAAACACAGCAAGGATGTGCACAAGTTTGACTGCCACTTAGTCATTTTATTTTGGTGGAGGTCTGCATCTCAAATTTGTTGGGGGACAATGTAGAGATGTTAAAATTTGGTTCACCCCTCTCCATCCACCCGTCTTCCTGTGCCCATGCCGTCTCCCACCCTTTCTCTCTCCCAAGCTTTCCTGCATAGCCCTTGCCCCCTTCACAGATTAATGCCCCCTTAGCTTTGTAATGTTGGAATACTTTTTTGCGTGTTTCACCTAACCTTATTGACTAGCTATGGTTATAGCAGAATAACTCCTCACAACTACTAAATGTCATCACATTCCCATAAAAATACTTCAATTATCATTACACTGCATTTAGTTTAGTAAGAGTGCATACTTTGTTAAAATCTTGAAAAAAATTACTTGTATCATTAGGTTGGGTAACCTGGAAAAGTGTGAATAACCCTCTTTGTAGTGCAGTATGTAGAACCTATTTTCTCGTGAGTTTCCCTATTCACTTTAATAAGTTTCACGTTTACCCTGTCTTCCAGTCTAGTTGCTTTATTCACCGAGTTTCCAGCCCACCCCTCTACCTTCACCCCTTCCCAACCTCAATACTGTAACATATCAGGGTAAACCATGGAATAGACAACCTACAAAGAGAACACATTATAACATTTTCTTAACTACACCTAACTAGTCACATGTTAAAAGAAATGCAGTGGCAAAGCTAAGCGTAATAAGACAATAGTTCAAAAGTAATACAAATGTTGCAAATCTTTAGTTCAAAGAACAAATTAAATGATTCCGAGCTCGGCGGATGGAAGAAAAAGAAAATTGTAGCTGCCCCCTATTCTGGGCCTCGGAATACACCAACAATGTTTCATATGTAATGTTGCCCTGGTCTAAATGCCAAACTTTAAAGGAAGGTTGTCCGTTTGTTTGTTATTGTAAAATCCAGTATAACCTACATTATAATATATATAATTTTTAAGGAACCTTTCTTGTTGTTGAAATATGTTTTGGGAGAAAACAGTTTGTTCACATGTGGTGTGTCACTTTTGAAGATGTTATCTCAGGTTTATTACTAATGAGATGGCTATGTGCCTTTGAGCAGATTTGTTCCCCGGATACACGGCACTCTATAAATGCTTTATAATAATGATACGTCATTGTAGCCCCAGAATTATCGAGCTCACTATCTGACAATTTTTAGTGACATCTTGGTGATTTTTGTGGAACTGTTGCATTCAAAAAAAAATTCTGTTTCGGTAAAACACATATGGATGGTAAGTATGTTAGAAGACGTGGTAAGTATGTTAGAAGACGTGCAAATTTTTACAATAAAACAGGTTTTTACAATAAAATAAGTCTACAATAAAAACGAACAGACAATCTCCCTTTAAAATCTTTACCACATCTGTGGCTGGTACTCGCGGCACGGTCATTCCAAGAATTGTTACAACATACACGTTTACATTCTACACTACTCAAGCACCTCTGCTAAGTAAAAATGGGTATTAAAAGATTGGTGTTTTTGCAACATGACATTTCTATGCCCATACACATGTATCATGTAAAAGTTTGGTCCCACAACTTTTCTTCCACCACCACATTACTCCATCTCGTTTAGATGAAATATAAAACCAGCCATAAAAGACATACAAAAAACTCAGATCGGGATAACGTCTTCCAAGAATTTCAAACAACCGACTGTGACATTCATTTTGTGACATTTTTGTAAGCAAACATGTTGTGACAAGTTTGTCCAGGAGAAGGTAAATGCAATGGCATAATCCTGTCATTTCACACGACTAGTTATACAATTAAAATTTACATAATAATGCCTCCAACTGTAGGCATTTCCATAAAAACGTTGGCTTTGCTTGTATTCCCATGAACCAAACTTATTTTCTACGGCAATTGTTTAGTTTTAAAACACTCATTAGTAAATGAATGAGATAGTGAATGTTTCCAGTAATTCTTCACTATTTTGAATTTGAAGTATCTTCAGTGAACACTCCAGCCCTCTGAAGGATTCACCTGGGATTTTGCATGAAATTATCTCAGTCCATTCAGAATACTGCAGCAGCATTTGCTTTGAAATTTGTCCTCATTCATGCTTCGTGCAGCTGTTTGGACCCTTCTTGAAATATTGATTCCATGTAACTTGAAGGGAAGTCATTTCATACCCACATACCCAGAATCAAGAAGTCTTCAGTTTACTGTGCTTGCTAAAAAGCCTGATTGACATTGCTGGCGTAATGAACCTGCTAGACTATAACAGCCACTCTACAAAATAAGAATTGACATAATGGCCCATTTGCAGGCTTCGATTTTAAAAATCTCTGATTAACTAGTGAATTAAATACATTCAAATGTTGACGGTGCATAGCAGAGATGTCTTGCAACTGTCTCTATATGCGTCAGACATATACACTGATCTCGATATAATGGATCAGAAGCGTAACTTTAAGTGACCAACTGCATTTAAACTTGGCCGCCATATTGCTCTACTTATTTTTATGCAGTTCTTCACCAATTCTGCACATTTGTGTCCAAAGTTTTTTGAAATGTTCACGTATAGGCTCAACTTTTATCAGAGCTCTTCCATAATGATCCCACCAGAAGTGATGTGGACATTTACGCGCCATATTGCACTTTTATTGTCTGGCATTATTGCCTATTGTGGTATGCAACATGGCAGACACGCAATGACCATCACTTCCAATCCACTACAGATCAATGTATAACTTTACTAGGATTTAAAGTTGCATTCTGAATAAAACTACAATTTTTAACTGTTTTTAAGAAAGTGTATAAATCATGAACAATATTGATCTATTAGATCATACTTATTACACTTGCTTACATATATGTCACTTTGGCATTTGATTGTTATTTCATAAGATATGCTTTTGCAAAATTACTGGTCATCACGTCCCACCAGAGGAATAATAATTGCATGGCACGTGCATATACATTCTCGTCTTTTGCACCGTGTTATCTTAAAATTGCATTTTCAGGGAAGAGATATATAGTGAATTTTGATTTACAGAATATTTTTCTTTAAAATATGGAGCATCTCAGAATGCAATTTTAAGGGGGTTAACCACCCCTCAACTCCACGCCTTCATCCTGTTACTGTGGAGTTCCTCTCCTCGTAGTCGTGTTGGTACATGGGGTGGGCATCGCAGTCACGAATATGCCCAGAGACGAGGCACTGAATGATCCACTCGGCCGACACCAGGGGAATGTGTAGCTGCTGGGCACGGTGGAACACGCTCGGACTTATGTGGCGGTCAGCGACGACCAAGTCCAGCTGGCTTGACTCACCTACAGCAGTCAGAAACAGCAACATTAATGAGCCTCGATCAACATTCCGCAATCCCTGGCTCGCGGGCCAAATTTGGCCCATGTACGGTTTCCAGCTGGCCTGTGAGACCAGCACTAAGAATCGGAAATTGTCACAAGCAGCAAACAAGGGCATGTTCTATCATACAACAGTGTTTGTTGGCAAAGATGTGGAGAGGTTCTGGCGAGATATAAGTGAATTTGATGGGTTTCCTACATGTAGTTAATTCTTAACGAGCACCAATGAAATGGCATGTCTTACCTAATTAAAAAAGCTTTATCTGCAGACAAAATTTGGCCCATTCCTAAAAAAGTTTGCAGAATGCTGATCCACATCCTTATCTATTCTACTGTCTTGGAAGCTTAACTATTTTCTATTACTGACCCTAACCCTAAGTATGTATGTTAATAACCTTAACTCTAACTAATAATGAGATTAAAACTAACCATTTATTCCCACTGTATGATTGGAGCTGGTTCCAGTGATTACTCACGCAGTCCCATCTGAAATGACGGTTATGGACCCAAAACGTGTTTCCATTGTATTCAGACAGCTTTTATATTTACAGAATAGAGACAAACAGACCTGATTTGCAGCTGCGGATAGGGAACTTGTGGATGAGATGACACCCCGCCGTCTCCAGCACATTTACCCAAACCTCCTTGAAAAGCACGTTGTCTGAGGACACCATCAGATGTAGCCCCTCCAAAGGTCTCGTAGCAAAGTTCCTGTAAAGAAGCCATCATAGTTAGCCCCTCCAGTGGTCTTATAGCAAAGTTCCTGCAAGGAGACCATCACAATTAGCTTCTCCAATGGTCTCAAAGCAAAGTTCCTGTGAAGAGATCATCATAGTTAGCACCTCCAAAGGTCTCGCAGCAAAGTTCCGACAAGGAGACCGTCATGGTTAACCACTCCAGTAACACAAATTTGGAAATACACTTTAACCATTTCAGTACGACAGGTCGGTTTTCTGGCCGCACTGTCTATGACGCTTCAGTTCGACAGGCCGGTTATTCGGCATTGACAATGTCTGCTATTCAAATCGTTTTTATTCATAATAATCCACTATGTGGAGCCACTTGTTGTGTACGGTTGTCAAGGTGAATAAATTAGCTATTCAGCAGTGGTCATCATTTATTATCGCTCAATAATAGTTTATGGTGATTTTCGCGGTTTTTAATGATGGATTATCAAAATCTGTGGTGGCGACAATGGCGGACGGCATTACTTCAACTAGCGATCTACCACCGTACGTTTTGGACAGATTATTTGATAGTTTTAGCGAAGAATCTTTGTCGGATGTTGACGATCGACATAATAACGATGTCGGCGAACTTAGTATACAACTGAGTTCAACAACTGCAAAAACATTGAAATCTTGGCGGAGATCTTGGATTGTTGGTTGCCATGACAATGGAATGTAAATTTGAAATGGCTGATGTTATTCGCTGATTATCATACTTTCCGAAAATATATAACATTCCTATTTATAAAAAGCATTTTTGTTGCTCAAATCTTGACTTGAAGTGAGGTAGTCTTCACTATGCATATTCACTGGGAATACAGTATTCAGTGGTCACAGCTGGTCAGGGCTGTAGTACTGAAATGGTTAAATAATAAATCCACCACCTGCAGAGACAGACTGTGGATTGGCAATGTCGTTCGTACAAACCTCTCAATGATCTTGTTAGTCTCGACGTCCATCCCAGCTGGCAGCAGATAGTTCTTGTCATCTTGCAGCGCCCCCTGTCAGCAAGACAAGTAACAAATGTTGCGACGGAACTTGATGGAATATTTTTGTAGCGTGGCCATGGAGCAGTGTGATAATAACACATTTATAGCACCTATGACGTGTACTCCTAGACGGTTTGCATCCAGCAAGTTTCACGGTGCAACTGTTGAGAAGTAACGCCTTTATTTTATTGGAATTCCTCGTTGGTTAATTAAGGGTTCTTACCAGTACCAGGATTCATACTGGACGTCAGAAGGACGTAAATCAACTGTTCATAACTTTACTCATGGTTTCTGCGAATGTTCCAAGGTCCTCCAATCAGTTGGGGTTGTTTCACACAACTACTGAAGAACCTCTTCACACATTAACTGCTCACATTTATGTCAGAACAAATGAATGAATACTTCAGCAAACCGTCTTCCGCGTGTATATGCGGATGGATATTTTTACTAGTGACAGCAACAGATTTCTATAGCACCGATACGTTCAGCAACGTGAGCTAAGAGGCCCTACACTCTATACAATCGTTAGACTCTACATCCACAATAGATCAGCTACAAGGTTCTACTACGAGTGAACACACAAAGAGGCGAGTGGCAGGCCTTTACCCAGCAATACTTTTTTGCCAGTCTTAGTCAAGTGTTCCTTTTTGCCACACAAATGGCTTCATTCACACCAATCACAGCCATTATTGCCCAGTTTATTTTTTATTATAACAAACCAGTGTCATTTGAGCCGTTTATTCAATTAGTAATGATCCATTTTAATTGTGCCAATGATAGTCATTAATGTGGGCCCCAAGATTTGCAACTATCACTTAATCTAGTGGCCAGCTGGCCCCTTCTAAATTCCAGTCTTGAAGACAGGCAGACGGGTCTCTGGCTAAGCCCCTAGTGAGTGGACCTTGTAGCCTAAGACAGTAGACTTTAAATGTTCCAAAGTTGGGGTATTAATATATAGGTAACAACAAAACAAACAATGAGGGATGAGTTACGTAAGACGACGACTGACCAGGTTGCATGAGTCTCGCACCCATAGATGGGAGACGCAAGCGACATCCGCGGCGAGACAATGCAGGTATTTGAGCGTGCGCTGGTAGGTGTCAGACACAAGGAAACAGTGCATCGCAGTGTGAACCTGTACGTGGAAAACAACATATCAAAATTCCATTTTCCTGCCGTGTTTTAGTCATCACATCAGCTCGCAAAGTTCAGAACAGGTCGCAAAGTTCAGAACAGGTCTCAAAGTCCAGAACAGGTCGCAAAGTTCAGAACAGGTCGCAAAGTCCAGAACAGGTCGCAAAGTCCAGAACAGGTCGCAAAGTTCAGAACAGGTCGCAAAGTCCAGAACAGGTCGCAAAGTTCAGAACAGGTCGCAAAGTTCAGAACAGGTCGCAAAGTCCAGAACAGGTCGCAAAGTTCAGAAAAAACAATAGCATTTTACAAAGTTTCAAACCACCACCCGTCCCCCCTAATGTGGTGTGGGATTTGCAGTTCTGAGGGATCAAAAATAGCTCCCCAAAACAGACACACCGGATTCAACCGATGTAACATGGTTACCAAGACATCACCCACCACGCTGCCTAGTTCTGATATCCACAATAGCGTCAATGTGCATTGATATATTAAGTTCCAAGACATCCACCACGCTGCCTAGATCTGATATCCACAATAGCGTCAATGTGCATTGATATATTAAGTTCCAAGACATCCACCACACTGTCTAGTTCTGATATCCACAATAGTGTCAATGTGCATTAATACATTAAGTACCAAGACATCACCCACCACGCTGTCTAGTTCTGATATCCACAATAGTGTCAATGTGCATTAATACATTAAGTACCAAGACATCCACCACGCTGCCTAGTTCTGATATCCACAATAGTGTCAATGTGCATTGATATATTAAGTACCAAGACATCACCCACCACGCTGCCTAGTTCTGATATCCACAATAGTGTCAATGTGCATTGATATATTAAGTACCAAGACATCACCCACCACGCTGTCTAGTTCTGATATCCACAATAGTGTCAATGTGCATTAATACATTAAGTACCAAGACATCACCCACCACGCTGCCTAGTTCTGATATCCACAATAGCGTCAATGTGCATTGATATATTAAGTTCCAAGACATCCACCACGCTGCCTAGATCTGATATCCACAATAGTGTCAATGTGCATTAATATATTAAGTTCCAAGTCATCTACCACGCTGTTTAGTTCTGATATCCACAATAGCGTCAATGTGCATTGATATATTAAGTTCCAAGACATCCACCACACTGTCTAGTTCTGATATCCACAATAGTGTCAATGTGCATTGATATATTAAGTACCAAGACATCACCCACCACGCTGCCTAGTTCTGATATCCACAATAGTGTCAATGTGCATTGATATATTAAGTACCAAGACATCACCCACCACGCTGTCTAGTTCTGATATCCACAATAGTGTCAATGTGCATTGATATATTAAGTACCAAGACATCACCCACCACGCTGTCTAGTTCTGATATCCACAATAGTGTCAATGTGCATTAATACATTAAGTACCAAGACATCACCCACCACGCTGCCTAGTTCTGATATCCACAATAGCATCAATGTGCATTGATATATTAAGTTCCAAGACATCCACCACGCTGCCTAGATCTGATATCCACAATAGTGTCAATGTGCATTAATATATTAAGTTCCAAGTCATCTACCACGCTGTTTAGTTCTGATATCCACAATAGCGTCAATGTGCATTGATATATTAAGTTCCAAGACATCCACCACACTGTCTAGTTCTGATATCCACAATAGTGTCAATGTGCATTAATACATTAAGTACCAAGACATCACCCACCACGCTGCCTAGTTCTGATATCCACAATAGTGTCAATGTGCATTGATATATTAAGTACCAAGACATCACCCACCACGCTGCCTAGTTCTGATATCCACAATAGTGTCAATGTGCATTGATATATTAAGTACCAAGACATCACCCACCATGCTGCCTAGTTCTGATATCCACAATAGTGTCAATGTGCATTGATATATTAAGTACCAAGACATCACCCACCACGCTGTCTAGTTCTGATATCCACAATAGTGTCAATGTGTATTAATACATTAAGTACCAAGACATCACCCACCACGCTGCCTAGTTCTGATATCCACAATAGTGTCAATGTGCATTAATATATTAAGTACCAAGACATCTACCACGGTGCCTAGTTCTGATATCCACAATAGTGTCAATGTGCATTAATAAATTAAGTACCAAGATATCACCCACCATGCTGTCTAGTTCTGATATCCACAATAGTGTCAATGTGCATTGATATATTAAGTACCAAGACATCCACCACGTTGTCTAGTTCTGATATCCACAATAGTTTCAATGTGCATTGATATATTAAGTACCAAGACATCCACCACGCTGCCTAGTTCTGATATCCACAATAGTGTCAATGTGCATTGATATATTAAGTACCAAGACATCTACCACGGTGCCTAGTTCTGATATCCACAATAGTGTCAATGTGCATTGATATATTAAGTACCAAGACATCCACCACGCTGCCTAGTTCTGATATCCACAATAGTGTCAATGTGCATTGATATATTAAGTACCAAGACATCCACCACGCTGCCTAGTTCTGATATCCACAATAGTGTCAATGTGCATTGATATATTAAGTACCAAGACATCTACCATGTTGTCTAGTTCTGATATCCACAATAGTGTCAATGTGCATTGATATATTAAGTACCAAGACATCTACCACGCTGCCTAGTTCTGATATCCACAATAGTGTCAATGTGCATTGATATATTAAGTACCAAGACATCTACCACGGTGCCTAGTTCTGATATCCACAATAGTGTCAATGTGCATTGATATATTAAGTACCAAGACATCCACCACGCTGCCTAGTTCTGATATTCACAATAGCGTCAATGTGCATTAATATATTAAGATCCACTCGATAGTAGGCACCACTGCACCAATTTATTTTCCAACAATACATGGCAACAATAAACACCCCCGTATATGCATTTAATGCTTTAAATAAGTATTTTGGGACTTGCAAACTTATGCAACACAGGCAAATATGTAATAAACAGTGTGATACAAAATAAACAATTCTCATACCAGATCGAGGTCAAACTTCTCGAGAAAGACACCTCCCCCAGCCTCTATCTGAGCAATCAGATGCTCCTTGTCAAACGGCACAACTTCATCTGTAACAAACAATACCTGTTACAACAGTCGATACTCTGTAACATCCACTAACTGTTACAGCAGTTGATGTTCTGTAACACCCACTAACTGTTACAACTGTACAATTTCATATGTAACAAATACTAACTGTTACAACAGTAATCTGTAATATCCACTGTGTAACTGTTATTATTATTGTAAACTATTATTACGCACACAGATATATCAATTTTTATGATCTACCTGGACTTTTATACTCAAAAATTTGACAGAAGACTTTCTTTCATATGTTGTGTGTTTTGAACAAGGCTTTTTGCATAATGGGATACTGGCCACGTTTGTTAAATGGCAACTGAACACCAGACTTTCAGTTCAGTACATGTCCAATGAGCGTTTCATAAGTGCAAGTAACGGCAGAGGTGATAGTGCTCAGGTTTTACCAATTTGTTACCAGCGACATCTCAACTAACCTTCGCTGCCGCTTTCTTCCATCGCACAGAGGTCACCTGACAATATGTGTTGCCATGGTGACTTGACTGGCTTTTTTTCACCCTCCGCCTTTTCGGCGTGAGTCAGGAGGAAAGCGAACCCTTGGAAGAGCCTGCTCCCTTTTGGTGGGATCGCTCCCTTCGACGTGGGAAACAAAGCTGGAGAGCAAGTGGGAGAGAAAGCTGAAGACTGAAGACAATTTAGGACACATCCCAAATGATGAAAGAAATATTTTGTACACGTAACTGACAATAAAAGAATAACTTTGCATATTCTATGACTGCTCTGCACTAGCTGCCCTTGCATAGGAATAAATATATCAACATGTGCATGAAAATATTCTTGAGTTTTACAAATCTGACATTCTCTGATGTTACTGTTGACACCATATGGAACAGTTCAGGATTTGGCCAAATCGTTCTTCACTTTGGAAGTCCACAGAGAGAAGTCACAGTACAGTAAACCTCAGATATAAGGAACAGTGAAATAAAAAATGCAGGTCTGGACCCATATATTTTCATTTTACATTGAATACTATGGAATAAAGTGTTTTTCCCTGTTTAGATCAAACACTTGATTGTAGGCTTCTTATTCACCGATTTCAAACTTATTTCTGTCAGCATGACGGAGTTGGTGATCAATTTCAGGGATAACAAATTTAAGAAATAACAAATAAATTAGCTGGTCCCGAGCAATTCATTATATCCGAGGTTTACTGTATTTCCAAAACACAAAAGAAAATCAAGTTAGGTGAATCCTTTAAGTCCCAGAGAAAGGGCTACAAAACACAAGATATGACTTGTGTTTTGATGTGGCACTAGAATTAGTTGAAAGAAAAAACTTACCAGCTCTTGCCTTGTTTAAAGTCCTTGGTTTTTCTTGAGGGGAGATGAACGAATTTTCAAGAGGACCAATTCCATCATGTTTGTCTAAAACAGGTGTACACAACTTGCTGATCTTCTCTGTTATTCCACAGCTGACCACAGCTTCTAAAACTTCCATTCTATGACCCATTTGTCATTACATCTTTCCAGTGAATCAACACGCCCCATAAACAATATACCATTTTTCTCAATTTCATATAAACTCAGTTTCTTTCATATAATATGCAATTTAAAGATAAGTTTCTTTCATATAATATGCAATTTAAAGATAAAATGGCGCACATTACAACAAATTTGTTTATTATGCAACTGGCCAGACCTGGGGACCGGTAATTTTGCAAAACCATAATTTATCAAACAATATATAAAACGCGAAAGTGACATATCTGATAGCAAGTATGGTCAAATAAGTAAATACTATTCATATTACACAAGCATTTTATTAAAAACCGTTAAAATGGTACTTTAACTCACAGTGCAACTTTAAGGAGGCCATTATGGATTACAAGTTGGCTAACTTCTTTATTATCACACTGATAATTATTTAACGGAACACAAATAGTCATGCAGCACAAACAAGATATTGTACAAATTCGACTATAAAACTAGTTTATTTGTTTCCATGAAAATACTCGTGGGGTTCTAGGAAACAGTGATAGGGTACTTCTATAACAACGAACTCGTTTCAAATGATAGCACATTTACCGGCAGCATAATTCCATAAACTTGTTCTCAAGGAATACAAAATATGAGTGATAATAGCATTATCTGTGCACTGGAGAATGCAGACCTTGCAAAGATTATCGTTGTTTTAGCAACAAACTATCCACAACCACTTGGCCCTGAAAACGCCCAAATTATACATCTTCTTCCATTAATGGGTCGTTTATTTTGAAAAGCAAAAATACACTTAGACACATTCATGAAAATAATATTGTTCCATTTCCTCACCGCATTCCTCCAAGCATCCCTTCCCTTCTTCAGGGGTTGGTGTGCTTGAGGCTACATCCATCTCTTCTAACTTCCCTTTTCTACCCTTCCTTGGGCCTGTCCGAGGAGTTGCTTTTCCAATTTTCTTTTTTGAAGAAGTCACTCTCGCTGGCTTGGAGGTACTGCTCGCAGCAGAGGCACTTCCTAAAGGTCAAAAACCAGTTTTCCAGAATCACATAAATTTCTTTTTACCACATTGATAGTAATTTACCTTCACAGAGGCATTTGCGTACCTTTCATGCCAGCTTGATCACGTGACGTCCTAAGTTGCTTCAATGGCACCACCTAGTGAGTGAAACATTCATACAAACTGATGTTAACAGTAATTTTGGATTGTAAAAATCACAAGTTCTCACCATGTGTTGGTGGAGGAGGGGGGATTGAACCAATACAAAGTTATTTTATTTTACAAACTTATGAGAGCTACCTTAAGTTTGCGACAGTTTTAACAAAGATTAAAACAAAGATTAAAACAGCACCTACAAAACTAACAAGCACAACAGGTGATAACTATGTCATAACAGTGTCAAAATACGTACGTAATTCAACCCCATTATTGCACCTCAGAATATGGTTAATACCTTCTGTGTTCAGTTTCCGTGGCCGGCCACGTTTTGGTGTTGGCGTACTCGTACATTTCGGACCCAGTTTCCGTTTCTTGTCACTTTTCTCGGCTGTTCCCAAAGCTGGTCTCCCAGGTCTCTTTTTAGTGGATGCAGTTTCTTCCTGCATCTCTCGCAGACACGACCCTTCGTCAGTAGGTTCCAGCTGACCGATTTCTTCTTTTCCAGTAACACCGCCAGATGGAGCTGCTGGAGTTGTCAGATGTTCGCGTCCTGTAGCGTTGTCGGGCGTCGACTGGGGATCTGGTAGTTTTTCAGAAGTAGCTGCGTGAATATTTCGTTGTTTTCGCGAACTGCGCGGAAGGCTTGAAGGAATCATTGGCGTACCTCGGGTTCTACGTTTCCCCGACACCAGGTTGTCTGAAAAAGGAAACAAATGGTAGTTTTTGTAAAATATGCTGTATAAGTTGTAACTAAACTTATTTTAATGGGTATCAGTAAGATCCAAGTATGAGTGTAGAATCTTTATAAAAGAAACAACATTTGTAATTAAATAACACCAACATTGACTGATGGACTCAAATATATTAGGTAAGACTTAACAAGATCAATAATCCACTATTAGTTATCTATGTATGTCATGTATTTGTTTTGTTTATTTCATATGGTTAGAATTGCACATTATATTATAATAATTATAATTCCCCGTTTATGATGCCTATAGTACTATTACAAGCTATCCTCTCTACTTCCTGTGCAGTTCTACTCCAGTTCATTATTAGGATACAGAAATTTCAGGATTTACTTCAGCAGTTTTTAGTAAAATTATTTATTTTGTTTTTATGCTTTAAAGGTTTTACCGAGTCAGCTTTGCTGTCAATATAGCTCCAACACAGTGTGTTAAACAGACTGTGCAACAACAGCAAAAGTCACAACTATTTTAGATGGGGTTGCACCTAGTATAGTTTATTAATAAATAAACTTGTGGCATACCAAGAGAGACGTTCAACCGGCTTTTGTTTTGGGGAGTAGCACACGTCCCTCCAAATGACCTCAGTACCTCAGCAGCTTGCTTCGAGTTCAGGTTCACCTTTGACCTCGGCAGACTAAGAAAGGAAAGAATTTACAAAATAAACAACTTCAGTCTAAAAATGACAATTTTCTGCTGAAGCAATCAAAGTAAGGATACAAACTGAGATATCATCTCACATACCTCATTGTATTCCCATCTTCCTCAAACTTCACGATGTAACCATGCTCATTGTCATGGCTACCATCGTCATGGTTACTGTAGTGACCAATCACGGTTGCTGGCTTGATCCACCCGTCGATGCAGCCTGCGAACACGTTCTGCCCTATCATGAGCAGCTCACAGACGAACATGTCACAAACGGCGACCCTCAAAACATCTCCGTCCTCGAAGGTCACTGTGTACTTGGCGCCCTCAGGGTGACAGCCTGTCACATGACCGGGGTAGTAATGTTTGTCCTGCCACTTCGCTATTACCTGTGTGCCTACAACAATGAATTTACGGGGTCTTATATCTTAAAAACTATTTGTCCTAACGTGATCTAATTTCCAGTGAATTATATCTACATGAAAAGAAGGTCAAATATTTAATTTAAATTTGGAGCGCAGTGGTGCCGTGGCTAGAGCTTCGGACTCTTGACTGAGAGAGTCCGGGTTTCAATCGTGTGCTGCGGTGTCGAACCTTTGGTAAGTTTGTTCACCCTATGTTGCTCCAGTATACTCAGCTGTATGAGTACCTGGCTATCGACAATGGTGGATATTTGTGTACGAATAGTCTTTGCGCATTAATTGCAGCATGGATGCTTCCTAGACAACTCGAGATGGTGTTCGATTGAAAAGATCTGCAGGGGAGTAAAGTGTGAAATGCTTTAAGGGGACAAATGCTGAGGTGAACTTTTTTTAAATTATAATGATAAAGAACTGAAACTTGGTGGAAATTATCTTTGTGGATCAAGATGGATATAACAGGTTGAATTTTTTTTGACAGATGGTTGCCATGGAAATGGCAGCCACTTTTTTGTGATCCATTCTCGACCAATTTTCATGGAAATCCTCAGAAACAATACATCGTCCTACAACATTCAAAACAGGCTGCATGTATAGAAGGCTCTCAGCGAGTTTCTTCAATGACGCCACTTGAACAAAGAGACAACTGTCGTCTGTAACAGGACATTGAGATTTGCCGTCATCGTCAACATCGGGCTCATCTGTCTGTGTCGAGGGCACGATCGTCGGTTCGCCAACAGAATGCTGATCATCAGATCCAGCACAAACGTCCATTTCGCCAGGTTCCACGACGTCACCTTCCACGGACGGTGACCACGCTGCCACTCGGGGTTGGGCTGCTACCGCTAGCCACAGCACTATCACCGGCGATGTTGGTCGGTTTACTTCACAAACACCATACTATCCATGAAGTCGTCAGTAATGATAGTAGTGGATTACTGGGAGAAGATGAGGAAGTAGTTGTCATGCAGATTTCAGCTGCGCTAACCGAGCCCGCTTCTTTGATCCATATGGTCTCGTCGTAGTCTGTTTTACGCCGCGATCCTTTGGCATCTTGACTAGAAATCGCGTATTAATAACTCACAAAATCACTGAGCTAAAACAACGGTCGCTTTGTTGTTATGCTGAAGCTTGCGAGAGGTCCGAAGGTGGGTCATTGGCCAATCAGAATCGAGAGAATGCGGATCCTCGGAGCGTTGTGCCATATAAGGAAATTTCCCTACATATACAGCTCGCATTCTAACGCCAATTGGCTGCATACTAATGAGTGTTTGTCGTGGAAGATAAGCCTGTCTTGTAGCCGGGAGAATGAGCTAAATTGAGATATCCAACATGGCAGCCTTCAGCAAGGCAAAGTATCGGTAACTAAGGAGTGAAATATGCCTAATTTCTGCATTTCTGCAAAACAAAGGAACTCTCATCAACATTGGCGACATATTTGTAGCGAAATATGCTTTCACAAAAAAATCGTCAAAAATCCTGCAGCACGTGTCCCTTCGAGCAGTTCTGAGGACTGGATACTGCACTATATAAGAACGTACCTTTAATTAAATATTTTGTAATTTAATTTAATTAAACTCAAGTTAGTTACTCTTTAATTTACTCAAGTCTCGTGCATAATTTGTATTGTGAAGTGAGTAAATCACGATGTGTTGAATCCATCAATTGTCGTAAATATTCCGTTTGTCGTTGTTTTTGTGAAATTAACTTCGTATGAGATTGTGTTACTGCAACAATTGTTATCAACAAGACATGTGTCCAAACGTCATTAGTAACCGGACCCGAGACCACACCTACAAAAGTGGTGAGCTGCCATGTAAACACACTTTTAGTAGCAAGAGTTAAACTTACATAGGAGCTATATTTGAAACTTGCAACGTTTCGATCTACAGTGGATCTTGATCACGCACTGATGTCATGTGATGTGGCTCAGACTTTGGCGGAATGATCTGGTTGTAGACAGGTGATATCTCTCATATCAGTTCATTGTAGGGACTCTCTGTTTGGTGTAGATGACCTCCTTTATTTTTCTCTTGACATCAGTGCATGATCAAGATTAATGAACGGAGAGTTCCCTTTAAGACTTTTAGCCCATCCTACACATCCTTTATCGATCACATTCCTTGGTCTTGCTCCTCGCACTCGAGGCCAATATTGACAGTCTACTCACCTTCAGGTAACGTCCCACACGCTGGCTGCGGAGGCAGAGGGTCGTAGTCACATGACTTGGATGCTGAAACAGTCCCAGCATGCATCATCAGCTTCCTGGGTATGACTTCTACTTAGGCCAAATAAAATAATACCTGTGTTTCCGGTAACCCGACCATTCCTAGTATTTCCGTGTGACCCTATGCATAGTTAAAGACACTGCAGCTTTGCCAAGTAGTGCGTCCTAGAACTGATGCGTGATGACAGCAGGCCTATTAACTGATCTTGACATCTTTTTATAGGTGTAATACTGCACCCGCTAATTCTGGGTACATATCATCTCCCTTTAACCAGCCTTTGTTGCTAGCTTATGAGGTAAGTGTGCTAGCCATTACATCACAGATACCTTTAGTTTGAGCGACATAATCTGATATATAAGCAGTGTCTATTGACAGATCTGGCTAAAACTCTGTCCCGTGACCCAGGTTGGATGTGGGGTGGTTTGGGGTGGAGCAACTATAAATTATTCCTCTTCACATAAATACCTTTTGTAGATTGTTCACAAATGTATTGTTCACAAATCAAAGCCTGTTTCCTATGATTGTTCAAATTACTCAAACAGTCCCCTTCTGAAATCAGAAACTTTCATTGTTCATACCCAAGATGTTTAATTTACCTGTTAGAGGCTAAACATCTTGGATATGAAAAATGAAAGTTTCTGATTTGAAAACGAACTATCCTGAAGATTGTTCAGTAATCTTAGTCCCCTTAGTTTAGTCCCGAGTTTTCAGCAACTGTCCGAAGCCATGTAATCTTCGTCACACATCCGGAATGTACAAATACTTGGTGAAATTTTTCCTGACCAAGCTTATATGTTACCAAATTATCTATTCCGAAAGATGGGGTTTTTGTTTTGCTCCGTGACCCTGGGATTATTGCAACGGAAATACTAAATAAGCGTAACCTTCTTCAGGCAAGTGGTCGCCATCTTCTTTTTTCTCTGGAGGTTGTCCTTCCTGTCCTTCAGGTGGTGCTGTTTCCTTAAGTGGCGAGGCCAATTCAGCAACAACTACTGTAGAGTGTGCTGCAGGTTCACTTGTTGACTGTGCTTCGACGGCCATTGCTGCGACAAGTGACTCCACCTGGTGGTGTTTGAGCATGACGCCATGTCGCGGTACTCTGGAATGGTTCACAGTTCAATAACTTTATAATAAGTTTTGCAAACATAGAGGTTGAATATTACAAGTAACTACAGCTTGTATATAGTTTGCATATTTAAAGTGTATAAATAGTAAATGCAATAAAGAGATTACATGTTAAACTGCATATCAATGAATAAATAAATACAATTATACACTGACCTGAGCAGCTGTATTATACTTGTACATAAAATGGCTTAGGTGCAGTTTTTAACAGAGTTAATATAAATTGTCCGCTACCACATGGCCATTTAAAAGTACTTGGCTTCTGTTACATCTTCCAAACACACAACTGTGTTGTCACTGACATCAACTAATACTATAATGACTGTCTGTATTAAGACACTGTATGTTTTCGTACACCCTAAAGATTTACAAAGAATTATTTTATGTCCTGAATGTTTTCAGACATGTTATTTGTATGTGTCTGAACGCACACGGTACATCAAGACTGTTTTGACACCAAAATATTTCTTTTTTTGGACTGTATGTTTTCGGACTGCTGGGAATTTACTATCTTTAGCTGTCCGAATACATCCAGTCAATATGACACTAATTCTTTTTAATACTATCAACGAAAACAGGTTGACAACTAGTCTCGTTTAACTGACTCTCGCCGGGAAACAGAGTCTGGCTGAGAACATGAGTTATGAGTGCACGCATCTAGTACTGCTCCTACAGTGCCCCCATCTCGCAGTGCCTGGATAATCGAGGCTTCTGCCGGAGAATCGATTTTGGATACGCTGCCAGCAGCAAATGTTTTGGGCGAGCAGCCAATCAGTATCATTAACAAGATTATTAATCCAAAAAATAAATTAGGATTTAACTTTTCTGTTTATCACTTGTGTCAATATAACCAAAGGCATGTGTGTCGAATCTGGACCCACCTTGATTTTGCCATTATAAGTTTTGCCTAACTTTGATACCTCAGTGCGATAGTTCCATCATTCAACATTATCCAAGGTATATTTATATTATGAAAATATTGTGTCTTCGTGCACTTTTGAAGCCCAAATAGCGACCCGGTTTACACTAGTTTGTGCCACTGCGGTCGTGCATTACCGCATTGCTCATGTAAAATGAGCGATATAGCAGCATATGTTGACACAAAAAGGGGTGCTATTTAGGCCTGAAAAGTGCACTAAGCCGCAATATTCTTAAACGTAAATATGCCTGGGATAATGCTGAATGGTAGAACTAACACACTAAAGTATTAACGTTTGGCAAAACAAAAAGTTATAACACCGAAATCGGGGTGGGTCCGGATTCGACAAAAGTGCCTAACCAAAGGTTCCAATGCATAGCATAAACTTACATAAGTTGACTCTTTTAGTGGTATTGTTAGCGTGATAGCAAATCATCATCTCTACCCAGATTCAGGGTAAACCGGGATCAGTGTCGTACAGTGAAAATCAGTGTTATCTTCCAGGCAATAAAATGGGAGCCCTACAGTGCTCCCATCTTGCAGTACCTGGATAATCGAGGCTAGTTGACATCCCATAACTAGCATATCAAAATTCACATTTCCCAGCATGCCATCTAGCGCTGACAACACAAACAACCAACTAACCTGGCCTCGACGCCCGTATGAAACTTCACAAGATAACCTTGAACCCCATTGTCATGGTAATGACCTTCGATGACCGCTGGCTCGCTCCAGCCATCGGAAGTCTCGGCAAAGATGTTTTCACCAACACTAACAAGGTCGCATTCGATGAGGTCAGAGGTCATGACTTGTAGTACATTACCGTCCTCGAAAGCAACCATGTAGCGACCTGCGCGCTTACCGGGACAGATCACATGACCTGGGTAGTAGTTATGGTCCTTCCACTTGGCAAGCACTGTACATCCTGTCAATGCAGAACCTCCAAATTAATGTGCAAATCTATTCTTTTAAAACTGGTCCCACATTTCGCTTTTTTGGTTCTTTCACATTTCTGACTAATTTCAAGAAAAAGCAAACCTATCGAGTAAAGTGTATTAACTACTATCTGCTAGTTCGCTTGCGCATATTTTTCATTTCGTTTTGGTGAAATAAACATACTATAAAAGAAATTTTCACCCGGTCAGTTCGAAATTAGCTATAGGACTCGAGTTAGGAAATGACGGTTTAGTCAAACACAGTCTCATCAAAGCTCAGTTTTATTCATGGCCAGTTTGTTTACATGACAAGTTGGCCATTTTTCAGGTGCTTACTAAGACTTACTAATATACCAATTGACAAACATTATGCAAGTGTTTCGTTGTTGTTTCACGACCGATCAGCGACTTCAATAGATTGGCGTTAAATGTCGGCCAGGCAATAGACTTTCGCTAAATACCAGATGTAACAACAAAAATTATTTCTTTAGATGATTAAAAAAGTCTGCATTTAAAAAAATGGGCCAAGAAGCCCTGAAGTCCTTTGGACTATATTGAGAATTTGTAATTATTAATTGTCAGTTTGTAATTATTAATGAAATGGTTTTTAGTGGAGACTATATACATGTGTGTTAAGATACATCTGGAAATAAAATATTGTTCACAAAATAGTGCTTACAGTTGATCCAGACTGCAAAATACCATTTTGAGATTGTGCGAGGTAAAATAGTTTGTCCAGAAAAGCATCAACTGACATACAAGAAATAAATAATGCATTACAAATTCTCTGTATTGGATATACAATACAGAGAATTTGTTAATCTCTATAGAATAGAATGTACAGTATTGTAAAGTTATTGTTCTCTGAAACTCGCAAATATCACTACGCCGTGCTCACAACTTCACTAGTTCCTTGGTCTCCCACTAGCAGCGCTGTGTTCATAGTTTGCGCTGGGGGCCTATTGTCGCACACCAGATGGCACCTCCCGCACTCACAGGCTGTGTTTTCAAGTTTATTGGTTGAAAATAGCTCAGGATTCTTTTGAAGCATGGAGCACATACAACGATCAACAGTCCTCATTAAACACATTCGGACACATTTGGTCAATACACGAAAAATGTATACATGCACATAGATCTATGAACATTATGATACATAATTATCAAGTGGACACATTATATTATGACTACTAAACAGTCCTCTTTAAATATCCCTGTTAAATATCCATATGAAGCCCACTAAGCACTCACTCTCCCACACTGGCCCTGGCCACACCTCTCAGCCAGCCCAGTTATCAGAGATAGGGTGTCAGCTATCCAGTTATAAATAGAGATCAGTGGCCCAGGCACAATACACAGCAGGCTTACAGCAGCTGCCCAAGTTCTGCCAGTTGCAGTAGGGAAATAGTAGGAAAATGAAGCATTTTGGTGGGCCCTGAGGTGCCCTTAGAATGATTCAATCAAATACAGATTTCTTGTGTATAGTGGCACTACCACATGAAATGTCTATGCAAAGGCAGAGAAAAAGTTACTGAAGAGT
The DNA here is from genome assembly GCA_963995525.1 of Escarpia spicata. Lineage (NCBI taxonomy): Eukaryota > Metazoa > Annelida > Polychaeta > Sabellida > Siboglinidae > Escarpia > Escarpia spicata. The sequence goes on from OZ023216.1 coordinate 2,439,567, forward strand.
TTTTGGAAAAAATTGGCAAAATATGAAAATTGACCAGTTTCTGGGGGCCTGGGAGCCCTACAGGGCCCATAGAATGATTCAATCAAATACAGATTTCTCGTGCACAGTGGCAGTACCCTAAGATATATCTATGCAAAATTAAATAAAAAGTTGCTGAACGGATTGTGAGATATGGCAGCTGACGGCGGAAGGTGCATGGCAGACGCAGAGTGATGGTACAAGTCTGTTAGACCTTCGGCCCAAAGGTCTAAAAACAGACTGCATACATCTTTTAAACTGTCAAGGTGGCTCTGGTGACAAAGATATGCTTGTTTTGAATTAACCATTTCTAATTAAAGTTTTGAAGGTAGACTAACAATTTGTTCTCAGACTCTGCCTAAGACATCAAGCAATACTCTACTCCAAAAAGAATTACGTTCTAGGTGGTTTAGTGACATTTAAATTAAAAATATGTCAAAAATCACCCCAAAATGGCATTTTATTTCATTTTGAGAAATACACAGAAAGAAAAATTTGCATGTTTGTAAGCACAAATATAGTATTGATATTCAAACAGATCTGTTTTGTGAACAAATGCATATTAAGCATGCTACAGCTTCATAAAAATGATACAACAATGTTGAAAGACAGTCAAAACTTGAAGTGTATTTTTGGCACAACCTGTTCACCGATCGTAAATCAATCCTGTACAGTTTGGCACACATGTAAGGCCAGCTTGCATGCCAAGTTATAGCTTTGTGTAACTATTGCAGTTTAAAAAAATGTACATTAAGTAATGCTTCCTGGTTGACATTGATAACAGACATGTCACCAGATAGATGTGTTTTGCATAAAATGTGACATTTTTCATTGGCAAGCAGATTACGTTGAATACAAATTGACAGAGACATCTGTTTTTAAGATATCCCCGTGTTTTCTAGCCAACTAGGCCCTGCAATCTGTATTTGTAATGACTAAATGTCGAACGACTTTCTGTTTATGACTGGCCTATGGCCCCACGTGCTAGTCTATGTTTTGGTGGCACCTGATTGGTCAGGGGTCAACACCGGGTAAGTATGATAATAACCAGACTATAGGATATGCGTTCACAGAGAGCGAATTTACACTCGCGAACATCTGTGCTGGCGTGAAACTGACGTCACCGTTTCTACGGAAACGTCTTTATAGTTTCCAAGAATTTGAAGGGTAATTCCACTGAGACACACGAAGTAGTAGTTTTTAAAGGACGGACTGGTGACATGTGGCATAACGACACCTACTAATGTTTTATGAATAAAAAAGTAAAGAAATTAACCAACACTCAAACCTTAACACACTGCATGTCTGGACATAAAAGAACTGAATTCGCAAAGGGTAAAGGAGCTGAAGAAGCAGCTATAATATTTCATAATGATAATCCTACCACGGTGTTAGTCGTACTGCAGAATCCATCTTGGTAAGACGCTGAAAATCTCTAATGAAATTTTAAGTGTTAGATTAATATTACGTAATGATTTCATAATATAGAAATACAGTAAATCGCATACCTGTTTCAAATAGGACCTCGCCAGTCTTAGAACCACGTAACTTAGGTGCTGATGAGGGCTCTAAGTTATCCTTCATGGCAACTCTAGGACTAAAACAGACAAAACAATTGCATGACTAAAATTACCTGACAAGCGAAACATACGCAGTATGCTGGCCAAGCCTTTTATAGAAGATTTGAACATACAAAATTAGGGAGTAATGACATTACCATATATAATAACATAAAAATGGCACACCAAAATCTGTCACATGTCAATAGCAACTGCAAATGTTCAGTAATTTCAAATAAAATATTTCCAACCTGTCATTTTTCTCATCCACCGTTTGCTTCTCCCCGTTTCCTATTTTCTTCTTGCGTTCATTGATGTTCGTTTCTGTCACCTTCTCCTGTTCTGGTGACTCAGCATGCAAGTGTTTTGATTGGCCTGCAGCGATCGTGTGACTGCTGCGACGTGGGAGTGGCTGACCAGGCCGACTAAACAGATGGTCATCTATTTCTGACCGCCGTCCATCTGTCATGATGCGGTCAGCATCAGTACTGAAAGTAGCTGCGGCTAGACGTAGACTGCTACTGCTACTACTGGACGTTGACCGGCTGAAGCGAGAATTGTTGCTCAGTCGTTTCTGTCCATCGTCATCATCCGGGAAAAGGACATCAGACGGGGCGAAACTACTGCTGCTACGACGCGGGTACATGCCGGGCGGTTGGTCACCATTCTGGCCAATCACAGCCGTCCTTACACTGTAGTGCTTTCCAGATGTCTCCTGACCAAACGTCTCCTTTGCCAGCCACTGGTTCGTAAAGATCATTGTGTCCATGTTGGATGGATGATGCGGTCGATCATGTGTTGTTTCTACAGGTTTCGAAGTGTCGCTTGATTTTTGCTCGCTGGTCACTGGGTTCGGTGTTGCGGCAACCAGTGTCGCAGCATTTATTTGCTGGTTAGCGGACGATTGACGGCGAAGTGGTACATTATCTGTGCTCGACATGATGTCAGAGAATGCGACACTGGCAAGACTGCTGGATGACCTCCGCACCAATGGATCTGACCTTGAACTCTTTGTACCATCAGAGGGCGACACTTGTGTAGGTGAGACTTTAGGCAGACTGGACGAACTCAAACTCTTGCTGCCTGTCTTGCTGAGGTTGGAAGATAAACGCGAGTGGCGTCTGGGAATGCTGGGTGTTGTCGAGATGGAGCTGATGTCGGCAAGGTCACCAGAGGTCATCGACTGTGCCGTACGTGACGGCGATGGCGACTCGATCGTCTCTTCAGTGTGTGTGATCTCCTGGCTCAAAGTCTTCAGCTTCTGCAATGTTGTTTAAGATCAGTGTCATTTAATCAACGTTGGAGAACATTGGAGAACATTGCTGAAACTATCGTAACAACCGCATGTGTTCTGTCAGCTAAAATAATAACATTATCAGCTGTCTAAACACATACAGTACAACATTGTTAAAATGTTTCTGAGTACAAACATTGATTGTTCCTGTGCCCCTTTTGGTATGCCACAATCACCGAGTGTCTCTCCCAGTTGGCCCAGATACAGCACAGTACAGAAAATAGTTACTTTGTAGATTTTTAATTATAAGGATGACGTGCACAGGGCACACACAGGGAACTCTTTGTAACATCTTTGTAATTTTTCTGATACAAAAAATAGAATGACTGGATGAGTCAGTTTTTATAAATGTTTCACGGCCAACGTGGAGCCATCGAATCCTCCCTGTTTACCTCAGACTTCTAGTATCAATCCTGCTTCACTGTTTTACAAATCAGAAATATGTTCATGCATTTTAATGGAAGTACATGTACCGAGGTGTGGAGAAATAGATGTATATAAATACAATAGTAATAGAGACAGTAGTCATGTGAAAGAATGAAGACAAGTAACACGAGTGAGAGTGAAGATGTGAAAGCGAGGAGATGCACTGATAAAGAAGATTTAACAAAGATACAAGGAAGGAGATGAGTGTATATAACAAATGCACTGTTAAATCTCGCCTTATGGTCGCCTCGCTAATATAGCCATCTTGCAATTAAGACATGGAGGTGACAGAGGTTGTGGATGAGGAAACAAGGGACACGCCATCGTGGTGAGGAGAGACATGGAGGTGGCAGAGTTTGTGGAGAAGGACGCAATGGACAGGGCGTAGTGGTGAGGAGAGACATGGAGGTGGCAGAGGTTGTGAAGAAGGACGCAATGGACAGGGCATAGTGGTGAGGAGAGACATGGAGGTGGCAGAGGTTGTGGAGAAGGACGCAATGGACAGGGCATGATGGTGAGGAGAGACATGGAGGTGACAGAGGTTGTGGAGAAGGACGCAATGGACAGGGCATAGTGGTGAGGAGAGACATGGAGGTGACAGAGGTTGTGGAGGAGGACACAACGGACAGGGCGTAGTTGTGAGGAGAGACATGGAGGTGACAAAGGTTGTGGAGGAGGACACAACGGACAGGGCGTAGTGGTGAGGAGAGACATGGAGGTGACAGAGGTTGTGGAGGAGGACATAACGGACAGGGCGTAGTGGTGAGGAGAGACATGGAGTTGACAGAGGTTGTTGAGGAGGACACAACGGACAGGGCGTAGTGGTGAGGAGAGACATGGAGTTGACAGAGGTTGTGGAGGAGGACGCAATGGACAGGGCGTAGTGGTGAGGAGAGACATGGAGGTGACAAAGGTTGTGGAGGAGGACACAATGGACAAGGCGTAGTGGTGAGGAGAGACATGGAGGTGACAGAGGTTGTGGAGGAGGACACAACGGACAGGGCGTAGTGGTGAGGAGAGACATGGAGGTGACAGAGGTTGTGGAGGAGAACACAACGGACAGGGCGTAGTGGTCAGGAGAGACATGGAGTTGACAGAGGTTGTTGAGGAGGACACAACGGACAGGGCGTAGTGGTGAGGAGAGACATGGAGTTGACAGAGGTTGTGGAGGAGGACGCAATGGACAGGGCGTAGTGGTGAGGAGAGACATGGAGGTGACAAAGGTTGTGGAGGAGGACACAATGGACAAGGCGTAGTGGTGAGGAGACAAGGAGGTGACAAAGGTTGTGGAGGAGGACACAATGGACAAGGCGTAGTGGTGAGGAGAGACATGGAGGTGACAGAGGTTGTAGAGGAGGACACAATGGACAGGGCATAGTGGTGAGGAGAGACATGGAAGTGACAGAGGTTGTGGAGGAGGACACAATGGATAGGGCGTCACGGTGGGGAGAGACATAGAGGTGACAGAGGTTGTGGAGGACACAATGGACAGGGCGTTACAGTGAGGAGAGACATGGAGGTGACAGAGGTTGTGGAGGAGACACAATGGACAGGGGGTTTTTGTGACGAGAGACATGGAGGTGACAGAAGTTGTGGAGGACATAATGACAACAATGAGTACATGAGAGTGAGGGCAAAGGATACGACTGAGGGACGTGGTGAGGAGATATGGAGGTGACAGAGGTTGTGGAAGGCTACACTGGATGCAGTCACTACTAATAGGGAAACAATGATCGAAGGAAGATGCGAAATAAATATACACCTCATCTGTGACAGTCTGCGAGACCGTTGTGCCTCCGACACGCTCCTCAAGTATCGTGATTGTGCGACACAGGACAGTCTTGATGGTTGTTGTGCGCAGGATCCTCTCCGGTGTTGCCACCTGGGGTGGTGTCACAGTAGTTTGTTTGTCCAACTTCTGCAGTCATATGAATTAAGTGTAAAGATTAACTTCATTGACTCTGAATGGTCAAATACACAACATTGCATGCACTTTTGTGTAGACAGCATTTAGAGAACTAAACTGTACATAGGATTCTCCTGCAAATATCTTACATAGAAGTTGTGTAGCTACATCTTGCCGACCACGCGGTTCCATGAGGCAAACATAAACAGAGACAGATGGAAACAGACAAAGACACAGACAGCAGGACAGACAGACAGACAGACAAGGAGAGGGAGGCACACAGACATGGACAGGATATGACAAACACACATGGTATGAGAGGCAGACAGACAGAGAGACAGAGACAGACAGAGAGACAGGCAGACAGAGAGACAGACAGACAGTGCAGGAAACACACTACAAACAAAAATAGACCGACAGACAAGGTGTCATTACGACATGCCTATAGTGACAATTGCGAAACAAGGGTGAGGCCAACACAAGATGACATTCCCCATGAACCCCTCAGAAAGAAAACATTCTCATTCAGCTGTAACAAACGCACTGAAATGAGAGAATTTGAAAATGTCACACTGTTGCATGAAAGTCTGGAACATTCATACGTACCGCAGGGCAAGGAGGAATTTCGGCGACCACATCTCTTACGTTCATCAGAGTTGACATCTCTGCTGGACTACTTGTCCGCGGGACTCGGGTGACATCGACACGCGATGCATCGACGACGGGTGGCTCCCTCTGTATGCATGCACCTTTCAGTGGCAACACAACCTCATCCTGGTGCTGCCCGCCATGGTCCTGGATGGGTGTGTCTAAGCTCTTGGTGTCTGGCACTGCATTCTCTGAACTGTTTCTTGCAGTGGAATCTTCCTTGCGATGCCTCAGGTTTGTGAACGAATAAACCTGCGTCATTGAATCGTATCCTTCACTCATATTGCATAATTTCCGAGCCTGCTTTTCAGGGTTATCTTTGTGGTCAGCGTATGGACGTGACACATTGTGTTGTTTCTGCTCGAGCACTTCTCTAAGGATTGGATGACCGTCACGAGGCTGTGTCACGGAAATGATGTCCCTTCTCTTGTCTGTGCTCTGCGATGCTGCCTTTGGGGCAGATGAATTCAGTTTCCGGGACTGGGACAACGTAATCGGATCTTCAATGCTTTCGAACACAGTCAAAGTCACAGTCTCATTCTCCAGCCATCAATCAATTCTCAAGAAAATGTCAAATAAACTGTAGTTATAAGGGCCATACTTACTTAAACAATAATAATAAGATAACTTCTATTACGCCTAAATCCTTGGAAACCAAGCTCAGAGGCGCATCAAAACAGAAGGTTTGGTCAATCTCAAAATCCATAAACAGTATACCAGTTGTCAACAAATGGGTCAAGGCGCTAGGGAGCTACGGCGGATAAGCAAGGTTGTAAAGATAAGTTTTTAAATGACGACGGAATTTTGTAATATTTTCAACTGATCTTACACTAAGAGGGACCATATTCCAAAGAGTTGGTGCAGCAACAGAAAAAGCCCTAGTTCCAATGTTAGTGTTGACTCTAGGAACAAAACGAAATGTTATATTGAATATGGCTCCTTTAATTTAATACAGAGCACATAATAAGTTGTTATTGTAGACCAAACTGAACTGTAACATCCGATTAATTATTATTTATGATATATATAATCATCTAAAAGACAACAAGAACAAATAGATACACAACAAATATTTCTATACCAACAGAACAATTCAATTGACATTGCTCTCGTGCACTTTACTTGCATGGTTAGTCCTCGTCATGCTATCTGATCTGTTGCATATCTTTCGAGGTATCCCCAGGCCCATGCCTGCTCTTTCATCTCTTTCTCTATTGTCCTCCTCAAGGTCTCTTTCGGTCTGTCTCTCATTCTCCAGCCATCAGGAGTCCATCTGAGGGCTACTTTGGGTAAGGCTGTAGGTGGCATTCGTAGAACATGTCAGATCCATCTCCACCTACGCGTCTGGATTTCTTGGGTGCTGTACAGCATCTTCAGTACGACGACGTTCACTAGTTTCTGAGGGACTCCATAGTGGTGCAATATCCTCCACAGGGATTCGTGATGGATGCTGTTGAATGCCTTCTCTGTAGGTCTACAAAATTAGCGTATAACGGTTCGTTCCACTCTTTATTTTGCTCCAAAATCTGTCTCAGCGTGAAGATGTGGTCAGAACAAGACCGTCCCGATCGAAAGCCCGCCTGTTCTTGTCAGATGTGCTCGTCAAGTGTTTCTGCCAGACTCTTATAAATGATCTTGCTGAATACCTTGCTGGTGAGAGACAGCAAGGTGATGCCCCTCCAGTTGTTGCAGTTTGACAGATCTCCTTTCTTGGACAGTTTGACTATCAGTCCTGTCTTCCATGCTTCTGGTGTCGTTTCATTATCCCAGATGTTACTGAAAATCTCTGTTAGTACCCTTGGTGTCTGTGTTTCTTCTGCCTTCAACACTTCTGCTGTCACTCCATCCACTCCTGCTGTCACTCCATCCACTCCTGCTGTCACTCCATCCACTCCTGCTGCCTTACCATTCTTCATTCCCATGATAGCTGCTTTCACCTCTTCCATTGTTGGTGCGTTTATGTTGATGTCCAGATCCTCTATTGCTGCTGGTATTTCTGCTGCTGCTTCTGGCCTGTTCAGAATGGTATGAAAATGTTCTTTCCACCGTGTTATCTTATCACTTTCACTGAATATGATGTTGTTTTCCTTGTCTTTCACTGGTACATCACTGTTGCTGAACCCTCCATTTTGAGTTTGGGTAATTCTATACAGAGTCTTTAGATCTTGTCTTTTAGTTGCTTCCTCTGCCTCATCTGCAAGTCTTTCTATGTACGTTTTCTTGTCTGCCTTTGCCAATCTTTTTACTTCTTTGTCTAGTTCTATGTATCTTCCCTAAAGTTGGTGCTGAACCCTCTCTGATCTGATTGAAGTTATTTTCTGTTTGATTTCTTTCCTTTCAGCAATGGTCTGCCAAGTTTTTGCCTGGATCCATTCTTCTTTCTTCTTCTTTTTATATCCTAAGACTTTCTCTCCTGCTTCTCTGAAAGGCTGATTGAAGGTGTCAATATTCATTTCCTGTTGCTCTCCCAGAACTTGGAAGCGGTTCTTGAGTTCTTGAGCGGTTCTCTGATCCTCCTCCTTGGTTTCCGGGAATCCACCTTCGGGGTGCCAGCTCCCTGCTGGGTTTGGCTGTCACCCATCATCTGTCCGGTGTCCTGGCATGTTTCATCCCTGTCTCCACAAATGGTTTGTGCTCTGGTATTAGTTTCCGTAAAAATTAATTTTTTACGAGGCGGGATTGTTAGCCCCACGCTCAACCCTACTTCTTTACCTGGGCTTGGGACTGGCAAGAACTTCGGTTAGAAGCTTACTTACAAGAGCACTGACAAAACAAAAAATTACAATCATACAATGATGGATTCAACAGTGAAGGTTGGCAGTGGAGCTTGCTGTCAGTGTCAGACGCTGCTAGAGGGGTGTACGCTAATTAGAGCATATACGTACATATGTTTAACAGAACGAACATAGTAACTTTAAATAATACTCAAAATCACACCAACAATATATATGTATATGTTCCAAACAGAAGTACATGAAATAATTATGTAATAGTAGAGCTACCATAAATATGTAAACAAAATAAAAACCTTATATATATACACACATCCATGCACACCCACATATCATATGAATCCATATAGACATGCAGTGCAAGGGATTGGGCGGGCATCTATTAATTTGTCTTAAGACATATGTAGCACAAGTTGTGAAGGGTGGACGGACACACAAATTGTATACACGTCCCACACATGTATGTAACTCTTTAAGGTAGGCAACACATAGCAAAGACAACACATGGCAAATCTACCAAAACCATCCAGGGCTCAATCGACAGGCACACAATAGGAAATGCGAGTAGAGACAGATTGCTTCGATTATTCGAGCAATGCTAAACAGACAATGATCAAGCTAGCCAGACATCGTTGGATAAATACCATTGGACAATGCAGGAAATCCTACGTTTGTACTGAATCGGCACTAAAATAATTCACAACCACGTGCTTCGCCAACATCCAGGCAATGATGCAACAGGGCAATGCCAACGAACTGTGAGCGCTGCATGAACGGAGCAATTCCTGAAGACGTTTAGTCGGACATCCAGGCGCTCTTCGTTCTTCTGACCCATCCTCGTGGCTATATATGGCTACGTGATTATGAATATCGCGTTATTTATCATATTATTTTGACCATTCCTCTGCATTATTAGAACGCCCGATTTTGAGATTAGAATGAAACTGACAGAATCATGTCATCTTATGGCTATTGAAAAAATAATTGTTAACTGGAAAGTATTCGCAAGGTGGCACCAGTGGGTTTTACCATATCTGGCATTATTAAAGTGCACATTCACACTTGAAAATGTGTTTTCGTGAGTGGTTTACCTTCTATAAATATAGTGTGCTCGTCTATTAGGCAGTGAGCGTTTATAGGGAACAATACGGTATATATATATATATGCAATACAAAAATCAATCATATATTATTAAATGCATTACCAGCTATCACATGATAATGTGGATGAGGCTGGGACCATCTTCTCTGATGGATCTTTTGGGGCCTGTACTTGCTGAAACACCGACATTACTTCCTCCTCTTCTATTCCGTCAGCTTTACCTTCGAGTGATGGCCCTGGAACCAGCATTTTGTAATACACAACAAATCAAAATACCCAAACACAAATACCATAAATATGTGGATGTAATATAAAGTATTCATACACCTTTTTTTTCGATAAGTGTTTTATCATAGGATATTATTACTGTCTATATATATATTCAGTTCTTATTTTCAGTTATTTTGGCAGGAATTTAACAATAAACTTCCAGATAAAACTCCAATAGAAAACAACTAGAAAATGTGTTACTAATGTGACAAGTTCACTACTGAAGCCATGTATGTATCTATACCATCTCTAGAGCTTGTTTATTGGATTATCAATGCGTCATGTCATGTATTATATTACATCCTGTAGTTTTAGACAGATTTATAATGATACACTTTACATGTTGTGATCGTGTTGGGGGAAGTTATTACCAGTATTATATTTCAAACATCCTCCATCTCCAATTGTAAATGTTTGATGTTTATATATTCCGTGTATGTATTTTACGTTGTTCTAATCTCTCATTTGAAAATGTAAAAACTGAATACTCTACCTACAAATGAAGGGGTAAAATTCACAAGAACTGTTCTTCAATATACTCCTTTTCTAGCAGCTTCTAATATCAAGAATAGTGGAGTAATGTATGAAAATGTTGTTGTTAACTGGAAATAAAGTGTCAGTATCCCAACACAACTTGCTAACAAATAATAAACACTGACGGTCGAGATGGAATGTCGGTGTGCAAGAATGCTGGGAGGTCGTCTGCTGTGGGTCGGAGTTAATCATGTCAAGGACAAGTGAAGGTCGTATTTCTTGGCTAATGTTCAGCCTAGCCCCAGTCGCATCCTCCATTTCAACAGAATCACGTGCTGTTACACTGTCAGTAGGTTTCTCGTCTTTTTCCGTTGTAATGTAGTCGGTCTGTCTCGGAAGAGAGTTGTGGGAATCGTACGTTTCGTTTTGCAGAGGGTCAAAGGTTGTGAGGGTCGCGGTGAAGTGTTCTGCCTGTGACCCACCTTTTGGAATGCTTAGATGAAATCCTTCTGTCAAAAACACAATTATTGTAGCTTCACAAATGTAAACACTTCATATTGCATATAAAAGAAATTTCAACATGCAAGATCTCAGTAAAAGATACTCTGAGAGTAGGTCAGTTATTATGTTTTCATTGTCTGAAATGACACCTTGTTACGTTCCTATATTGCAAATTTGTATATTTATTTCGGGGGAATCAACCTAGCAATCCAACATTGCGATTAGTTTGTGTCCCAAACATATATACTAAGCACCTGAATTATTTAAAGACTAAGTGAAATTAAATTTTAAATGTCTTTGAAACTTTGTATACGTAAACTTAATAGTATTGTCAATCAATGTGCCAAATATGAAGCCTGTTCATTGCAAACTCATGTATGGTCATTTGCATGTCACAATCAGATCTTTTGACATCACCACAGTTAGTGCAACTGAGCGTGCCCTATCCTTTAGCACGGCGAGCGGCGGTGCAACCATTGTTTCATACTGTACATGAAATTGCAATCGTGGAATTTTATATTTTTATATATATCACCATAAAGATAATAATCTTATCTACAAGTTTGTCACTGGATGCACACAGGTATTGTGGTAACGTTTTGAGTTATTTCCACTAAGCATTTGCAATGTTCAACGGCAATAACTCAAAAACTACAAACAAATCATGGGTATATCCAGCGGCATATTTGTAGATACGATTATTATCTTCACTGTGATATCAAAAACTATTAAATCCACATTGCAAGTTTGAGTATTCGCAATGTTCAAACGGCAATAACTCAAAAAGTAAACAAAATTCCTGGGTGAATCCAGCATATTTGTAGGTAAGAGTATTATCTTTATAGCGATATAAAATAATATTAAATTCGCGATTGCAATTTTAGGTACGGCCTGAAACACCAACCCACACAAGTGCGCGCCGTGCTAAATCGTAGAGGTGCTACCTGCAGTGACGTCATCTCAACCGCTACGTGGCAAAAAACCGTGCAGAAAATCGTGACCAAAAAGGGGCATTGAACAGGTGGTGTTTGATATTTGTGCTGTTATAAACTAGTGTTCTGGCCAATTTCAAATTTTAACAGAAAATATGGCACATTAGAAAAATCATATCTTTGCTCAGTCTTGCACTACAAATATAACGCACACACCGTGGTGAGCTTGAAAAATCACATTGGAATACTTATTTATTGGGTGTAATGTTATTTGTATTTATATTGGCACATCTGTAAGACATGTACCTATAAAACAATTTCCTCTAAATAAACTATAGTTCCAAGCACAACAAAACTTTGTATATTTAACTGACCTTGTGATTGGCTGTCAGATGATCCAGTTCCTGGTGTCATGTGATCACTCGACCAAGGTTGATTCTGGCTCCGCTGTATTCTGACGTCTTCTGGGTACGGCGAATCAACTGAATGGGACGTCGACAAAATCTGGCCTCGTTTTGACATCTTCACTTTGATTGGCTGGTTGTGCTGCGAGGCTGTCTTGCCTGCATGTTCATTGGATGAGTGCTGCAAAACGTGTTCTGCCTGCAACGTGATTGGTTGTCGCTTGTGTTGGGAATCGGACACAACTGCGAAAGCCTGTGACCCCTGGGTCATAGGGCGCGAACTCTGACCTCCCTGTGTCTGGGTAAAATGCAGCACGAGATCTTGTGAACTGCCACCTGAGTAGTCGACTAATCCTACAACCATAAAACGTAACCAACCTGTAATCAAAACATGTCATAATCTGGCTATTATTTTGCATAGTTTGCTAGTTTTGTTTACAATATTTTATATACTGCTTGCAGTATGAATGTATGGAACAAATTTTCTACTTATTGTCTGAATGCTAGCAACATGAATGTTTAATTGACCTTATAAAAAAATACAACTGACCTTATAAAAAAGGGCAGTTCGAATAATAACATTGAACAGGTATAAATCACATACAGAACCCCTTCTTAAAAACCTTGAAATACTTAAAATAGAAGATCAGTTAAAGTTACAAGAACTGAAGTTTTACTATAAATACAGTCATGGTAATTTTCCAGTTTATTTATTAAACTGGAGAATTATCCCAAATGATAATATACACAGTCATAATACTTGCAATGTTACACATTTACACACATCTAGGACAAGACAGGAATTTGGAGAAAAAAATGCTTAAAAAACAATTTGCCTCACATTATAAATGATACTCCAGAATTACTTACAGAAAAAATATATATATTTACTCACAGTTTATGTGGATATGCATACTACTTAAAAAATCATCTCTTACAAAATATGAAAATGCATGCACACAATCAAATTGTTACATATGTCAGTTTAATCTCGAAACACTTCAAATACAGCTACATTTGTAAAGAGATAAACACCGTATTAAAAAATAGATATAATAGATTCATATGAAGAAAGGCCAATTAAATTTGTGTTATACTATGAGTGGCTCCTGTGATAGCGACACGTTTTGTCTTAACAGGAGTCACTGACCCCATTTCACTGTTCTTTCTTTTATTACATTGTTTTTAATTAGTTATAATTAAGTTATGTTTACTAATAGTTGAAGTACACAATATTGTGACCATACTAGTACTCTTTGGGGTAAATAAACATTGTTCTTTAAAAACAAAATTCTCAAAAGAATGTTTCTGTTCCTCAGCTTTTGCTGCAGTATTTTTGTTTTTTAAATACTGATGAAAACAGTTTTTATTGGGGTACTATGGAGTACACACTATATTTTGGCTGCCTAGATCTAACGGAGATAACACTACGGTTGCTATGATAGTTTAATCCAAGATGGCCACCGTACCGTGGGCAAATCCCCCCAAAACCTTGACAAATTTCACACACAGTTTCTATCCATGACGCACAATATGTGAAAATTTCAACTCTGTAAGTTCAGTAATAAGAAAAAAGTACTCTGCCAAATGCATCAACTTAATGTTTCTAAAACTTAAAAAAAAAAATTCTTTCATTAAGCCAAAGGCTCTCTTGTCCACTGGCATTTTTTTTTTTAATACTTTTTGATCTGGATGGCAATCTTGTTTTTGTTAAATACAATTACCCACAATGGTGCCACTTTGTTTCCTCCTGTGTACAAATCACTCCACTTTGAAAAATATTAATACGCTAATTTCTTTTGTTGTTAGTGATATTTTGAACAGTCAGTATATGTAGCCATTCATAAGTCATATGCCCGATTTTTCACTTTAACAGTGATCTTGTGTACCGGAAACTGTCAACACCAGGATTCACCATCGGGACACTTTCGTCTGTGCGTCAAGTTTGTGCATTTAGAAAAAATCCTTAAATTTAAAAACAGATTTTGATTAATGATTGATTTTCTTTATGAGCTGATTATCTTAGTACAACAGTCTCCCAATTCAATGGTTGTGACCACATAAGGAACTAATCGACTGACCTCTCTCTTGTGACACTTGACCTTTGCCATGATGATCTTCTAGATCATGATCCTGGAGCATACAATTAATTGACCCATTTATGGATTCATAAGCATGTAGATAGTCTCTCAACATGGTATGGAAAGAGCACAACAGAACTGCTACAAACTACACACGACCGTGCGGTTTGGAGGGCCACGATCGCCAACGCCTGTGACAGACATGGCACATAGAAGAAGAAGAGAAGCATGTACAGAGTGTCAAACTGCCTCTGACCTCCCCCAAACGAAAGTAACTGCGTCTGATATTGGACATCAATGTCCCTAATAAGAAATAAAAATAACAAAAAAATATGTCATGGTATATTGTAGTAAGTGTTAAATTCATTTATAATAACAGATTTCAACCAAATGAATTATCATAGTAACTATACCTGGGACGGCACCACACGACCAATGGCTCCTTCCTTGCCCTCCCCTCTCCCACATCCACCTCTTAGGGAGGTTGAGGACTGGGAAACAGATCCCTCGTTGGGTGGTAAAGTCGACTGCCATTGCTGTTGAGAGGAACAGACAACAATCACCTGGGGATTTTAATTTGTCATCACAAATCACACAGTCACTAAGGTTACACTTAATGATGTATGGTGTTTCGGGGTTATCAGATTCAAGATCTTTTTCTCACAATGTCCCTCTTTAAAAGTTTGCTACATTGTTAGCAAAATCAAAAACTACCGAAACAATTTTAACAATCCGTGGAATAAAAAAAGGCACACACGTCCATTTCACATTTTTGCAACTTACTACTTTGCTGCGGCAGGTCACAGATAGCTGTCAAAATAACAGATCTGTTTTTCTCATATCGGCTTCAATAAATCTTGGGTGACATCTTCACAAAACGTTGCCGATTCAAGATGACAGCAAGCAGGCACATTGACGGCAGAGCTGCAGTTACGAGTGGTGCCATATGGTGGACTGTTTTTTGTTGAAGATACAGACTCCGAAATTTTTCAGCGACATCCCAAAAATAATAAACCATCAAATCCAGGGCTAATGCCCCATTCATGGGTGTTTACAAAATCGGCACAACATCTCAAATGAGCCAACTGGGAGTCAACAGGACTCTCACCGATTTCCCTTGAAAATCATAGCCTGTTACTACTGGACAGAGATTGTGCAAATGTACAATAAATCATAAGAATAGACCGACCTGGAATGACGAGGATGCTGGGAGTAGTCTGATGCTATCCCTGCTGCTCCCATGGCTTCCTCCTCCTCCATTGTTACCATGGCAACCTCCCACAATGCACTTGTCCTGTAAACGCAACTTGGTGACTGCACGTTGTTTTGAATGAATTCTATTTCAGCTCACAAACAAACAAACAACAAAACACCTTGGTGGTGACTTACAAATGAATACATTTGTAGGTCACCACCAAGGTGTTGGGTGACTTCCACGGCACCATGCTGCATATGTATTTTCGTGCTAGCAACAATGCAGGACGAGTGATGATTGGCCTAATGTCTGATGCTAATTATTATGCTAATTACCCCATTGTCTTTGGCGCTCTTGGCACAAGGAACCAATCACCGCGTGGTTGTGGAGCGCGGTCGCCGATTTCAACGAGCTCTTGGTCACTTCGTTTTGTGAAAGCAGACGGAGTGGTCACATCAAACATTTTGGCCCTCCCATGCCTCCCAATTTTTGATAGCGTTAAGGACACAGCATGTACAGTGTTGGTGGAAGAGGGGTTGATAGCAAATCTCAACACTTTCCTCATTTTCTTAGAGCAGGTAGACAATGTGTTCACAGAGTTTTGATGCCGAGACACCTTGCTTTTCTTCCACCAGCGATTTTAGTAAGTCGGGCGTAATGGCCCCACTTGTACGTTTAGGCTAAATCTTGATATAGTGTAACTCTTCAGCAGATAGTTGGGATTATAGTTAGTATGAATGAATGGTTTGCTTGGTTAGTACGGTACAGTGCATAAGGTCTACTGTGATTACAGTAGTAATGCTGTTGTTTTATACATCTATTACAACACTGCTAATGCTGTATATGCCGAAATGTGGGCTCTGTCAACTTGAGGTACAGGAGACTAGTATGGGCTCAGTCACAGGCCTGGCCTTGGGATGTAGAGCCCACATTTCTCTCTCTTTAATAAACGTAATTAATTTTGCCTTTATTCATCACTATTCATGACTTGTGTTGGTGCTTTCATGGTTTAGTGCCATCTTATCTGGCAGAACACGAGAGCATGATGGACGCCTACGCCAGGACCATGCGCCAACACTGCATCAAGACATCACAAACAAATGCATCAACGACTCGGCATTTGGCACAGCAACACCGCGACTATGGAATGAACTACCGGTAGACATTCGTGCATCAGGGACGCTGAATAGGTTTAGAAAGTCTTTAGACTCATCTTTTTATTAGACATTTTAATTAATTTAAATTGTTTCGTTGTGACGGACATTATTTCATAATTTTAGTATTATTTGTCTTAAAATTAGTGTTTCTATTTTAATGTTCAGTATTATGTCTTAAAACCATTGTTTAATTATTAATATACATTTATTTTATCGTTTGTACAGCGCATCGATCCGCTATGTGGGAATTAGCAAAAAATATTATTATAAAATATAAAAGGATACATGGCCAAAACGGTTTGATTCAATCCCCATACAGTAGCAGGGCATTTTCTCTCTTGAATAGCAAGATATTTTAGTTGTGGTTTAACACATTCAGTTAATAAATAATGACATCGGCGGCAATAAAAAATGAACATTGTGAATTTTTTTTTTTCTAGATCCAGGAAACTAATGTCGGTGGGCCCGTAAAACATGGAATATAAAAAGTCTGGCATTATTTCTTTATGTAGTTTTTCATATCCACTAACAGCCGGATTACTTCTTAGTGTACCTACCTCGTGTTGGTGGGAGTGTAGTTCATCAGCTTCTTCCTCTGAAACAGAACAACACTCAATCACTGGTGATTCATGATCTATCAAATGGGACCTACAGGCTAACAACCGCCAACATGTGTGTTATTTATTTGCATTGTGGTATATTACAGTTTATGTTATGTTACAGTTTAGTATATTACATTTTGTTAGGTTACATTTTATTATATTAGTTTGTGTTATGTTACAGTTTAGTATATTAGTTTATGTTAGGTTACAGTTTAGTATATTACAGTTTGTGTTATGTTACAGTTTAGTATATTACAGTTTGTGTTATGTTACAGTTTAGTATATTAGTTTGTGTTATGTTACAGTTTAGTATATTACAGTTTGTGTTAGGTTACAGTTTAGTATATTACAGTTTATGTTATGTTAGTTTATTATATTACAGTTTATGTTATGTTACAGTTTAGTATATTATAGTTTATGTTATGTTACAGTTTAGTATATTACAGTTTATGTTATGTTAGTTTAGTATATTACAGTTTATGTTATGTTACAGTTTAGTATATTACAGATTATGTTATGTTACAGTTTAGTTTTCCTGTCAACTCATGACTCAAATTCTGGTAGACGCGAGATTTATTATAGACTGGATGGAATTCATTGGATGCTGTTGGGATATCTTTTTTTTTTGTCTCAAAAGTTCAGTTCTGTCCAATTGGACATTGGAAGACTGTTGTTGTCCGAAGCGAAAATCAGGTAGACTTTGTTGACAACCGGGAGATTTTCATCATCACCGAAAATATGTGAGATTTTATTCTTTTCCGGGAGATTCAACAAATCTGGGAGACTCTCGGAAAATCTTGGAAGGTTGGCAGGTACACTTTATAAATATTGCACGTGACGGATAAAATAAGCCTATTTAAAGAAAGGACAAAACTGACCAACTGAGACGACCAGCTGGACACGGGGTGATGGGGAGTGTAGTGGACATACCTTCCCCTGCTGATGCAATGTCAGCTGATAGAGAAGCAGGAATGATGGATGGCACCAGGCCATAGCCTTCTTGAGACAGCGCAATGAATGACAGTCGTCTAGAAACAATCAGTGTATTCGATTGAAGGTAGTCTACTTCAAAACGTAATTACAATACTTATACACAGCTATCAGAAAAATATGTTTACAAAATAAATACGTTTAAACAGCATTTCTTTTAAAATATAAAATAAGTGGACGACCCCTCGGCCTAATTTTTTGTCTGTATCTCAAAATAAGTGTCGTTGTAACGAGCCTTATTTCACAGGAGAAGTACACATGTCTTAATTAGACAAATGAATATTTCACTCACTCATCATCATCGTCTTCATCGAGGGTTTCCATGACGACCATAGATTGTCCAGACAAGTGAAGTGATGCCAGTTTCTCCGATGGCGTAAGAGGAATGCGTTTTTCTTCTGTTAAATGACCATGCGTCTTTAACTGACTGTCTGATGTCGTTTCCACCAGGTCCTGTGATAATGCTCGTTGGTCCTGTGACCTTGGTTGAATTAAATGGTCCTGTGATGCTGCTACTGGTTGCTGTGAATGGTCCTGAGACCTGACATGGTCCCCTGGTGGGTCTTGTGCATGGGTCCAACTACCAACCACAGTACTTCTGTGTGACCTTTCTAGATCGCCACGTGGTGCATTTCTCTGAATGTGCAATGATTTGTCTGGTGGTTGCATCTTGCAAACAGCGCCCCCTATAGGCAAAGTTCAAACGGACAAATAATATGGATTAAACCAACGTTCAGTGGATACTCGCTATAAAAACTCCTGATAAAACAAACATCTGCGTACAAGTAACAGGTGTGACATCCCTACTCTGGCATGAATCATGTTATGTACCTTTGGATAAACTGATGACAAATCAGGCACAAGGAACAGCATGATCAGGTACCAACACACTGCTTATACCGAGTGTTCTTTGAATTAGATTACAACAGGCACAAGGAAGAGCATGATCAGGTACCAACACACTGCTTATACCGAGTGTTCTTTGAATTAGATTACAACAGGCACAAGGAAGAGCATGATTAGGTACCAACACACTGCTTATACCGAGTGTTCTTTGAATTAGATTACAACAGGCACAAGGAACAGCATGATCAGGTACCAACACACTGCTTATACCGAGTGTTCTTTGAATTAGATTACAACAGGCACAAGGAACAGCATGATCAGGTACCAACACACTGCTTATACCAAGTGTTCTTTGAATTAGATTACAACAAATGTACGCACTCTTTTTAATAAAGTGATAGCAGTCTACTGCCAGTAACGGGGAAGGGAATAACCAATTAGACGTCTTCTCTCTTCCTGTCATGTTGACCTCATTGTCATGTCTTGTATACAAAGTCAATCAAAACGATTTATCACACAAGATTGTGGTTGATTCCTTGATCGAATGTATGAACCAACCAATCATCAACGAAATTAATTAACCAGACCAGCACTGTTGCACATATTTCTTAAACTATCCGTGCATCACAGATTTGAACACCATTGAATGCAATTCATAATAGGCTGATTTGATTGAGGATTAACAAATTAAAGGAACAGTCCAAGTTACACAACGCACCTGCGACAGGTGTGTCATCCGCAAACATGTCTTGTTGTGACAGACCACCTCTGTCGTGTGGCTGGTCACATGGTGCGTCATGTGACATACCACGTCTGTCATGTGACCCATCACCGCGGCCGCCACGAGACTGGCCCCCTGATGGACTGGGCGACTGACCAACTGAAGGGTCATGTGACTGATCACCTGACTGGTGACGTGAGCGTTCTGGTGACGTGTCACTGGTTGTCGTTGTTGTCGTAGTGGTGGTTGTGGTGCTGTCTGTTGTTGATGTTGATGTCGACGATGTGTCAAGTCGACTGCGCTTTACCTTTGTATGTCCCCGACGCGGGGGCAACCGGCGCTTCGGGGGCCTATCAAATAAAAAATAAATGTAAGTTCTTATATAGTGCAGTATCCAGTCCTTAGGACTGCTCAAAGCGCTTTATACTTCACTCCCTGGCAGACCTGTTGAATCAAACACCTTCTCGACTTCCTGGGAAGTATTCAACCGTGCTCCAATAATGCGCAAAGACTACTAGTACACAAATATCCACCACTGTCTATAGCCAGGTACTCATTCATACAAATGAGTGAACTGGAGCAACATAGAGTGAATGAACTTGCCCAAGGTTCGAAATGGCAGCACAGAATTGGAACTCGGGTTCTCTTGATTGAGAATCTGACCCTCTAGGGGTGAGACCACAGATAACTATTGAGTTAAAGAAAATTTAGTACCTAGAAAGTGATGTTTGAAAGAATCTTTCTGGTACTACTATTCTTAAAGCAAATGCGCATATTACGGAAACAAGTCACCCACAACAAATGTATTCACTTCCATAAACAACCCATCGTTGGCTCACATGACTTTAAAGATCGTGAACAGTGAACACTCAAAGTAGACCACAATGTAATGATGTTATGGCAATACAGCAAACATTTTTGAATGTACGAAATAGACAAATAGACAGCTGCGAGGTGGCAATTTCAGCAAATACTAGGTGATGTCAGTGAAGAAAACACTATGTTTATGTTATTGGTACAGCTGAGGACTGGTTCTCTAAAACAATTAGCTCATAAGGAAACCATCGTTAGAAAAAATGCTTCATTAAATTTAAGCTTTTGTCAAAATGCAAAGAGCTGCCGACACATCACTAGGGATACTATTTCCGTGACACACCATCAAGTGACGCGTTCTGCAAAATCGGGCTCATGAGCTCGTAAGAATGTTAACTTGCAATCATCACAAAGCAATATCTCATGCCAACCAGAGTACACATCAACAAATCCTTCTTTTAGACCAACTCACCTAAAAGACGGCAGTTGTTCGTTCCCGGACGAACTACTGAGGGAACTGAGCGTGCTCATGGCGCTACTCAACTCTGCAGGATGAGCTTCAACAGTCGCCTGACTCGCAATGCTACCAATGGACAGCACTGGAAAAGGACAACCACCCGCAACATGATTCATACACTTGAGAAACTATCAAATTTAAGCCATTTTCTTAGTTTAAAAAAAATCTGTGTCAAACCATTCAGCACGATAGTTACAAAAATATATTTTCTAAGCTTTATATATATATAATATACATATTATACAGCCATCAAATGACTGACCCTCAGGTAGACTTACCTGGACTAGGATGAGAGGTTGCTGACCTTTCACCTGTGAACTGCCCGTAACGGTCAGTGTCACTGACGACTGCGGTAGTGGCCTCACTAGCAGTGCTCTCAGCCTCACTGTCACAATGAACACATGTTATTACGTGTGCAATAAAGAAATACAGTTCAGCTTTTACAATCACACACACACACACACACACACACACACACACACACACGCTAGACACACACACACAGTCATGTTTGCACGCATGCACATGCACACACTGTGTTTATCCATCCATCATGTGACCTGTTGCCTAGCAAAAGCTACGTCAAGTTTAGCCTCGATTATCCAGGCGTTGCGACATGGGAGCTGGCTTTTACTGTACGACACTGATCCCGGTTTACCCTGAATCCGGATAGAGATGATGATTGGCTCTCAGGCTAACAATAAAACTAAAAGTTAAATACGAGTCAACTTATATAAATTTATGTTATGCATTGGAAACATTGGTTATATTGGCACAAGTGATAAACAGAAAAGTGAAATCCTAATTTATTTTTGGATTAAGAATCTTGATAACGATGCTGATTGGCTGTTCGCCCAAAATATTTGCTGCTGGCAGTGTACACAAAATACATTTTCGAGCACTAGCCTCGATTATCCAGGCACCGCAAGATGGAAGCACCGTAGGAGCGGTACTAGATGCGTACATTCATAATGCGGGTTCTTGGCCAGACTCTGTTTCCCGACGAACTCACGCAGCTGGGCGAGAGTCGGTTAAGTGAGACAATGTCAAGTCATAAAAAGGACGCTGAACACAGAGCGTTTAGACATACCAATGATACCATTGTATCTTTTGTTGAAATTCTTTGGCCCACAAAAATGTTGTTTATGTAAAAAAATATAAGGCAGTTTTTAATGTTACAACTGTATGCGGGAATAGTTGATTTAGGAGTTGCCCTGCTGCAATAATAATGTCATTCACATATATAACAGTTATGAACGTATGAACATTGTTGGCAAAGTTTTATGGAGTTCATGCGCAAAATCTTAATTGTGATGTAGGCAAACCGCGACTTAGCGGGTCCGTCAATTATTTTAACTCTTTCTATCCCAACTACGACTTTTCTCGTAGTTGCGTAGGCCTATCAAATTACTTCAAGAAAATGTATACATATTCCTATGATGTCACAAGATGTGTGTTTGTATACTTGGCTGGGACACTTCCGCTTTATATGTTTGTCAGTTGAAAGTTTCGATGGTGATTTTGAGTGCTTCAAGTGAATAAACACGACGCCACTGATGCTGTGTATGGGGTGGCGATGTTCATGCATTTTCAGAGGAGTTGGACAATGTTTTGGACAGTAATTCAGCGGTTGTTTTCATTCGTTGGAAGTCAAGTTGGTAGCAATGTTTATGACAGATGACCCCAAAAACTTCCTGTCAGTAATCCATCTTCCCATTTACACTGATTTTCAGGAATGTAGGCCTGCTGTCAGTAATAGATCAGAACCGTGTCAGATATTGTCATGAAAAGAGCACCACTGTCAGTAATACTTTAATACTGTGACTATGATGACAGTTGCACCCAAAACATAATTGTCTCTAATAAACTACGAGATATTTTGAAGCGTTCAGTTAACAAGGTAAGGTAGATATTCATGACCAGCATTGATGGAAATCGTGAAAAAGCGTAACTGTAATATAAATGAGTCTATACACATTGTAAAAATTTTCTGATTTTATGTAAATTTCAAAAACAGCATGCTGACTACAAAAACATGACAAATTATAACAATGCGTCACATCATTGTCTATTCATGGTGTCATTCGGATTAATATTAGTAGCCGGTATACCCTGGGGCCAGGCTATAGACTACACAGTATAGTGGCTTGACTACATCAAAGTCAAACACAAAGTCATGCCGGGGAACGGCAAAACCATTACGGTAGGCTAGTCATCAACATCGTTTAGTCTACTCAACTCTAGTATACAAGCCTATCCATGTATTATAGGCTGTAAATGATAGACTAAACTCAATAAATACACTAACTTAGTCTTAATACAGTCAGTTGGCCTAACATTACAACTACAACACCCATAACTCTGTCACTAGTACTAGTCTAACGACGTAGTCAGTACCTGCAATTATCCCGGCCACCAGTGACCATATGAAATAGGAAAATGATTTTCGCGTATCCGGCAGTATGTAAAGCCGACCCCCTTCTTTAAACTTGACCCTACGGGCCATGTCTGCGTGCATGCTGTTATAAACGTTTGCAGCACACGTTTCTTCTTGGCTGGTAGTGGTGCTGCTTCGATCCCCGCCACCATGTCGTGTCGCGTGAG
The DNA here is from genome assembly GCA_963995525.1 of Escarpia spicata. Lineage (NCBI taxonomy): Eukaryota > Metazoa > Annelida > Polychaeta > Sabellida > Siboglinidae > Escarpia > Escarpia spicata. The sequence goes on from OZ023216.1 coordinate 2,463,359, forward strand.
TCGTGACTTTGTCTGGTTTGAGCGTCATGAGCGCGGAAATGCGAAATTGTCGTAACGCTGTTTCCTATTGGTGAGATTACGACCAGAAGCAGCGAATGAAAAACCATGTCACAACAAGCAGCGTATATATGCTGCCACCTGTTGAATAAAGTGAAGCTACATTTGAGGAGCATGGAAGTGATTAACGATCATTGTGACAACGAAAGAATCCGTAATATTTTCATCCCTCGCCGTAATACCTTAATTTGAGGTGTATTTCCGGAATGATTCTGGACAATCCGTACATGTACTTGAATTTTAATACTCAAGAGTCTGACGGTGGTGGTTATTTCGATGGTTTTCATGGACACAGAGGACAGATGATAGACGTTTTCACGGTTAGAACAGTTTGCGACTTTAGTATTCAATGGCTTCAAAACTTTATACATCCACGTGCAGCCAATTTACACCATTACATTTGGTAGCAATGGAATCAGTACTTCATTCCGAAGATTTTAGTAACCGATACTAGCAGTCAAAAATGTATTAATAATTGTCACAATGGTATCTGAAGTTGACAGTGTCTGTGATTCTTTTAAGTTTGTATGAACTCAAACATTTTAATACAATTGTATTGTAAAGTTAAGACACACCTACATTTATAAGTCACATCCCTACAAAGACAGTTTTATTACCTTTCATTTGATATATAGATTTTGGTGCTTGCTGATGAAAAAAGTATAACAAATACGAAATGAACATAGACTGTGCAGACAAAAAACATGACATCAGTACGGAAGCAAATCTGGGAACTAGGAGGTGTATTTGGGACAGGCCTCTGGGTCAAAAAGAGTTAATGCCACATGGCAACCGACTGCAGTGACTGAGGAGTGAGGACACAGGCCCCAACATCGAACGTGGGAATATCAACATCAAAGAGATTTGCAGTTAAACCAATCAGCATCTGTTATATTTCCAATAGAGCTGGTTATAATTTAAACATTTTGTTTACATTTCGGGAACAAAAATCCAACTTGCAAACACTGTTTCAGGTCAGGGGCTTAGCCAGAGACCTGCTCACCTTCAAGACTGGCTGATGACTGGCCAAGTTGGGTCATTACAACTGATAAGACTTGTGGAATTTAGAGGGGGCCAGCTGGCCACTAGATTAACTAATAATTCCAAGTCTACAGGCCCATATTAATGACTATCATTGGCACAACTGGTAGTGAAACAAATGGAATGGATCAGTATTAATTAAATAAATGACTCAAATGACACTGGTTTGTCACTGAAAAAGATAAACTGGCCAATAATGGCTGTGATTGACGTGAATTGCCTCCTCTAAAGCTGATCATGTGCTAAAAGTCACACTTTTGTCTAATTCAAGACTGGTAAAGAATTACTTCTGGCTAAGTGCCTTTTTCCGGGTTAGTATGTACAATTTGGCAGGTAGTACATTCAACACATTTAATCGTCAACATCTTTATATTAATACAAAAACAACTTCCATTTAAATCATATCAGGTGAAACCAGTGTTAAAAGGCCCTTTGGTCCAGTTCTCCTTGGAATGCCATAACCCTATTAAACATCTATAAACTGTTCAATGTTTATGACCCACCTTGTCTCGAGAACACTGGCAGAGACATCTGCTGGCACAGGGGCTGCACTATCACGGGCACCGCCATCTTCATCGCTGTCAGATTCAGCCACATAACCAGTGGCGGCGCCACTGGTACCAGCGACTTCTTCACTTTCTCCAAGCATTTCTGTTAGTCATTAAAAAAATTGTTAAATTAACTGGCACTGGAATGGTTGACAATTTTACATGCTCTTTACTGCAAAGCAGCAACGCAAACGTGTAGGAAATACATGATGCATTGCTGATTGGTCGACAAAGCCAGGTATCATTCAAAACTGTTCTAGGCATGTTCTATGGTTTAGCAAGAGACATGCAGTCAGTCAAGGATTCCCATAAATGCATTGTCGTGTAACAAAAATGTTCCTAAATAAAGTAGTACACAGAGGAACCTCACTATAAAGGTCACCCTGTAACAAGTGACCTAAATAGCAAGGTGACCATACTGGCGGGATACATTTCCTATACTTCACCGATATAAAAATAATTTGAAACTGTCCCAGAGTGACTTTAATTTGCGAAGTGGCTGTATTATCGAGGTGGCCATAAAGTGACGTTCTACTTTAATAATTAAACATTGAAAACCTTATGCTAACTTATATGGCAATAGAGGAATTATGATACATATTTCTTTCTACATTGATAGGAAGTTTTGAGTTTCACTTTTCAAAAAGACATGATATGAAAAGTGTGAGAACAACGACTTGGAAGTTTCAGTTTTTTGGTCAAGGAAATGTTGTTATCTTGAGACAAGTCTCTCACCTGGGTGTTCAAGGTGGGGCACTGAGTGCTCGGGGTAACAGATGCTTGGGGTGTGTGGACTGGCTGGCGGGCGGATCAGCTGGGGCACCGAGTTACCACTGAAACGTGCAAGGTACGTCAAGGTTTCAGGGCAAAACGTGATAAACGCCATTTTTAAAATGTTGCCCAAACAAGAATGACACATTTATTTATACACACGTATTGAGCTAGGATGCTATCTAATTTATACAAAAACGCGATAAATCTGCATTAAACTACATGCACAAAAGGGTGTTTGTTTTCAAAACGCAACAAGCAACAAGCACCACCTGTCTTTTTTATCAAACTGAGATATATCCATTTTCCCCCAATGAGCACCAGTGTGCCACATGTTCAACCATCAGAGTGACGACGTGCGCTGTATGTGACAAAATCATTTAATATCACATTTTGTGTAAGAAATCTTCAACAAATGTTTCAGATTTTGTTACCATTCTCTGTGATTCTCGATTCTTAATATACACCAACTTCATATATGAACTTTGAAGTTGCAACACAAAAGTGACTTTTTCTTAAAAACCTCTTTTATTCCCACTCTGAATGAAATGTAATCTAAAAATAGTGTTCTGACATTCAACTAGTGTTTTAATTTAACCCCCTCCGTCACCCTGTTCAAGGCCCCTTTTGGTTGCGCTTTTCTGCACACTTTCTGCACAGTTTGTTGAGACACCTAGCAGGTAGCACCGCTAGCATTTAGCATGGTACACATCTATGCGGGTTGGTGTTTCAGGTCATAACAAAATCATTTCAGACAATGAAAACATATAATAACCGACCTACCGTTACTCTCAGAGTATCTTTTATCGAGACCTTGCATTTTGAAATTTCTTTTTTATGCAATATGAAGTGTTTACATTTGGTAAGATACCAACATTTTGTTTTTGACAGGTGACTTTCATCTAAGCATTCCAAAAGGTGAGTCACAGGTGGAGTGCTTCACCACGACCCTCATGACCTTTGACCCTCACAACCTTTGACCCTCTGCAAGACAAAACTTCGTACGATTTCCACATGCATTACAACGGAAAAAACGAGAAACCTACTGACAATGTAACAGCACGTGATTCTGTTGAAATGGAGGACTTGACTGGGGCTAGGTTCAACATTAACCGGGAAATACAACCTTCGCTTGTCCTTGACATAATTAACACCGACCCGCAGCAGACAGCTTCCCAGCATTCTTGCACACCGACATTCCATCTCGACCGTCAGTGTTTATTATTTGTTAGCAAGTTGTCTTGGGATACTGACACTTTATTTCCAGTTAACAACAACATTTTCATACATTACTCCACTATTCTTGATATTAGAAGCTGCTAGAAAAGGAGTATATTGAAGAACAGTTCTTGTGAATTTTACCCCTTCATTTGTAGGTAGAGTATTCAGTTTTTACATTTTCAAATGAGAGATGCGAACAACGTAAAATACATCAAACATCAAACATTTACAATAGGAAATGGAGGAAGTTTGAAATATAATACATTTAATAACTTCCCCCAACACGATCACAACATGTAAAGTGTATCATTGTAAATCTGTCTAAAACTACAGGGCATGTAATATAATATATGACATGACATATTGCCTGTGGTGACATCAGCAACATCTGATGGGCTGGTTCCTTTGTGACACACAAATGAACACGTTTGAGTGGGCCTAGTGACATGAGTTCACAATGAACTGACTTCATGTTTGGCACATTACTTCATGTTTGGCACATTACTTCATGTTTGGCACATTACTTCATGTTTGGCACATTACTTCACAAGAGTATTAAGTTTATGTATACAAAATTCAAAGATATTTAAAATTTCATTTCAGCTAGTCTTTAAAACCAAGAAAATTTAGATATCACGTTTTGTCGTGATCGTCTTGTTTTGTCCTGGAACCCTACATATGTGTTCATCCATACATAGCTTATTATGGCGTCTTGTTTTGTCCTGGAACCCTACATGTGTGTTCATCCATACATAGCTTATTATGGCGTCTTGTTTTGTCCTGGAACCCTACATATGTGTTCATCCATACATAGCTTATTATGGCGTCTTGGTTTGTCCTGGAACCCTACATATGTGTTCATCCATACATAGCTTATTATGGCGTCTTGTTTTGTCCTGGAACCCTACATATGTGTTCATCCATACATAGCTTATTATGGCGTCTTGGTTTGTCCTGGAACCCTACATATGTGTTCATCCATACATAGCTTATTATGGCGTCTTGTTTTGTCCTGGAACCCTACATATGTGTTCATCCATACATAGCTTATTATGGCGTCTTGTTTTGTCCTGGAACCCTACATATGTGTTCATCCATACATAGCTTATTATGGCGTCTTGGTTTGTCCTGGAACCCTACATATGTGTTCATCCATACATAGCTTATTATGGCGTCTTGTTTTGTCCTGGAACCCTACATATGTGTTCATCCATACATAGCTTATTATGGCGTCTTGGTTTGTCCTGGAACCCTACATATGTGTTCATCCATACATAGCTTATTATGGCGTCTTGTTTTGTCCTGGAACCCTACATATGTGTTCATCCATACATAGCTTATTATGGCGTCTTGGTTTGTCCTGGAACCCTACATATGTGTTCATCCATATATAGCTTATTATGGCGTCTTATTTTGTCCTGGAATCTTACATGTGTTCATCCATATATAGCTTATTATGGCGTCTTGTTTTGTCCTGGAACCCTACATGTGTGTTCATCCATACATAGCTTATTATGGCGTCTTGTTTTGTCCTGGAACCCTACATATGTGTTCATCCATACATAGCTTATTATGGCGTCTTGGTTTGTCCTGGAACCCTACATATGTGTTCATCCATATATAGCTTATTATGTCGTCTTGTTTTGTCCTGGAACCCTACATATGTGTTCATCCATATATAGCTTATTATGTCGTCTTGTTTTGTCCTGGAACCCTACATATGTGTTCATCCATATATAGCTTATTATGGCGTCTTGTTTTGTCCTGGAACCCTACATGTGTTTCATCCATACATAACTTATTATGTCATCTTCAACAGTCTGAAAATCCACTTTTTGTTAATTATTTTTATACTTGGTATATACCAGCGTTCGAAATAGCACTTGTCCGTTTGTCCGGGACAAGTGATTTTTGGCCCGGACAAGTAAAATGACTCGACATGGTTATCCGGCGGACAAGTGAAAATTTACATTAAATAGTGACGAGTGCAACATTGCAAACTTTTTATTTGAGGAAATTCATACGTAAATGATGTACGCTAGCAATCGCGCGCATTCCAATTTTGTTAGTGTGTCTTGTCGTTCCGCCGCCAGTGTGTTGTACGTCAGTGTTTGACCGAGTTTAGTGCCTGCGTTAACAGGGTCATCCGCTGAGTGCACCGACCTAGCTCTGCCATACGCATAGGACAGACTCCGCATCAGCCATCGCTGATCGAGGCTGTATTTCACACAATCGTAAATCGTTCAGTTTGGCCGATGTACACATTGCTTCCACTCTCGGATCATATTAGATGAACTTTGGAAATAGTAAACTTTGTATCGCTACCTGTTATTTCAATAAATATATAGTTTTAACCATTATTACACCTAACCCACGTGGACTCGGCAGTCTTCCAAGACCAAGTCAATTTTCAAAACTTGTAACTGGCTCTCCGGTAAATCTATGGTGCAGGTTGATAAGCGGAATATCAATGACATTTCAGAAGTGTTGTTGTATCTATGTAACATCTATTTTTCGAACTGAATTATGCAAGACGCGCAGCCAGGGACGGGGTGCCAACCACCATTGACATGTCGGCTTCTGCCAACTATGGCGGTCTGCGCGGCAGCAACGTTACGACGTAAGTAAATCTATAAATTATTTCCCGCCTGGTAAATGTAATTCAGACATCGTTAAAACTGTTTTATCATCATTGAAATAGTAATATAACATTTAGGAAAAAATCTGCGTTTGTTTGGTGATGATCAATTGAATATTATCTTCGTTTGTAAAATACAGAACTTTGTTAATATTGAAGTTCATAGAGGTTTAACAAAATAATATAAGATTATATAATTTATTATGATTTTTGTGACAACATTTCCCGGCTTCGCATTGGTCGTGTTCCTGGATGAGTGGCATCTTCAAAGACAAACTGATGCCAACATTTTACAGCAGTGTTATATGTTTTATATATGTATATATAAACAGTTTTTGCAACATTATAAAAACGAATAGCAAGGAAAACAATTGTCTCATTCCTATCATCGTAATAATGATTTGTTATTAATAAAAGCGTTCATATCAGCATCACTAAAATATTGGTATATATCATGTAACGTGTCTACTTTTAATATTCGTGATGAATAATAATTGACCGGAAAATAGTTGCAAAAATAATTTAGCAATTTCAAAATGTTAAGATTAAATCAAATTGTGTTTTTGATCACAAGTCACTCAGATGTACGTGCAACGAAACAGCAGGAACATTGTGTTGTCATAAAAATAAGACAGACTTTTTATGTTTTTTTCCGAAGCTTCGATTCCCCTTCACAACCAATCGGACAAGTTAAAATTTTGGCGGACAAGTAGATTTCAAAACCTACTTGTCCGGCGGACAAGTAAATATTCTGGCTTATTTCTATCGCTGTATACATTTTGCAAGTCCTTTGTTTAAATACTGGACTACCAGCTGAAAGACGTCAAATTCACCTCGATGCAGCGACGAATCGTAGCTGAACCAACGGACGAGAAGAAACTGATGATCGTGCAGAAACAAGAACCAATACAAACTCGTATCAAATTAGACAAACGTCTGCCCCTTTATGCTTTCGCAAATGGAGTGCAGGATCAGCTTAGGATTCTCCTGAGGGACGCGCTCCAGTGCGCGCTGATTGGTTGATTTGATTCTCCCCACGGGAGTAATTAACATGTCCTTGCATAAATTAGCCTCCTCTGATGGGAGGCCTCCGTGTGCTGTTGTCTTGCACAAAGTCCAGTATGCAAATCGGCTGTGCCAGATGTGCATACCATCATGTCTGCTTTCAGCAAACATTTTAGAACAACTACCATTAGCAGTCTTTCTGCACCATGAGATCAGCCCACTCCTTTATGGCATCCAATTCTTTTCAGCGATTAAGCTTGTATTTACATGTCCAATTAATGCTATGTTACAAATGTTTTAGATAATGCAAATATATAAGAGATCATCTCAGTACATTGATGTCCGATATCAGACAAAATTACTTCATTTGGCCTCAACCCCTCCCCCCAGACAAGTTTGAAAACACTGGTAATAGTGACATGATGATATGAATATACTAACACTATCGGTCCGAAGCGTAAAATACTGATGTCAGACACCAGACAAAACTGCCTCCCCAAATGAAAGTAATTTTGTCTGATATCAGACATCAACGTTGATTCATAAGTTTTAATAATAATAGGGAAAACAAAAGGTACCCTAAAATAAAACTATACAAAAAGTTGACTATTATGGGAGTTGTTGAATCTGCGACCTGAACATTAGTATTGCAATTATGTTTCATTTTAATTGTGCAATGTAATCAAAGTTTAAAGTTGGTTAGAATGGAATCTAAACAATATGAAAAAGTGTACTCTAATTTGAAGATGACGTGAAAGTAAATTTCATTAGTTATCCTAACTCACAATAACCAATCATCTTTGTTAAATACTGACCTACTGCTTGAGGTACTGGGCGGAGTCTCCTGTATTGGATCCTCCTCGTGAGGATTGCCATCATCGTCAGCAGCATCGTCATCGTTGTGGTCATCACCACCCCCTCCACCACCGCCTCCGCCGCCACCCCCTGCACCACCCGCGCCACTTGCAGCACCACCGTCATCTGCATGGCCGACGTCACCGTGGTTACTGTTGTCATGGTGATGGTCTCCAGATGCCTGTTGGTTGCCGGATGCTATAGTAACAACAGCCATGACACATAGTTACTGTGGACTGTTTCAATGTTTAAAAACAACAAAAGTACCTGTGCTGAATTAATTAAGTAAACAGCTTTATTTGGGTAAATAATAAATAAAGCAGTGTTTCGATGATGGGCGAGGTGGTAGGGGTAGGCTAGGTGTAGTTTCCACTTGACCACTGTACTTGGTTGTGGTAATTTTTTCTTGCCTTAACCCTAGGCCATGTTACCACGCTGACAGAGTCAGTACAAAATGGGCCAAGAGGCCCTGAAGTCCTTTGGACTAATACGTCTATATGTGATCCCGGCTGACCAAATGGGTGATAAGTCGGAAACATTGTAACATTGTTTTCTTTTATTCTTATAAAGGTTTGGTAGGGTGCTTTACACGGTTTCAAAAATTATGACTGCTACAAAAATTGGCAAAGTTATGCAGCATTGAACATGGTAGGGATCAAAAAATGAAAATGAAGAAAACGGCTGTTGAAGTTTTATATTATATATGCAAATGGACTGCATGGAAATATTACATTCATGACATTCAAATGTGGCACACAGTATGTATGTTATGTTGCAATGATACACTGGAAGTACAAATGTGCTGCTACAAAGACTTAGCAAGTTATGCCAGATTATGTCTTCATGTGTAAAACTAAGAGGACAGATTATCTGAGAGCAAAAGGTAGACTAAAGAAAATTAATAACAGAGCTGACTGACATCTTGAGTAGGACCACTCATTAGCAGATAGAGCTGATAGCTGCACTGCCTGCATTGTCAGAGTGTCAGTGTAGACTGATCAGTTTGTGTAATAAACTCATAAAGTGTTTGCCTCCTATACTCTTGTAATTAGTGATTTGAAGGACATGAACAGATATTAGTACTTAATCTTCAGTGCTAGTGTCTGGTGTATTTGACATTTGTACATATCTCCAAGAAGTCCATTACAAAACAGTTATATTTACACATTAAACATTATACAGAATCCAATATACAGACATTATTTCATACATTTATTTTGAAAATCAATATAAATAATACATTCAACATGGTCACACAAGCCTGTAGGTTTAGTGGCTGCCAGTACACTACTGAGCCTAAACTACAATGCAGGTGTGAAAAACGTCCTGATGTATTTGAACTTGAGCCACTAATTAACTGTCCACCAAGCAGTAGCATAGCAGTTTTATAATAATAATAATCCACAAGTTAAGTGGCAATGATCTTCCTTTTGTTATTCATGTGATGTTTCTTGTTTATTGTGAGCAGGGCGGACAAATGGTTATCATACGTAGACAGGTACTGAAAGAAACTGACTTTTCTATAAAAAGAACACGTTTGCCTATCAATGCCATATATTTCCTATTGTTGCCGTTTCTGCCGAGCAGAATCAGTTTCTGCCCAGCAGAAATCAAACAACCCTGTTGGTAATTATTAATCAAATGTTTTTTGGTGAATCATACTTACAGATCATTAAGGGTTATGATGGAAGTAAAATGTTGACATGTTTACTGCTCCCTTATTGCACCACAGTATTACTTTTCTGTGGCCTAAGAATAACTAATTTCACAAACTTCCTGCTTATAATTACATAACAGAAAAGACAACCTCCATATAAAACAACTGCATTAAATAGATATCCATGCAAGACTCAGACTCCGCATGTGACAGATGTTTTTGGAATTGCTGCCAGGTTCTGTTTCCAGGGGTCTAGTGGGTGCTGTCTGTTGACACAAGCCTCTGCCAGTGACCAATTACAGATTAATCACAGTTTCCATCAAACAATAGCAGGCAGAGACCCTTCCTCCACAGTGAGATGGGGGTGGGGTAGGCAGTAGCCAGCCAGTTATAAGGGGTAAGACCACATTTAAATTTTACATAGGCGGCCATTATAACGTTTCCTTCATTTCCTGCTAAATTTGAAGAAAAATGTTCTTGAAAATTTCAGAGCATATTTAACCTCCATTGACACAAGTGCTGTGGAAAACTCGTAAAATTATCATACTTCAGTTTTCAGAAAAATCCACCCAAACCTGACACCCCTCAATTTCGCCCCAATCTGGTGACGGATTTTGAAATATTGGTGCGTTCTGCAAAATAGCCACTGTGCGAATACGCGAGCGACTAGCGTATGTTTATTGCTACCTCGTGAAAGATCTAATGTAGTAGTACATTCAGTATTCACTGGACTGACATGTGCCATGCCAAAGTGCTCGAACAAAATTCACACATGACACCAAAACGGTATTTTCAAGGGCATTTCGGTGGGTAATGGCGGACGAATCCTTAATGTGGTCTTACCCCAAATAGATCTCCTGAATCTTGCAAATCTTCACGAAAGTTAGATTTATATCAAGCTATACATATAACTAGATTAACCACAAAGAGAAATTTACACTGTCTCAGTAACAATTAAAATATGCGTCGTCAAACTGTGCACACCTCCAAGCTAAACAGCGCCTTGAGTTGGTTTAAACATGCTTATTCGGTACTTTATATTACATACGACGTTTGCCTGGCACGAATGGTACTTAGCACAGCATACAGGCCAACACAGTATCTTACCGATATGGGAATAAAATATATAGAATATTAATTAAATATATTTTTTAGTAATTTTTTATAAAATGTATTCTTTTGCAAAAAATACACAAAATCATTATTTTAAGCAGCATTTTATTGGACATGCACGTTGCAAATCTTCACGAATTTTTGTATTACGTAATGCCCACAAACTATACTAAATAATCTGATGTAATCATGAACTATACGTCACTCGTGTACGACACCAGTAGGTGTCAAAAGCACAAGCCAGGTATTTCAACAATATTCACAATATTGAAAGGCACAGAGGCGTCTTTTGATGGTAACTACAATTATATTATAGATAACGGGCTAAAATGCTGGGTGTAAATTGAGGTATATACATAGTACATTATAAAACCAAAACTGGGATGTCCAGTGGAACGTGTATCTTGCGTCACACAAATTGTTGTCCTAACCCCCCTTAAAATAGCCATACTTTTACACAGGCGCAGATCTCTGCTTGATACAGAGTGTCCAAACATCGCCACACGTCAATTACTTGGCCACTGTGTATTTCGCTGATGTATACACATTATTGGAAACAAGAGATACTACTGGCAAAATAGTTAATTTCAGAAAGAAACAAACGTTTGACAAGGACATCCAAGACACGTGATAAAGGTTGTTGACAGTTGTGGCACCCAGTATCTCTCCAAGTACATCAATGAGTCCATTGTCCTAATCATATTTTATTCAAACATCGCCAAATTCTTACAAGGGTACTAACAAACATTTCTGATGTTAAATATACGGATATAACGTACAAAATACCATTAGTAAAAACAGCTTCTTGTCAGAGTAGTTGACGTCAGCCTACAGTTAGTTTAAGCTGCCTTGCCTTGTGCAAACTTCGGTATGATTCGGTTAAATTACAGCTGAAAAGAACAGGCAGTGTTCAGATAGGGGTATTGGTTGAATTGTATTTGTCTCGACGCAAAAGGCTTTATTGTGCCTTCATCGATCATAAGAAAGCATATGATTTAGTAGACCGGCCCTCCCTGTGGTCTAAGATAATTTCATGTGGTATTAATGGTATTGTGTTGAAAGTTGTATACAACATGTACAAAAATGCTAAATCATGTATAAATCAGGGCCAGGCTGTGTCAGCCTTCTTCTCATGTGATGTATAGGTATGGCAAGGAGAAAACTGGTGTCCTTTGTTATTTGCTATTTACCTGAATAATTTTGAACACTGTTAGTCACAGTTATACTTGACATGGCAGCTGGTGAAATTTACAACAACCTTAGTGATGATGATGATGTAGAAAATGTATGTTCTACTATATGCTGATGACACTTGAATGATTCAATCAAATACAGATTTCTTGCTTGTGTATAGCGGAACTATGTCAACTCTTCTAATGGTTGACATTTGGTTGTTTCAGGTACTATATTGTGAATCTGTAATTATTAGTCTATATTGATACAATTGATTTACATAGTACCATGTCTACACAAGGCATGGCAAGCGTAAACAGAACAGTAGAATGCATTTGATATTAATAAAGTGTAGGATATTTCACTCTATAGTTGTCCAGAATATAAATTTTCTATGTTTGTCACCTACAGGTTTCTACAGCAATACATCTTTAACCAATAGACACCACAGTCACACCACTTTATAATAATTAAAATAAAAAAACTTGCAATTATAGAAAATCAATAGTTTTGAAGATAACAAGTGTTAGGCAACTGTTCAGTCTAACAGGGGTCAAGTGTGTCTACTCTGCCTGGGCTCTGTGACCAATTAAAGATTAGTCAAGGTCTGAATGGAACAGCAGCACTAGGCTGCAGAGTTTAGTCATGGTGTTGACTTTGTGGCATATTAAACAAAATCTACTGTTGGAGGTGGTCTCAAGGGCCCTTCTCAAAATCACATCACCAGATAATGTAAAAACTTTTGCACTTTGGGGGCCCCTTAGAATGATTCAATCAAATACAGATTTCTTGTATATAGTGGCAGCACCCTAAGATACATCTATGCAAAATTAGAACAAAAGTGAACAGTTTTTAAAAAAATAGGCCAAATGTTACATTTTTATTAGTTTTGGGGTCCTTGGAGGCCCTAGGGAGCCCTTAAAATGATTCAATCAAATACAGATTTCTCGTGCATAGTGGCAGTGCCTTAAGATGTCTATGCAAAATTAGAGAAAAAGTTGCTGAACGGTTTCTGAGATACGGCAGCTAACGGCGGACGCAGAGTGATGGCAGTAGTCCCTTGGACCTTCGGCCAAAGGACTAAAAATTGAGCGCAAGTTCAGCTATCGGCACTTGTGTAGAATCCGGACCCACCTCAATTTTGCTGTTATATCTTGAGTTTTACCTAATTTTGATACCTCAGAGTGTTAGTTTCATCGTTCAACATCATCCCAGGCATATTTACGTTTAAGAATATTGTGTCTTAGCAAACTTTTGAGGCATAAATAATGCCCCAGTTTGCATCAACATAGGCCCTTATATCGCTCATTTTATGAGCACAATGCAGTTACGCACAACCGCAGCGGTGTAGACTAGTGCAAGTCTGTATTTGGGCTTCAAAAGTGCGCTAAGCCGCAAAGTAATATAACTAATGCCTGGGATGATGATGAATGATGGAACTAATGCTCTGAGGTATCAAAGTTAGGCAAAACTCAAGATATATTGGCAAAAGGTTGAGTCCAGATTCTACAGAAGTGCCCAGCTAGTGTTTTCTTTGTTTTTTTCTCCCGAGTTCCACATGTCTCCCAAGCGCAGCTACCGCTCGGGCGCCATGTTACATCAATGTCTAGATTTCTAGTATGCTGAAACTCCGTAAAGTGTCACCATTGGAGACGTCAGATGTCATTCACATTGTCCAGTGGAGTTAATTCCAAGAGGTAAATCCTAACCGGTCCTAACCTGCTACAAATCTGTGATTTTGGAGGAACATACATGATTCTGTGGTGTCATTTTGTGCCAATCATCAACACGGAATATATCGCGAAAGAACGAACAAAAATGGGCACACGAAATAGCTACGAGGCGGCAATTTTGACATATTTTGGGCGAGGCTGCACAGAAAAATGGCAAGGCGGCCCGCCTCGCTTGTCATATACCAGGGGAAACACTGTAAAGGTTACAATAAATAATAAATAATGAATACAGTTAACAACCAGTCAATAGTCACTTGATTTCTATGTTTTTGGTAAGGCACTTCAGGAAATGCGTCAAGGAACGAATAATACCTGACTGGCTGACTGGTTCCCCATTTCCATTACTTGCGATGAGTGCCTCCACACAGCGCCCCCTGGTGTACATTCCTGGTGAAAGTATGTTCTTGGGAGAAAATGGATGTCGTTCAGTAATCTAGAACAGGAAGAAACATTTAAATATCATAAGATTGGAACGTTCCAACAATAAATTAACAATGGTGATATTTTATCAAATGTTTCGGTACTTTATGAGAACTGGCCACAACTTCTTGTGAGTTTGCACCCATATATCAGAAACAATGGAATACCATCAAGTAGAGTATATATGACATATATGAGCCAGTGAGATGTTCCTCATAATTTAAAGAAAACACTTTAGAAATGAAATGGCATTAGTTGTAACATCAATCTGAGCTACATAGTTATGTCTATAACCCCACATAACCAATACCAGGCCTGGGGTAATAGTAGCAACTACAAATATTCAAATAATACTTTGAATAAAACACAGTGTTATTGTATTACCAATACTAGGAAGCAATTTAATATTCAGTAATTTTATTAATACTTTTCACTTACATTTCCACCATATCAAAATTCAATTCCATTATCCTGATTATGTTGTTACTTGTTAGATGTAAATTATATAAAACTGAAGCCAGACAAATAAACAAAGACAGCTGCATGGTGGTTAAATAGCAGAGACACTGGGACTGTGTGACTAAGTACTGCATGGTTTAAGGACTTCAGTGTTCTTTTAAAGCCAACTGCCCCAGCCGAATAGTTTTCACACATGCCTGTGTTGTCAAGCCCCAAAGGTTTGATTTCACTCACATATAATACATGTCACCTGATAACCTGTGCCAGCTGCCCACCCGTACAGCTGTAAATGTTCCACAATGTTTAATTAAAAGAATATAGTTTCAATAGACAAATATACAGTAAGATGTTTTAATATATTACATTGCATTCAGTATGTGTGTATGCGTGTGTGTGATTGTAATAGAAAGGAAACTAATATGTTACATTACTATATAATTTACCCCAGGGCTGACCACTGCTGATATTTTTTTTATAAATAATAACATCATATAATAAAAGCATATATTTGTATGTTGCACTGATATAGAAGTGTTATTAGAATGTTGTATTACTAAATGTCAATAAGATATTGGTCATATAAAGGTGCAACTATGCCTGGTACTTGAAAGGTCTACTGTACGTACAAATAACAACCATAATTACTGAACATTCTTCAGGATATTTCGTTTTCAAATCAAAAACTTTCATTTTTCATATATCCAAGATGTTTAATTTACCTGTTAAAGGCTTTCGTCAACATATCACGCCAACTTCATCAGTACCGATGACACTGAATGACGTCATCGTACATGTGAGGCAGTTTGTGACGTCTACAGTGTACAGGAAGAAGACGCACACTGACCAATACCTGAACTTTGCGTCCCACCACCCAAACATCTTGGGGTGGTGGGACGCAAAGTTGGGAGTTGTCAGAACCCTTATAAACAGGTGTGAGACAATAACTGCAGAGGAGAGGGACAAGAAGGAAGAGGTGGAACACTTGAGAGGAGCTCTAAGAGTATGTGGCTATCCGTCGTGGGCCTTGAAAAAGGTGACAGATAGCAGTAAGAAAAAGACCAAGAAAAAGACTAAGGACAAAAATTACCGGAGCCAAGTAGTCATTCCATACATAGAGATCTCAGAGAGAGTACATCGAGTACTGAAGAAGTATGGAGTAGCAACAGCCATGCGTCCCCACACCACCCTCAGGCACCTGTTGGTACATCCCAAGGACAAAGTACAGCTAGAAGAACAGGGCGAACTGGTGTACCAAATACCGTGCAAGAATTGTGGTGCTGAGTACTTTGGGGAGACAGGAAGACTACTCAAAACACGACTGGAGGAACACAGAAAGGACGTAGACAACACGAAAAATGAGAAATACACAAGGAGCGGAAAAAAAAGATTGATGTCTACCATAAATAAATCCGCCCTTACAGACCATGCGACAACCGAAAACCACATCATAGACTGGGAGGGACTGAAAATTGTAGACAAGGAACCCAACAGAAGAATCCGGCATATCAAGGAAGCCAGAACATCGATCAACAGAGACAAGGGCAATTACGAACTGCCTCACGTGTACGATGACATCATTCAGCATCATCGGTACTGATGAAGTCGACGTGATACGTTGACAAAAGCCTCTACCAGGTAAATTAAACATCTTGGATATAAAAAAAATTAAAGTTTCTGATTTTTTAACAACCATAATTCTACAACATATCCACAACGTACATTTTCACGCCTCCCTGACTTGCATTTTTGGTCACTGGACAAGGCATCCAGTTTACCGAGTCGTTTTGCTGGTGTACTATACGCCTGTGAGAACTGTGACTCGTTCTGAGAGTTGGCCATGATGAAGCAGACGTCCTTCTGATCAGTCACTCACCCATTCCATGTGTCCTTTGCCGAAGCGCTAGTTTACATACAGCCACCAGCTACAAAAGGATACACTACAAATGCCTCAAGAGTACAATATGGGTCCCTATGAGTATCTATTCTCAATATAGTGTCTTACCATATTACTTGTACAGTAAAACCTGTCTTAGCTGCCACCTGTCCATAACGGTAACCTGGATATAACAGTCATTTTTTAAAGTACTGGATGACTTCCTAATAGTTTGCACTGCCCACTACCTGTCCATAACGGTAACCAGTCTATTGCCTATAACGGTCAGTTAATTTGTACTGAACCATTCATAGTCAACCTGCCACTTGCGGACAGGTCAAAGAGAATCCATAATTTCCCTGAATAAAATGTCATTGCATCTGTGTCATCACATGTATGCAGGACTATCAAATTGCAATCGAGTCATGTGTGGCTTCATCAGCTTGTTGCAGCCACTATGTGGCTCCTTTCCTCCAGCAAAGAGGAGCAGAATCAGCTCTGATGTCCAAAGTGAGCTCAGAGAAGCCATGAGCATGAAGCCACAGATGGAAGCCAGCTGTTATATTTACATAGGTGGCTTGGCATAGCTGGAGAGACTGCCTAGGTAAATATTACAATGGCCCATAGCTCAAATTGTATTGATAAGAGAAGTCATTGAAGTGAGTAATATTTACCTAGGCAGCTTGGCATAGTTAGAGAAGTTATGAAACTCTCCATAACAGCAACCTGCCTATAACGGTAATTTTGCGCAGTCACAACGGTGACCGTTATGGACAGGTTTTACTGTAGTAGACAGTATAATGAGTATTAATTATGGCAGAAGCATGGGGATATATATACTTTGCTTTTTCATGCATACACGACAACAAAAACACTTTTGATGGTCACAAAGCTAAGGCTAAGTAATTGTCTTGCATCAGCCTTGATCAAGGCCATCATGATCATCACGGCAATCCACGCCGAACACTGTACTGTCACTGTGTCCAGGTGTACTGGATAATTATTAATTATGGTTCATACCATAATTAAATTATTAGGTCGGATTATTACTGTAGACTGGAGTGTTAATAACTGTTAGAGATTCGTGTTTGCACAAATAATTTAATAATCTGCCTAATTACAGAAAGCTGAAGAAAGCAAATAATTAAAATAACAGTTCAGTTGGTCAATACCCAATGACTGAATGAGTGACATCGAGTGGTATTCACCGAGTCAGGAAACGAGTCGTGTTGTATTGATCGAACGAATGGGCGCTTCCATAATTTGTCAAAAAAACAAATTGTTCTCGATTGTCATGTTATGTATCTCTTAGTTTAATAAACAGGACTGTGTTATAATGATATGTACCTAAATTGGCAGTCTGCCAACATATGTCCGACTTTAAAAGTGGGCAGAAATATGCTCAAAACAAATCACCTTTCGGAGACTTCGTAAACCGCGAAAATTCTCCTACTCTGATTGGGTGCAACTAGGTCAGTCGCGCAGAATCTCGAAATAACTCGTACAGGACGAGATCCGGTCTCTTTTTGATGTTCACGGTGGCCCGTGATTAGGTGGTACTACCATGAAGGTAATATTTCCCCTAAATTTCTCATTCACATTGCCCTATATAAAAAACTAATTATAAAATATTATATGTTAATATTATATCGTACAGTGGGATGTATGGAAACCTTCCTAAAACGTATAAAAGTTCCGGATGAGACACGATTTAATCGGACATCCTACACGTCTGCACGAGAACTTTTCTTGTTTTGATGCCGGTTTCGTAAATAATTGTTTGTTAGGAATGTTGTAAAATCATGTTGTTTGTGGGTTGTTGTTACACTGTATAGCACTGCTCTGTGGAGTGGTTTCTTCACTGACATCCCATTCTCGTTTTATTTGTTTGAAGAATATCCATTTTATAAATTAAATGAAGGCCTGGTACGTGTCTGACTGTGGTAGTGGCACTGTGAGTGTGACTGGCAGTGTAAAATAAGGTACCTACTCAGCTATTCACGTTATTCTTGTTATGACAGGCGTCATCCTATTGTAAATTTTCTTCAACAAAATATCTGTTTACATGACCACCCATGGCCTTGCTACGTCAGTACGTATCTGGTGTGTGTTATTTTTATTCAGCCTAAAAATTGATGGCAATACCTTCATTTCATCACAACAGATATTCTAAGATCCAAAAAGTTAAGATATTGTGATCAGTTATTGTGTTTATGGACACTTTCGCTATCAGAATAGTGCTCCAAACTGCATGTGCTGAATCTAGTGATTGTTTTTTGAAAAGGATTTATTTATGACATTGTTGCAAAGTAACAATACTAAATAAATAAATCCTTATCAACAACACAATCACTAGATGCAGGCACGATTGTTTTGTGTTCCCGAGAACTAATGATGGCAAACATCGCCTGCACCAGACTATTCTATAAATAGCCACAGGCGCCAAGCGTCGGCCGACAAAATACTTCTGCCATGGAATAGCGCAATCTATATAGTGCCCCTTTAATATAGCGCATAAATTTGCAAAATATTGGACGGGTAAAGTTCATGAACAGACACCTGCATGGATTCTTGATAATATTCATTTGGTTGTTTCAGTTGAACATCTCTTACCCGGCGACGGGATGTCAAAAGCTTATTGACATTGAAGATGAGCACAAGGTGCGCAACTTCTACGAGAAGCGCATGGGTGCCGAGCTACTGGCTGACTGCCTTGGTGATGAATGGAAGGTGAGATCCCTTGAAGGTTTTCTGCATTTGTCTAGCAAAGAACTCCAATGATAAAGCTGGGTTTTAGGGTCACAAGCAACTATGTACACCTGCAATATTCACCTAATAGTAAACCACAAAATTCTAAAATGCCGTGTTCTACATACATGGAATACCTGTCCTAGTTACATATTATTACAGCTGCTCATCACGCGGAAACAGAGCTGTGGCGATTTTGGTATCTGAATTGAAGGCTGGTTCCGATTTCAAGAATCGGTTATTGCAAGAGCAGTGGAATCGTTTGTGTGCAATTGGAATTTATTGCAGGAGTTAAAACATTTTTTAAATTCCACAGCCACTGGTGTTTTATTTTTGGTGCTGCAAAAATGCATATAAATAAAATTACATATAGCGAAAAACCAGGAAATCATCTCTACTACAGTAACATCCACATTTGCCAAAATATCAATACATTTCAGGTACATTTTAAAGTTCAAGTCATTAATTAAATTATAAGTTATATTTAGATGTCATAAAAATAGTCTGTAATGTTATGATATTTAATAACATACTGTTCTTCATAGGGGTCTTCATAAACTGACTGGTTTTTGTAAAGCTGCACCATCCTGGCTGTTATCCAAAGTGTCTTTGAGTTGGATCGTGATGCAGTGGTATACAAATGGCTTACTGGAGGTGTGGTGACTGTAGGGTTACGTTGTGCGTATCTCTGGCGGCAATGACAAGGAGGGTTTCGCCATGAAGCAGGGTGTGCTGACCGCTGGTCGAGTCCGTCTACTGCTCTCCAAGGGTCATTCCTGTTTCCGACCCCGTCGTTCTGGTGAACGCCGCCGAAAGTCGGTGCACGGCTGCATTGTTGATGCTAACCTGAGCGTGCTCAATCTGGTCATTGTCAAGAAAGGTGAGTGTAATCATCCTGCATTCCAGCTGGTGGTGTTAGGTTGTTTTTTGTTACTCATGATACATATCAACGTTTGCTCATATGATTCGTCTTAGGACTAATATATACAGTTGAATCTGGTTACACTCAACTCTTCGCTTCCCATTGCATAAGTAATGGCGGCAGACCTGGGTTCAATTTTGAATTGATAAAAGTGCATGAATTGGCATTTAATAAAACCAAAACAGATTGAATTGGAATTGAATCCTGCAAAGTAAGATTAATTGATTGAAACAGAAAGTAAATTTACAGTGTTTTTGTACATAAATTGAGACATCTCTTCTATGTGCCATGTTTGTCACAAGTGTTGGCGATCATGGCCCTCCAAACCGCACGGTTGTGTGTAGTTTGTAGCAGTTCTGTTGTGCTCCTTCCACACCATGTTGACAGACTATCTATTATTTTTATTCTCTGGCGTCCTCTGGATCTTTTTCCTTCTATCTTTCCTGTTGTTACTATTTGTTCTAACTTTTTCTTTCTCATGACATGGCCTATAAATTGTGCTTGTTGTGTTCTAACTTTGTTGATGATCTTTCATTTTTATTTGGCTTCTAAGGATGACTTCATTGCTTTGCTTTGCAGTCCATGGCACTCGCAGCATTCTTCTTAAGAACCACATTTCAGTGGCTTCTATGGTTTTTTGTAAACTGAGACATATAAACTACAAAATATATGTTTAATTGTAAAAAAAAATTGATGTGTGCATTTTGTCAAAGACCAAAATTAAACAAGGCCTGTTTATCACTGTCTCTTCTGAGAACTAAGTAGGCATTTTATTAAGGACTTGCTGGCTTATGCTTAACCCTCTCGTGGTCAGAACGCCCGAATCAACCCGAGTATGCCTCACGGCCAGAACGCCCGAATCAACCCGAATACAGGGGCACATTTAAACTGGTACCGCGAAACATTGTCATCCAATAACGGCAATTTATTTCAGCAGTTAGCATATAATAATATTGAAGTTTCATTGGGAAGCATCAAAAGTGAGAAATGATGGCGATTTCCGTGACTAAATAGCGCCAACCACCACACGTTTTTGTAGTCGAACGCAGCGACACACAATTTCCGGTCCCTCTTTTATGCCACGCAGTGAATATTTTAATGGTGATTTTCAGCCAATGGGATTAAAGTTTAACATTTGCTGCGGGCATAAACATGGAAGCACCCAGGAATTATTCCAAAACACGCGTCCGCAGGCGATTTCTACGATTAAATGCTAACTTTTGAGCGGTCTATTTTGTTGTAAAGAAGTATTAATGAGCCGCGCAACGAAGCGGGTGGTGTTTTTTAGCTTTGTTGTAATTCTCGACATTGTCATTATGTCGAACTCCAGTAATTCGGACTTTGACGGGATTTTCGAATCGAGTTTATAACGAACGCTGCCATCGAAGGGGAATGTTTTGTACTGTGATTACGCATTTTTAATATAACACTTAATAGTTCAGACAGGATGACGGCTATGATCACAAAGAACGCCATTTTGTATAAAATCTTGAAAATACATGCACTCTGAAAAACTGAAATTATTTCAGTTTTATTTACCATAGACATTTAGTTAGTTTTCCATTCTGTAGCATAGTAATTTATGAACATTTCATACGCAGCATGTAACCGCTAATTATTAATGAAAAATATTTAAAAAAATGAATTGTTGAAAATTATTTAAGTATTTTTTTTTTGTCCAACTTTAGCAATTCATATTTGGGTCATAAATTGACATATATGTCACATACTTGGCTAGTTACACCAGGAATTAGTTCCTCAAATGTAGTGAAAATTTTACTTGAATCGGATCAAGTTATTTATTTATTTGCATTCATGCAACCCGAGTATATCACATGATTCACTCGCAGCACATTCTCTCGATTTAATAGGATTCAATAACAGGCACATATTTGCATTAATCTGGCCTTGAGAGGGTTAATTAAACAAATTAAACGGTTATTATTTGCTTTAGTGGATTTTCACTGGGGCTTTATTGCACATCAATGTGCAGAAACTTAAGGCCTGGTACGGGTGCTAATTTACGCTTTTTTGAAAAAATATGTCAATTTAATTTTCCAGCGCCAGATAGTAGATTTGTATGTTTACTATAAATAAACTTCACTTTTAGACTAACAACATACCTCTAAACGACTTTTATTCGTGTATAAAGTCCACCCTTATCACACTGATATATCCATTTTTATTGGGAAGACGCGAAATGCGCTGAAAGTTGTCAATGTTTACGCCATGACAACGCGGTCCTTCCTTCGACTTACGCCATCTTGTTTGATATTTTTGGAACCGCCAAAACGTCGTCTGTCAATCACCGTAGTCGGTAATCCCGCCCTTGTGAAAGCATTCGGCCAACATCGTTATTTATGCAAGCTATATTTGGCCGAGAATGACCTTATTTGGCATTCGGTAACCGTCGTGTCGTCATCCGCTAAGTTCCGTGACGCGCCTCGTGTCTACGAACACTCTGATTGGTTTACGAAGTTGCGCGAGCGCAAAACTCTCCCAGCATGCCACTTGTTGCTACTTCCCATTGTTTATAAAATATGGCGGTTTTCTCGAGCGATGTGAGTTTTGTCTCTAACGATGTTGATAAGAGATAGTTTAGAGTTAGTTAGCATAGAGAAACGTTGCGGAAAAGGACGTTGTGGCTGAATGTCATTTGTGAAGAAAAGGCAGCAGTTATTGGCGGCTTCTGCGTGGGGAAAACGCAAGTTAATTTCGTCGCGTGTCAAAACGCTGGCGAAGACGCGGCAATGCCAGTCGGAGCTGTCACTTCGACTTCGCTGCCCGTTGCCATGGCTGAGTGTGGGGCTTGTGCTAATGTTACTATCGGCACCAGTGACGGTACGATAGTTAAAGAGACTGCAGCTTTGCCAAATAGTGCGTCCTGTAGCCGGACAAAGCTAGTACTGATGCGTGATGACAGCAGGCCTGTTAACAGGCCTTGCTCTTGGGCTTGACATGTTAACTGTTTGGTATATAAGACTAAGTTATTGCTTTGTTAACTTATATTTTCAGAACTGTGCAACTTATATATGGGCGTCTGTTCTTTTCAGTAAAACCTGTAACTTGCTGTTGCCCCAGATTTGTTGGCATATAAATAAAATTGTATTATCATGTGGATATATTTCATTTGTTGGCATATAAATAAAATGTTATTATCGTGGATATATTTCATCATAAACATTGCTTGTTATGCATAGTTAATGTTGTGAGAAAACAAACACTTTTAATTGAATTGTTTTGGCTGTTTACAGCCATTATTATTCACATCTTGACATTTCAGTGTCAGATGGACGTTTACAGAAAATCAGATGATGATGCAAATGCCCTTTATATTTATAAAAAAAGCTAAATTGTATCAATTCTGTGGGTGTATTTCATCTCAGATATTATTTATTGTGCATAATTAATGTCTGGGAGATAAACAAACACAATTTATTGAATGTTTTACTTGTTTACAATAATATTATTCATATTATCACTGTGTAAACTTTGACGGCCGTTTACAGAAAATCACGTTTTTGGCCATATAAACTTGCAACACTCTGGAAGTAAAAATGATATGATAATCTGGTTTTGATTGTTGTGTTCTCCTGAGTATTCTGCACAATCTGTATAAAAAACATTTTGGATTTGTGTTTTATCTTTGTAGTTATCTAAAAAAAAAGTTGCATTTTCAATAAATCGGTTTTGAAAATTCAAAATAAAATATTAATATTTAAAAAAATTGAAATGTTTTTTATACAGATTGTGGAGAATATCCAGGAGAATACAACAGGCTAAGTTAGATTACCATATCATTTTTACTTCCAGAGTGTTGCAATTTTCTAGATGTGCTATGAATACCACCATTTGGCGGCCATTTTGTTTATTACCATGGAAACGGGGGGTCTGGCAGAAAAAAATTCATACATTTTTTACTCAGTAATAGCTTTTCTACAGCTTGGATGCAATTTTTTTAAATTAATTATGCATTTTAAAAAGTGTCCTATCTAGCTGCCATACCTCCCCTTAATAAGTCACAACAAAGCAGCTAGTGTTGTCAATTTGAATTGAATACAAATGAATTGAATTGGAATTGATCTTTGGTAAATATACACATGAATTGTAATTGATATAAGTGTTTAGGAATTACTTTCCAAAAAAATTATGTCAAGGTTTCGCTGGATACATATTCATGGCTAACTTGGCCATCCATAATTTATTCCCGTTATAGTGTGCCAATCGTGCTCCTCTGCCATATTTATTACTACTTACATTTATATATCGCCATATATCCATACACACATTATAAAATGTACCTATAATCAAGAAAATGTTATATATAACTATATATTTAGGAGGACTGTTTGTTCTTCACCATTTAAAAATATTCACGACTTGAGATTGTAGTTGTGCCAGAATGCAGCGTTGCAGTAATCTGTTATTTGGCTTCCCTGCTCAGGCGAGAAGGACATCCCCGGCATTACCGACACGACTATCCCACGCCGTCTTGGGCCAAAGCGGGCAAGCAAGATCCGCAAACTATTTAACCTGTCGAAGGAAGACGATGTCCGTCAGTACGTTGTCAGGCGGCCAGTCACGAAGGAGGGTAGGTGGCACCACTGTAAAACCCATTGACTGTTGTACCTCACAAGTTACAATTTATGGGGAACTACAGGTCGCAGTTTCACTCAGTTGTGTAGTGACATGATTATAAATGCTGGTTTGTCTGGTTCTGTATACAGGTACGCCTCGTTATAACACAGTAGTTGGGTTCCACGAAATGAATCCGCGGTATAAGTAGGGCACAATAACGGGTTCCCATATCTGCCACCAGGGACACTACGCCGCCGGCTGCACCAGGAACGCCATCAAAGCCACAGGCACAATTGGTGTGTTGGCCACGTACGCAGTTTATGAAGCTTATTAAAATGTCGGCCAACGTCAGTGTGTATTATGTTTAAATCTCATACACTGTTGGAATGTTGAACTGAACAAATTCACGAATGGTATACAGTTTTAAAATAGACTACGGACCAACAGGCCATGATCAGCTAAACGAAAATATGGTACCGGTGACTAACATTTAAAATAATAACCTGGCACTTAGCATCTGAATACGCAAATGAGTTGACAAACGCTGTGCTAGAATTCACTAAAGATTTAAAACTAATAAATACGTTCACAATTGGCTTAACTTCGTCTTTAAGGCAATATCAAAATACAAATTTAGAACGCACATACACCACGCCGAACAATATTGCGATGCACCATTTCATATATACGGTTGATGAATTCATATTTTGGCGTACCAGTAGCTTTGCGTTCAACGCAGCGAAACAGCTAATATTTGTGACACAGTGTTAGCATACTGATCTTCCCTACTAAGCTGCATTAAAAGGTTGTTATCCCATTCATGCCCCATTCTTAAGCAAGGAATATTTGTGAATTTCAATTGCACTTTACATGCTGCCTGAAGCCAGGGGAACTGGCAGAAGGTGAAAGTGCTGTTCAATGAAAGTCATGACTAGCAGAAGGGAAACAATTCACTTGATGTCAAAGCAAAACATAATACCTCCCTACACATTTACTGTGCCTAAAATTAATTGACTGTAGTCAAAGAAATTGATTCCTTTGATAGCACTGTCAGTGCAGAACAAACAACAGCAAGCCAACATAGTGACACACCTCACACCAGATTCATTGCACAGTGACACAGTTGAACTTGTAGGCTTTACGGCTATGCCAGACGCAACGTTAAATTTATTGTCCACCAACCAGTCTTTCAAAATGCACATGTAGCGGACATAGACGAGGATCTCTTCACACAAAATAAGTGACTGTAATTACTGCGTTACTATAGTTTGCCACAGTGCTTATTTCCCCCATGGCGGCAGAAATTCAGTTGTAACAGGGCGCGTTATAACAAGGAGTGACTGTACTAGGAACAAATATCTGTACTCTGATGGTTCGTAGTTAGCTCATGGTTAGATCAGAAACCATTACCGGGTACGTGCAATTTTCATGTGAAGTGTTCATACCAAGCTGTATAAAACACCCACTGATCAGTTGAAGATTGTATACGTAATTCGGAACAAAGTAACTTTATCAGTGTTTTGTGATACGAATATTTGTATTCTCATTAATTAAAAAAGGGTAAATTCTTATATAGTGCAGTATCTAGTCCTTAGGACTACTCAAAGTGCTTTACTCCCTGGCACACCTGTTCAGTCGAACACCATTGCGATTTCTCTTGGAAGCATTCAGCCATGCTGCAATTAATATGCGAAGATTATTCGTACACAAATATCCACTTCTATGTATAGCCAGGTACTCACTTGTACAGCTGAGTGAACGAAGTTGCCCAGGGTCCGACGCTCTAGCTGATGCACTCCAAAATCATTGAGAATATGTACACTTGGATTCATCTGGAAATTACATAGAAATAAAATCACGGAAATTGCCTTTCCTCTCCATTTATGAACACTGTGCATCAGGTCTGACCATTGTATGCAATTGTCTACTTTGCGTTCATTTTGCAGTGACCTAGACTCCATGGTCACTGTTATCTTGTGTACATAATTTGAAGATGACCCCCAGTCCAATTTTCAAGCCATTGATTGTGTTGACTGGATGCCAGTGTGAGATCAGATATTACCCTTCACGATACATACCAAATTAATTCGGAAACATTTAAAATACACTTTATAAAATCAAAACTTTCTGAATTATAGATTTAGTGTTTGAAATTTGATGTCGCACTGGTATAGTGTTGCAACCTGATCACCTCGATTTATATGCGCGTTATATTTACTTTTTTATGAATAAACGAGAGTTAGAACCAGCCATGTTGCACATATATGTAATGTTTTTATGTAATTGATGCGGTAAAGCGCCCTTGAGCATTTTTTTTTTATTCAGGTACTGTATAAATTTTGAATATTATGTTTGCAGGCAAGAAGCCACGCACAAAGGCACCAAAGATCCAACGACTCGTCACCCCGTTGGTGCTGCAACGTAAGCGCCACCGTCTCTCCCTCAAGAAGCACCGTTCGGAGAAGAAGCGAGAGGATGCCGCGGAGTACGCGAAGCTGCTCGCTCAGAGGATGAAGGAGGCGAAGGAGAGGAAGGTCGAACGTCGTCGATCGGCCTCCGCCTCCAAGAGCAGAACAGAGTCGGCCTCGTCACTTGGCAAGAAGTAGACGGACGTTGCTATGCTTTGATGTCGATGGAAGATCTTGTATAGCTGCAGACTGATGCAGGGAGAATAAAGAAATAAGTCATCAAAGTGCTGGCTTGTTGTGTGCTTCATAGCAAATGGGTAACGTGACCTCATGGTTCTTATTCATTTACACTGGTTTGCTCATTAGGTATATTTGCAAGTAAAATTAACCTATCTGGTATCCGTCTTCGCAAGTTAGTGGTGGTGTGTATACCCTACGCCTAGCAGATATCCTTCGCAAAGTGCAAAAGTTTGCTGTATTAATTGTACAATTATTCTTTGTCCTATAAATATGTTACCATTAGTTTTGTTGTGGAAAGCATGAACATGCCATAATGCAGACGCCTTTTCTTCACACCGAAGAGCAGTTCCGGGAAATCACAATATAATTACCCATTCCATAATTTCTATGAGTGGTACTGTATTCAGATAATTACTTAACTTGGCTGAAACGAAAATAAGCTGAATATGGTGTGTGAGGAGGATGTCCACTACAGCATGCTAGACCATGTGAAATCATCCTCGTGGGGCTCTGGTGATTACATCAATCTCGGTACCCTCTGGCAGATCACCTTGCAAAACTCTCAAGATAAGCTTGGCCAATATTATCGCTTGCCAGGAAGTTCCGGTGGTCTTCAATTCAGCCACACGCTTCTCATGGAATGTTTGGGAAGTAGACATAGCAGCTAGTGAGAATGGTTGAATGAGTAATTATGTATCCGGAAGTCAGCTTTGTCTTGGAACTGGAGTGTGGGTTGGACGGTGTCTGCACTGCTCTCACTGATGGTACAGTCACAATCAAACTTCCATACAAGGTGTAGGAGATCTGTCGGGAGTAGTGCACATAGTCACCATCCCTGCCTTGCAAAGGTGTATAAATCATTAGACAACAGTGTTGCACAGGAAAAAGACACTGGCTAAAGTAGTGTTTGTACCAATCTGATCATCATATGGACAGCTCCCACGGAATGCACAGTAAAGTGACCTTCCTCCAATCATTTACACCCAAACAAAATTGTTGGCATAATTCTGGATACTGAAATGACTGCTTACTTAGCCTAGTCTGTAAGACTTAAGCCAAGTCCCTGGACTAAATGACAACACTTCAGAAACATTGTCCTGCATACAATTATGTTGAATCCACCAAGATAAAAATCCCTGGGACCCTGCGTGAAATTCAAAGTTTAAATTTGAAACATCCTAATGGGCCTGCTGGCACACAATTTCGGGTATGTCATCCAAACTGACCCACAGTCCATTTTCGAAATATATATATAGAATTTTTGATTTTGTGTCCGCTCTAGTCTATTATAGCGTAAAGTTTATTCACACTAGTTTACTTGATCTGACACTGGTGATTTCAACAAAGTATTCACTCTTATTAACGTAACAAACTTGTTTTGTGGTGGGCTAAAAATAAATTGAGAATGTTGGGTTTGTTTCTACTAATTTCCATAATGACCCCAATTATGTTACATAACATGTCATTGGAATTCCAATACATCAATTAGAGTCATATCAGTTTGCAAATCCAAAAAAAGGATTGCATTTTGTATTGTTTCAAACTACAACCCATCAATCTGTTTGGTGTGGGACATGCGATTTTGAACGATCAAAAATTATTTCTAAACCAGTTATTCAATAGACATGCCAAAACAAAAAACATTACCCGCTATCCACATTAGTGTCAACATACATTAGTAATGTTCCATTTGATGTGAATAGAAGCAGTATTATGGAAGTGTTTTCCATTGTAATTTACACAGGTCCAAACATCAAGCAGTTAAAGTGCAGCTGCACTTCATTTCACCCACTGAATAAAATCGATGTAGAGCGAGTTAATAATTTGATACTGAAAAAAATGTGGTTATGTTCGTCAAAAGAATAACACATTCGTAATTTTCCATTTTTAATAGTTCACAGCAAATATCATATGTTGCTCTACCCAGTGTCCTTGTATTTGTGGAAAGAAAAGGCATTGAATTCATGTACTCTGATTGAAATATGCTGCAAACATTGCAACAGTGAAAATTCAAATATCACATCCCAATCCCATTACTTCCACATGGGCTACTCATTAATCAGACAAGGAAGTATTGTGCCACTTTATCTTAAATTCGTTCACACATAGTCCTTGGTGATAAAGATAAAAATTATATTACTAAACTAATAATAATTATCTTAAACCAAGTTTTTAATATGTTCATAATACTAGAATAAATATGCTGAATTTGTCCAGTCGAACCTCACTTTACACTCACCTCAGTAAGACAGCCACCTCACAATTAAAGTCACCCTGGGACAGTCCCAAATTATTTTGTAACAGTACAGTAAAGTACAGAAAATTAGTCCCGCTAATACGGTCACCTTTGCCCAATCCCGAGGGTGACTTTAATGGCCGGATTCTGCACACCTTATGACAATACTGCAGATGTCGACTGGGTTAAGTGCAAGGCCCTTTGATGCTCGCATGGTTCCGATATGAAAGGCAACCAATTCGGCATACTTCCTGGTAACAATGACCACCTTGGTGGATTATGGGAATCAACAGACAACCTTGCGTTAACAGCAACATTATCACATTTGGAGCACTCACGAGTTGCACAACTTTGTAGTTCGCGTTTTGTGCGATTTTATCAAGTGATTTGCATAAAAAATTGTATAACATGTTTCGGAATACTGGATGTGGTGAAACACTACGGAAACTGGTGGCGCTCATGAATAATTTGACTAGTCATGAGTAACATAATTTGTAGATGCATAATAACATTACGAGGCCTGTTTCAATGGGTTACCATTGCAGTTGTCAAATGGTGTGACTGGCAGCAGAGACAAAGTAAAGACTAACACCAAAATGGTGACCAGCATGCTGAAAAACGACACAGAAAAGTGGCAACCACATTATAATAGTTAATACATTGATCAAACAATTCTTGCATGCATATGGTTAAACCATACTTTGCAATAATTAGCTTAAAGTGACAATATAGCCCTGCTATAATTTAGATTGGTGCTGTGCTGTTCATTCTCTAAGTGATATCAAACAATCCACATTTAAATAATAATGTAAAAGAATGCATAATGAAACAGCCTGGTATCAAACTGGTAGCAGGATAAGTTAGGACATAGAAATGAGCATCATCTTAGTAAAACAGGCGCTTAACTAGGAGCAGCCAATGCATATTATCACACATAGCAACCAGAACCGCGTACCATCAGTGCATACACACAAACGACTCAAGTTTGGTCGGCACGCAGCCTTCATATTTTATGTCATGCTTGACGATAGTTCTTGCAGCAAGGCACTGTAGAGTGAGGTACTTGAGTGGCGCAACGCACTTGCAGCAGCAGGTGCTGTCAGTGGCGCCCTCTGTAGTGCCCTCAGCCAACATCTGCATCGGGCTGACATGATCACTGTTGCACGCATCCAGATGTGCGCCGTTGTTCAGAAGCAACTCTATCAAGTCTGACTTGCACGGTTTTGCAAACGCTGCAATGTGCAACGGGGCGTTATGCTCGACATCTACAGCATTCACCGACGCCCCAACCTTGATCAAGAGCGCAGCAACATTCACCGAGGGGAATCCACAGACGGGGTAACGCCCCACCGTCGATGTCTCCTTGGCGCATGCCAGATGCAATGGGGTATACCCCTTCGCCCCGCGTGGGTTCATCTTGACTAGCTGGTAGGCGATCTTCTGAAACTGCAGTCGTTCGTCATCAGTGGCCTTTGGCAGGACCACGCACATGAGTGATATTAAGTGCATGATGATGACTAGAAGGCGGTTGAAGTGAGTCATATCACGCTCAGTCATTGGGACCTTCGCCATCGATGTCATGCCAATGCCGAGCTCGTAGACAGACTTCTGGAAGACAACCATCATGTCCTTGAAGGCGATGACCCTCGCTCGCCAGTGTCGACTGTCTGTCATCATGAAAGAGAAGAGCTCAGCAAATGACAGGAAACTGCTCTGCGTCATCGGACTGAGCGGTTCCAGGATCTTCTGCTGCATGTCTAGTGCATACATCCATAGAATGATGCACCTCTCAAAGTTCCCCATATCGGCATAGACGGCGCCACGATAGCGGATGTAATATGACGTGTCGGGATGCGCCGGGCCAAGAATGCGTTCGCGGATCAACAACGCCTGCATGCGCATGCTGTCAGGGTCCGATATCAGCTCATTCAATTCATCGACAGTCTGCACCTCGACTGCGTTCTCGTAAGCAGGAATCGGTGACGCGTTTAACGGCTTGTTCAACCGCACCCTGTCGATGCAGTACCTGTCAGCCATCGCTAGTTTCCAGAACTTCAACGCACCAAGCATGTCTCGCTTCTTATCGACGTATGTTGCTCCGAGCAACTCGAGAGCTTCAATCCGCTGCAAACGCGTTGTTTCACATCTCGCAATGAGGTACTCGACAATCCTCGTGTGTCCCGTCACTGCGGCAGCCAGAAGAGGCGTCATTCCATACGAGTCTTTCTCCATCACTGCTGCAGAAGCCAGCAGCAGCTTCATAATGTCCAAGCTGCCCGACTCGGCACAGTCGTGCAGTGCTGTGTTGCCTGCAACAGCAATCATTACATTTTTACATATGGTAAATCCTGCATCACTTACCTTGACAACACAACAGAATCTGGAAGTGACCACAAACAGAAGTTTGAACAGTCTGATGTTATTCCACTAAATCGAAGTGATAGTGGGCATCATGGTTGGTTTCAGTGACAAAAAATATATTACAGTACATTTCATTGAACATGAAATACACTTATTTCTAAAATAAATTACTATCGCAGTGTTTCATAAAGAGGCAACTGCAATGGTTCACAGGTTGAGTATATAAACTGTGTCATGTATGTAATTGTTTTACATGAAAACGATTACATGTACCATTATCACACATTATATACGGTTAATCCTTAAATTTATGCATTCTGGCTTTAATTGCGATTATTCCATTACAACTGGACATCTAGATTTTAAAACTTGGCCAATGACAAATAAAATATTATAACATAGATCACTAATGAAATAGATGATTGACAAGCTAAAATGTAAAGTAAACACTTAACAGAATAGTTTGATATTTTAGAATTTTGACATTGCTAATTACTCCAGAAACATTTTGTGTTAAACAACACCATAATACTTTTACATGGAAATCTATCATGTAACAAATAATACATACATGTACACTATTTACAAAATGATTGTACAGCTGAAATACCATATCTGGCCTATTAAGCGGATAGTATATACACATCCAGTGTCTTTAAAGAAATATGTGGACCAAAATCCAGACTAAATTAATAAATAACAAAATACAGTCCTGAATAGATATTATTTCTTAATCCATGTTGATGTTTTGTTCTGCTTAGTCTCAAGACAGTTCACAGTTGTATTGTTGGGTGACTATGAGTTCTGATTAACCTGCTGTTTTGGTCAACAAAACATGCACTTACCAAATACCAACAGTTACAAACAAACCTACTGTACTTGTAAACATAATAATATATTATGTTCTAATAAACGACAAGTACCCGGTAATTAGACATGAAGTGTGCTGATTTATTGTATCTTAAATTGTGTACAATTTCATGCACGTGTTATTACCAGTAATCCTTATTTATTGAGTTATTACTGTCATCCCGATTTCTGGACACTTGTATAGTACGCTGAGTAGTTTTACTGAATCAACAAAGCAAGTATTCCAAGTGAGTAGAATTGATTTATCAGACAGTAGTTCGTAATCTCATCATGCTTCACTTTGCTGAGCTTTAACTAAAGACTGCAGTAAACTGTGAAATAAATATTCATAATTGTTTTCACACTCAGGTAAGGAAGGAAGTGAATATTATAGCTCACATGCAGTGTTCTTTATTTGCATTTTCACTTGGAAATAAAGAATTAAATAAAAAGTGTTTAATATAAATAAAATTAATCGTGAAACACAACATGTTATATACTATACAATCAATCTAATATTTCTGTCAAAAATGTCATGTTCATTATGTGGCAACAAGTTCAAAATGATTCGCGTCTACACAATTATTTATTGGCTTTTTGTGCAGATAACACCCAAATTATGCATAAACATGCAGGACATAAGTAGCAGATAAAGTACTTATGGGAAATTATCACGTTTTGATACAGTGCATCTCGAATGTTTATTAGCTTACAAAGAATCACTTTAAAGAAATTTAGTAAACTCTTGTAGTTTATTTGTGAGCCTTTGTGGAAATTTGAAATGAGTGGAGATTTTTTGGTTTTAACAAATCTGGTAGGTTGTTTCTCAGTCTGGTTTTTATGGGCATTTGGTTCGTTTTAATCGTGGCTCACTACTTAGCTGCTCAGTGAATCCATCCATCTGTGGACAACTTTAAAACTGTACTCATGTACCGATTTGTCTTACGAAAAAATTTGTTTCAATGGTTTGCCTCTTACACTCAGGTTTCTCGGGACTTTGTCACAATACACGTCTTTACAAGTATTGTAATGTGTGTCATCCTAAGTGGTCATCCACAAACATTGATAGTGCTAACTAATGAAGACTAGTGAAATTATGATGTCAGACCAATGTTTTTACAACAATACCATGTGTGTGTGTATATGACAATATATGTAATAATAATAAATGGGCCACCAAAAATATTCTTACAACCCAGTCCCAGTATAGATTAGATACGTCTTTTAAAATGTACAGTGGACACTCACTTTAGACAATAGATATATCATGCTTTTAAATGCTCATTCAGGCCTGCACTGTTTTATGTATTATTGGATATCAGGAACATTGCATATATAAGGAAATATGAGACCAAGTCCTGATATGTCCTTATAGCGGGCATCTACTGTGTTACATATATTATACATATCTTATAATCATACGACTACACAGAATCATACATGTGGGCATAAATGTTAATATGGATTTTCTTCTGAACCTACCTTTTATGCTTTTCCTATTGACATTGGCACGTTTCTCGATGAGATATTTCACTATAGCATAATGACCCTTATAGCAGGATATCATTAAACAGGTATGTCCATGACGATTAGCGATCTCAAGATCAGCATCGTTGTCGACTAGGTACTGCACTATATCAAGGTGTCCATCAAAGCAAGCTGCTCTCAGAGGGGTGGAGTTTGTTGACGTCGTCTTATTTACCCCTGCACTGTGTCTCACCAACAGTCGTACGATGTTCATATGGCCAGCGGCTGCGGCACACCATAAGGGCGGCGCCCCATCAATTGTCTCCCCATCAAAACGTACAGATCCCACCTGCTCGACGTCCGCCTGACATTTGTCAACCAAATATTCGACAATACCTAGGTGTCCGTTCCTACACGCCATAATTAAGGGGGTTGCTCCGTCCGTTTTGGCCTGAACCACCAACTTGACTTGTTCTTTCGGACATGCTTCCAGGGAAGTTTGCATTCGCTGGAGTTTACCATCCCTGGCGGCGTTATAAATATCTGCTTTCAACTCCATCTAGGCAGATTTTCACTCATTTGGGTATATAAAACTAGCGATCTGCTGCTTTTTCAGTTTGGGAGATATTTCTGCATCAACATATCAATCGGATATGGCTACGGATATGTTATGGCGACTGTTCTGCGCATGTACAGTGCGCACTTCCTCAACTGACATGTCAATAAACAGTATTTTTATAAAATAACATATATGTACCTTCATGACATACATTTGCTCTCGACCCATTATAACAAAACATTTGGGGATATAATCTATGCTCTATTACTGTTAATTTGCACAGTAATCAACGATGTTTGTACTCTAATCACATATACATGTGTCTCCCCCTTGCGATTAAACTGGAAACACATTTGCGGCGTCGTTGCGTGAGAGTAGGCCTTCCGCTCTGGGCCTACTGGGAAACACAGGCCGTTTCAAAACAAATGTATTTGCACGCACTCGCGCACACTGACACATACGTAAACGCAAACACACATGCACACACACGCGCGCGTACACACACACACACACACACACACACACAATCACGCATGCACGCGCGCATGCACGCACACTGACATAAATAAATAAATGTACTTATATAGCGCCAATTCTAGTTAGAAACTATTCAAGGCGCTTTACATGTAAAATAGTAATAAATCAAAAAAGTAATTAATTAAGTAAAACATGAATATTTAAAAAAATTAAATATTAGTATTATTGTGTCATATAAACAAAAGATAATTGATAAAAGCTTAATGCCAAGTCTAAAAGTCACAATAGCAGTTAAAATATTGATTAAAAGAGAATGTTTAAAAGTGCTCTTAAAAATCTCAGTGTTCATTACATGCATTGAAAACAAGTAGTTCACTCCGCAGATCCGGGACTGCTGCGTCTGCTGGAGTTAAAATATCGATTATAATATAGTGTTTTAATGCGCTTTTAAAAGCTGCTTCACTGTTTAATTCACGCATTGACGTGGGTAAATCGTTCCAGAGGTCCGGAGCTGCTGCCATAAAATTCGCGTCTCCGACTTTGCATCTTGTTCGCGGTCTCGCAAGTTGACGATTTCCCGCTGACCGAAGGGACAAGCTCGCTCAGGTATACGGGCCCACACTTGTTGACAGCTGTGTGCACGAATACCAGGACCTTGAAACGAACGCGTTCTCGTACCGGCAGCCAATGTTAGGTCCTGGAGCACTGGCGTGATGCTTGCGTATTTGGGCACTCGCACGATCATTCCGGCTGCAGAGTTTTGGACACCCTGTAACCGTACACAGTTCTTGTCCATGGTGCCGTAGAGGAGGGAGTTGCAGTAGTCGAGCCTTGATGTCATTAATGCGTTGACTACTCTCTCCCTCGTTTGTCTTGGCAGGAACTTGTTGATTTGGCTGATGTGATGTAGGTGGAAATAGCAGGACCGGATAATCGCTGATGTATTGGCAGACATGTCCATGTGACAGTCTAAGACGGCACCAAGGTCTTTAATCTGATGCACAGCTCGGATGAGAGAACCACCAACATTGATGCTGAGATCGTTTACTAACTTCTTTGCACACACTGGGACAATCGGAAGGAACTCGGTTTTCTGGTCGTCCAGTTTGAGCTAATTAGAGGTCAGCCACTCCCGAATCTCCATGACGCAGGCTTCAATACGGTGAAGGGCATCGAGTAATGCCGTAGGATTAAGCGCAAACGCACACATCAGCTGCAGGTCATCAGCATAGTGATGAAACGTTACACGGTGCCTTCTGATGACATCGCCGACTGGTTGGACATACACATATAATAGTACAGGCCCAAGGACGGATCCCTGCGGCACTCCTGTTTTAAGAATGTGATGTTCAGATGCACTCTGGGCAATTACACCACGCTGCTTGCGGTGTTGCAGATATGACTCCATCCACTGGAGGGCATAACCGTGAATACCATAACGCTTGCTGAGCAGATTGAGTAGAATAGTGTGGTCAATCGTGTCAAAAACTGAACTCAGATCAAAAAGCACGAGCAGAGTGCCTTCTTTGCGATCGAAAGCCACCCGGACATCACTGCAGACTTTCAACAATGCGGTTTCTGTAGAGTGAAGCTTTTTGTATGCCGACTGAAACGGTTCATTCATATCTTGTGAGTCAAGATGATCAGACAGTCGCTGTGCTACTATCTTCTCAATAACCGTGGACAGATGAGACAGACTGCTGACAGGTTTATAGTTATGCAGCACGTCACGGTCCAGAGATGGCTTCTTCAATAGTGGACGAACACGAGCGACCTTTAAGGACGCTGGCACTGTTCCTTCTTCAAATGACTTGTTGGTACTAGCGGTAATAACTGGTACCAATGATGACAGGCACTGCTGAATTTGTTTGCCTGGCAGAGGATCAAGTTGACAGCTCTTTGTTAATCCAAACACAATCTGGTGTATCTCCTCTTCCGATGTTGGCACGAGCAAAACGAGAGGTTCATTGAAACATGCATTCTCTCTCACTGGTGAGTTTGAGCGGTACATCGTTTCTAACTCTGCCCGAATCTGTTGCATCTTGTCAGTGAAGTGTTGTGCGAACTTACTGCAACAATCATCAGTGGATTCAAAGTCCAGATAAATGTTAGTAGTTTAGTCGGTCCCATAGCGTAGGCAACTTGATTATGATTGGTGGAAGTGGAAAGTACCCGAATGTCAAGTGGCGCCACCTGGCGGATATGTCGTGAACTAAAACACCAACACCGGATTTGTATGTACTAAAACAGCAGCCACCTAGCGGTATTTTCATGAACAAACCAACCCTAACGGATATATCGTGAACTACAAGTTGTGTCACCTGGCGGATAAATTGTGAACTAAATGTTCGAGTACTGCCAAAATTCGTGTCTCTTGCGCACTTGCGTGCAATGGAGCCCCCTGACGGATAGAGCATGGACTACAAACATCACCCCCTAGTGGACAAGTGGGCGAACCACTTATGAGTACTGCCAAAAATTCGTGTCTCTTGCGCGCTTGCGTGCATTGGACCCCCCTGACGGATAGATAATAAACTACAAACATCATCCCTGGCGGCCAAGTGTTGAACTAAATATATGAGTACTGCCAAAATTCGTGACTCTTGCGCGCTTGCGTGCAATGGAGCCCCCCTACGGATAGATCATGAACTACAAACATCATCCCCCTAGTGGACAAGTGGGCGAACCACATATGTGTACTGCCAAAATTCGTCTCTTGTTATTGTGCTTACTCCTGGTGGATATATCATGAACTGAAAGCACCCCTGTTAGATAAGTTGTGAACTAAATAACTACTCTGCAGTCCGC
Source organism: Escarpia spicata (assembly GCA_963995525.1). Classification (NCBI taxonomy): domain Eukaryota; kingdom Metazoa; phylum Annelida; class Polychaeta; order Sabellida; family Siboglinidae; genus Escarpia; species Escarpia spicata. Next base: position 2,501,576 of record OZ023216.1, read on the forward strand.
GTGTGTACATTCTACTCTGCAGTCCGTGCTCTTGAATTTTCTACAATCCGTGATCTTTCGGCACGCCCACGTGACTTTTCGGCACATTTACTAACTATAAAGCGCGGTGTTTTGCCAATCGGACCATCATTCGTATCACGACGACAGCACGGCTAACATCAGCCTTATGTTGAAGACATCCTACTACCGACCTCGCAATGCGGCAGACTCGAGCGACGAGGACGAGCCGACGAGCCGACCCATCATGCCGGTGATCAACCGTCCTTCCGGGCCGTCAGAACCAGACGTCGTGGACATCTCAGCTCTAGAAGCAACGGTAAGCGCAGACGCCGTTATCAAGATCAGAGGTCTCCTCATCGACAAAGTACGCCAGCACACTCCCTTCTACATCGGATGCATATACTGCAAGAAGCGTATGATTGTCGACGATAGGGGACATTTGCAATGCGAACGACACGGTTACGTTGCCTCTGACATGCATTTCGTGGTGCGCATGTGCTTTGTCGAGACAGCGACGGGTCGATCTATATGGCTGCCTTTATTCGACCAGTGTATGGCTCTTCTCCTTGACGTGAATGCCGAGACGTTTTCTGTTATGGACGAAAAGATGCAGACTTACAAACTGAACTCACTGACGGGAACTCGTGTGTCTTTCACCATAAAGAAAACTCGATGAGATACTTACACAAACTTCAACGTCACTCACGTGGAGATGATACACTAGGCTCCGTACCCTGTTTCAGCCTCTCTATGCTGTCATCCCTGCCGATGTGACAACTTCCGCCGGTACGGTCGATGTGACAACTTCCGCTCCTGACGATGTGACAATTTCTACTCACGTAACCAATGTGACAACTGCCGCTCCTGTCGCCACTGGTCCGAACTTTACGCTTGAGATTCCGGCGACCGAAATGAAGAAGGCGATTGCACGTCACATAGCATGTGCCGTCGTTGAACTCTCAAGACGACAGTGTCTCGCTTGCGAGATAGACGATATTAGTCAATTTCATCACGATTGTATGTTATCTGATGACATTCTAATTTATATGCACTTTGACGAGGCTGTGGAGACCATTAATTCAACTGCAGTGATGAAAGACTGGTTGAGTGTTTTGTTAGACGCAGGTTTGAAGCTATCCGAACTGACGTCCGATCACTTGCGTACTATCGGGAGTTGGTTGCAAGAACCGTTTTCAGAGGAGTGGCGAAACAAATTAAAGCAAATTGTTCTGGCAGTAATGGAGGATGATCTGTAAATAAATCTGTCTTGTGGTTTTATGAGACCTTTGGTGACATTAATTCAACTGCAGAGAATGGAGCGCGACCTGTAAATACGTTTGTGTTGTACACGAATAAAATGTTTAAACCTTATATTGTGTCATTTTTTGAAGTATAAGTAGTATACGTACCGTGCATCTTAGTCTCTTTCATCAGTTGCGTAAAGTATGGACAGTTCATCCTTTTACTTGTATCGTTGCTGGGCCGACGGGCTGTGGTAAAACGACGTTTGGTGTCTCTTTACTACGTCATTCTGCCACACTCGTAAACTCACCGCCCGAAAAGATCACGTGGTGTTACGGTGAATGGAAGACGTTGTATTTCACGCTCTCTACGTTACATCCGAACATAGAATTTGTCGAGGGTCTTCCCGATGTATCGTCTTTCGATCCTAAAACGAGAAACTTGGTAGATATCGACGATCTCATGTCGGAAACGGACGAGAGGGTCACCAAACTGTTTACGAAGAAGAGTTATCATTGCAACACGTCCGTAATATATTTAGTGCCAAATTTATTTCCCAAAGGAAAAGAGAGTCGAACTATAAGTATAAACGCACAGTACATGGTACTCTTCAAGAATCCTCGCGACTATACACAAGTGGTCAACTTGGCCAAACAGATGTATCCGGGACGAATAAAGTACATGCAAGAAGCTTTCAGAGACGCAACGTCCGTACCACACGGGTATTTGTTCGTCGACTTCAAACAGGCCACACCGGAACACTTGCGCCTGCGTACTAATATCGTTAAGGAACCAAACAAATTTCAGTACGCCTACCTTCCGAAGATATAAATAGAAGCACGCCTTGACACTCGTCATTCGTCATGTCGGCGCGAGTGAAGAGAAACGCGTTGTGCCTTTGTCTCCTCGCTAAAGCGGATCCTGCTTTAGCCAGAGCCATCACCGACAAGGGAAAACCCGATCTGGTACACAGTCTGTGCGAGTGTGCACAGAACATATTAAAAGGGAACGTACCACTAAAAAAAGGTCACCAGACTAAACTGCGTCGGTACAAGAAGGACCTCAGAACCTTGGTCATCAGGAAAACCGGTTTTCATAAGAAGAAACGTATTCTACAGAAAGGTGGTTTCCTTGCGGCCCTACTAGCTCCCTTGGCTACGTCCCTTCTAGCCCCGTTGGTGACGACGTTGTTGCAGTAGTAACTACACGACTATGGAGCACACAAAGAAGATGGCGCTGGTCGATCCACGTATTTTGGATAACGTTCAACTGCAACCTCCTTCGACCAATCCTATAGGGAGTGTTTTGCGTCGACTGGATGACGAAATGCGTTACATATTAGAACAAAGCGATATGGACGAGAGGGAAAAGGTCGTGTTGTATAACCAGGTGTCGATACAACGATCTTTCCGACAAGCGTATGCAGGAACCACTGCGTGTAGCCATCGATACATTTCCCAGCAAAGTCGAAAACAAACTTCAACCACCTACCGAAAATGAAATCGTCAAAAAGGAGAACATTGAAAATGAAATCGTCGACAGCGTGCCGAAAGCTATGAAACAGAAAGCACGACGACTCATCAGTAAAATGAAAGGTGCTGTAAAGTGGAACGACCGCGGCGAGGTGATGTACAGAAATGTAACGATTCCGGGAAGTAACATTGTGGACCTCGTCAATGACGTGTTGAGAAAGCGGAAGTCTTTTGAACCAGTGGGATGGAAAACCTTCGCTCGTAGTCTCAAGGATGTGAACACGCCCATGGATTTAGTGGGTAATCCCGATCGTTGGACATACATGCAGACAGCGTGAGAGAACGACGATATATCAAAGGAAAAAAGCAGTCCGTTTAACAGTGGTCGTCATCGACATCGAAGACGTCCGGTGTCGTCACGGCGCGCAGCTCATTCGACCACACCGATGCAACACTTTCGTTGGGAACCGTATTAATAGTCTTGTACGACAGGACACCAGCATTATTACGGCATGTCTCCTCGCGTAGGTAAGAAGACGAAGCGTTCACACGATGCATTGAAAAGTATTTACTACGACACGAAACTAACCGGAAGTTACGGAGGCGTTGATGCCCTGCATCTTGCTTCACGTGCTTCACATGCTTCATGTGCATCATCGAAAGAGGTGAAACGGTGGTTGTCGGAACAAGACACTTAAACACTACACAAACCAGTGACATATCGTTTCAGGCGTAGACTTGTCGTAGTGGGTGGTATAAATCAACAATGACAGGCCGATCTGGTAGACATGTCACGTTTGAAAAGGTACAACGACGGTCACACTTTAATGTTGACCGTGATAGACGTGTTCTCCAAGAAAGCGTGGTCTGTTCCTTTGAAGAACAAATCGGGGCCGTCACTCACGACGGCGTTTCGTCGGTTGTTAAAGGACAATGATGGCCCACTGTCATTGCAAACAGATAAAGGAAAAGAGTTTCTGAATAGGCAACTGCAAGAGTTTTTGAAAGAGAAAGGTATCCACCATTTTACGACACACAACGAAGAGACCAAGGCGTGTATCGTGGAACGTTTCAATCGTACTCTGAAGACACGTATGTGGAGATATTTCACGAAAAACCAGACGTTAAAGTATCTGGACGTATTACACCACCTAGTCGATTCGTACAACGACAGTTATCATAGAAGTATTGGAATGGCGCCGTCTGAAGTGAACGTGATCAATCAAGAAGAGGTTTGGCAAAGGTTGTACTGAAATGAAGGACACGGAAAAGTCAAACCGGTTTTAAAAGTGGGCGATCACGTGCGTATCAGCAAAGTCAAGAGACAATTCAAAAAAGGTTACTTACCCAACTGGAGTGACTAGGTATTTACCGTCAAAACAGTTCATCGTTCCGATCCGCCTGTTTATCGTTTGATTGATGATGAAGATTCGCCGATAGAGGGAACATTTTACGAACAAGAACTACAGAAAGTGGTTGTGGCCAAGGATAAACTCTATCGTATCGAGAAAGTGTTGCAGCAGCGCAAGCGAGGAAGAAAGACACAGGTCCTGGTCAAGTGGGTAGGGTATTCCGACTCGTTTAACAGCTGGTTGGATAAGGCGTCACTCGTTGCGTATAAAGGTTAGTACACACCAGTCGAGCCGTCATTCGTGTCATGGAAGTTACGACGGACGTTCGATTCGAAAACACAGAGCTCGAAGATACCGGAAGTAACAGCAGACGTTGGGTGTTGTTTGGAAATACGTGCCCGAAATCGAAAATCGTCTTCTTCTGCCAAATCGTCATACTGTACACCATTATATTGGTCATTATCTACAACCTGACTAAAGTAGACGGAAACTCTAATCTGTGGACGGCTTTGTTAAGCAGTAGCCTGGGATACCTGTTACCTAATCCGTCTATGAAACGCGGTGAACATGTCTGATTTTTACCTGACATTGCCCAGCAACGCGTCTATGGAGTTAAATCCCGATAACACGTTGACCCACTATGTCACGGCTTTGCCGCAACGCATCAGTTCAGTCGGGCAGTGGGAATGCGGACTGGTGGAGATTCAATACCTGCACAGTTGGTACAACGTTCGTGAGGCAGATAATAGGTTCTACCTCAATGTACAGGATCACACGGGACTCTACAATACTGCCAAAATCGAGCATGGATATTACTACAGTCCGGTCATACTGATATACTATGTCAACTGGCGAGGATGTCAAAGGACGGAATCAAGGCAAAATTTAGCTACAGCGAGATCTCTCAGCGGGTGACCTTGCACATGACACCCCACACTGTGTTCAACATACCTTTCCAAAGCGGCATGCAGACCATACTAGGTTTTCACCCGTCCGTTGTCACCAGTCCTAAAGCAGCGGACACACGCGAGTACACCCATACGAAGCTATGTGAAAAAGACATAGGTCTCAAGCCGTCGGCCACCGTGTATGATACGCTAAATACCGGTGAGTACACCTTCCACAAAGAAGCCGATTCCGTTGTAAACATGACTCAGGGATTTTATTCGCCGTACGTCTACACTGACGTTGTTGAATCACGTGTGTTCGGAAACAGCGTTGTTCCTCTTTTGAGGATTGTACCGATAGAAGGAAATCACGGAAACTTGGTGTCAAAAAGTTTTGACAATGTACAATACGTTCCCCTCTTGCACAAAGAATTTACCACCATCGAGATCGATATAAGAGACGACATGGGACGTCGCGTACCATTCGAGCGAGGTAGAGTGACGGCAACACTTCACTTTCGACGACGCAAACCATCATTTTTTGAAACATGAGTCGTAATCATTCTTACGAAGACTACTACGTCAGACAAGTCTGTGACGGATTGCCCGTGTTTGTTTGGGCAAGAGTGCAACGATGTCACGGTCTAGGTAGTTTGTTCGGTGGCCTCATTCGAAGTGCTATGCCACTTATAAAAAGAGGCGCACTCGCTTTGGGAAAAGGAGCGTTAAAGACAGGTTTGGGTGTGGCCGGCGACGTGTTGTTTGGACAGAGCATTAAAGTATCTGCAAAGAGGCGTGTGAAAGAAACCGGAAAGGACATGATCAGTAGAGTGTTGGGAAGCAGTGGGCCTCCTGGCATACGCAATGCTCCTCGCGCTATAAAACGCAAGCCGACGAGAACCCTAGCCAGTGTCGCCAAGAGACGCCGACGACGGAAGACGCGTCGAGACGACATATTCGGCTAGACATGGCTTTTGTCCACCAGTTGTCGTGTGAGGGAGTCAAAAGCGAATTGGACCTGTTTAGTTTACCGACGACACAAACGAGTATCGAACACGCACAATGGGTCGAGCATCGACCTGTAGCCTCGATAGGTTCGGGTGGTCCTATCGAATTCTTATTGCCCGGATCGGGAGACGATTACCTGGACGTGGCCAATACTTACCTGTTGGTGCGAGCACGTGTAGTCAAAGGAAACGGGGACGACATCGATCAAGCTGCACCTGTTGGACCAGTAAACAACTGGATGCATTCTCTGTTTAGTCAAGTTGACTTGTCTTTGAACGGTACCCTCGTCACACCTTCAACGAATACCTATCCTTATCGAGCGTACATAGAAACGTTACTGAGTCACGGAGCAGAAGCGAAGAAGAGTCAACTGACTGCTGCCTTGTGGTACAAAGACACGCTGAACACATGGATGCCACCGACGACGCAAACAAGGGGCTGCAAAATATTACCCGTAGTCGAATCGTCGATATTATGGGCCGTCTACACGTCGACCTGTTCTTCCAAGACCGCTATCTATTAAACGGCGTCGACGTGAAAATTCGACTAGTACAGAGCAAGGATGTTTTTGCACTCATGCCTGCTGGTGGTGACAATGCCAATTACAAGGTACGCATAGTCGAAGCAGTTTTGTTTGCACAACAAGCTAAACAGAATCCTGCCGTACAGATGGGTCACATCAAAGCGCTACAAAGGGGAACGGCCAAGTATCCGTTGCGAAGAGTCGATTGCAAGGTATTTTCCATACCGCGAGGTGTCATGTCGCACACTCACGAAAACGTTTATTTGGGTGTCTTACCCAAGAGAATAGTCTTGTGTTGTGTAGACAATGATGCTTACAATGGAACATTCGCCAAGAATCCGTTCCATGTAAAGCACAACAACTTGAACTTTCTTGTATTGTACGTCGACGGGCAACAAGTTCCGGCGAAACCACTCCAGCCTAATTTCAACGATGGTTCCTAGGTGAGAAGGTTACAGTAATCTATTTGCTGCAACGGGAAAGATGTTTCAAGACAAGGAAAACAACATCAGTCGGGACGAGTTTGGCAAAGGATACACCCTGTTTGCGTTTGACATCACACGAGATTGTTGTGACGGTACCCATTTCAATTTGGTACATAAAGGCAACCTACGAGTCGAGGTGCACTTTAATCAACCTATCGACCAAACGATCAACGTCGTCGTCTACGGAGAATTCGAGACGGTTTTGGAGATTGACCGCAACAGAAACGTCGTCTACGATTAGTGATGGATACGGCACAGATAGAAAGACTCCTTGCGGCGGATGCTTACACATATTCTCATTACACATGATGTCTCTTGCACACTGTTCCTGTGGATTGTATGTCGCACACGAACGTGTTTTTCCCCAAATCGGTAATGCTAATAAGGTTCCCAACGTGTGATTTGCAAAGGTGTCGCCGAATGAGCTGCGCGCCGCGACGATGCATGTCGTCTACGACGCCGATGACGATCGCTGTCAAATGGAATGCTGGTTTCCTTTGACATGTTGTCGTCCACTGACGCTGTCTACATGTAAAGCCAACGATTTGAGTTCCCTACTAAATCCATTGGCGTGTTGACATCCTTGAGACAACGAGCGAAGGTTTCCCATCCCACTGGTTCAAACGACTTCCGTTTTCTCAACACGTCATTCACAAGGTCCACGATATTACTTCCGGGAACCGCCTTGTTTCTGTACATCATCTCGCCACGATCGTTCCAACTTATGGCACCTTTCAGTTTATCGAGTAGTCTTCGTGCTTTCTGCTTCATAGTTTTTGGAACACTGTCGATGATTTAATGTTCGATGCTCTCCTTTTCGACGATTTCATTTTCGTTAGCAGGTTGTACTTTTCCCCCCTTCACTGGGAATTTTTTCGATGGTCACACGCAAGGGTTCCTGCATACGCTTGTCGGAAAGATCGTTGTACCGATTCAAAACCTGGTTATACAACACAACTTTTTCCCACACATGTATATCGTTTCGTTCTAATATATCTTTCATTTCGTCATCGATTCGTCGCATGACAGTTTCGATAGGATTAGCCGGAGAAGGACGTTGCGGTTGAATGTTTTCCAAAATACGGGGATCGACCAGCGCCATCTTCTTTGTATGCTCCATGGTCACCTGAGACGGAGACAAGAATGTCGAGTTTGTCGCTGAGGCCAGAGACGTGGGTGTCGTTGTGGACACAGAGACAAGTGAATTCAGCGACGTAGCATTTGTCGACGGTCCACAACAACTGTGGACACTGTGCCGTTTCCAGCTGTCCCGACGTGAGAAATGTCTCTTGCAATCTTGGCACTGGAACGATGATGGTGTGGACTTGTTGACAGCTGGTAGAATAGGCAATAAGCTCATGATGTAGGTGTTTACGGTTCAAATGTAAAGAAAGGAATGACTCTTGGAACTCGTCGGTCTGAGTATAAGTTCCGACTAGTGAATTGGTTACCCGTTACATGGTACCCGCGTATTTATAGACATGGAGCGCTACGGTAGAAGTTCCGTCACACCTCAAGTCATGTGACTGTAATGGCTGACTCTACAGTTGTAACATTCTCGGAAGTGTGTCGACAATGGAGTAGTTAGTACACACACACACACACACACACACACACACACACACACACACACACACACACACACACATACACACAAACACACACACACACACACACATACACACCACACACACACACACACACACACACCACACACCACACACACACACACACACCACACACACACACCACACATACACACACCACACATACACACACCACACACACATACACACACACACACCACACACACCACCCACACACACACACACACACACACACGCACACACCACACACACCACCCACACACACACACACACACGCACATACACACCACACACACACACACACACCACACACACACCACACAAACACACCACACACACACACACACACACACACCCCCCACACACACACACCACACACACACCACACACACACACACACACACACACACACACACACACACACACACACACACCTGTGTATTCGGTGGACTGAAGAGAATCGTAGAAGGTTGGTTCTTGCAACTCGTTGATCTAAGTGTTTGATGTTTCGATTGTCCGATAAGTTTGTTTCTTGTCACTCGTTGATCTAAGTGTTTGGTGTTTCGTTTGTTTGAACGATTGGTTCGTGCCTCTCGCTAGTCAAAGTTTGATTCGTGGAAGTGGTTGGTCTTAGTTTGGTTCAGTAAAGACACAAGATATGATTTGCACAGTTTATTTGTGAACAACACAAACGTATTTACACGTCACGCTCCATAACTGCAAAAACCAGAGACTGAACATTATTTCGTCACTGCTATGACACAGAGTCTTGCAATGAACTGTCGACATTACACAACGCAGTGTCTACAAATAATTGTCGCGGACACTGCACAATAGTTTTCCGAGAGTGTTTCGACCATTTTTGTAGCCAAGTCCCCAAGAGCCCTCTTTTGATGGTACACGCTCCACCAGTTCAGCATTTCCGGTTGCCAACAATACGGCTCGCAAATCTTTGACGCCTTGAACTTTGCAAGGAGCAAATGTCGCATCCAGTGAACACGGACATCGTTCCAACCAGATCTCGTCTCTCCAATCTGTTTGCTTTTTCATTTTGCCAAGTGCGCATGCTTCGCAGCTTTGATGCGCTCTGCGCATTCGACGTCGCCGTGATGGGAATCGAGGAATGTGGACGGCTGTCAGATGCTTCGAACGGTCGGCTAGTTGGTTCGTCTACGTCGCTGTCACTGAAGGCTGCAGGCGCATGGTAGTTGGGTGTTTTGAGGTTGGCGCTATCGTGGTACAACGGTGATGGTGGTCGGTTGACATCCAGTGACTGTGGTCGGCTGCCAGATACCACGAACGGTCGGCAACACGGTTCGTCTACGTCGCTGAAGGCCGCAGGCGTGTGGTAGTTCGGTGTTTTCAACATGATGTTAGCCATGGTGTCGTCGTGATACGAATGACGGTCCGATTGGCAAAACACCGCGCTTATATACTTAGTAAATGTGCCGAAAAGTCACGTGGGCGTGCTGAAAGATCACGGATTGTAGAGTAGAAAATTCAAAAGCACGGACTGCAGAGTAGAATGTACACACGCGCAGACAGCACGCGGACTGCAGAGTAGTTATTTACTTCACAACTTATCTAACAGGGGTGCTTTCAGTTCATGATATATCCACCAGGAGTAAGCACAATAACAAGAGACACGAATTTTGGCAGTACACATATGTGGTTCGCCCACTTGTCCACTAGGGGGATGATGTTTGTAGTTCATGATGTATCCGTAAGGGGACTCCATTGCACGCAAGCGCGCAAGAGACATATATTTAGTTCAACACTTGGCCGCCAGAGATGATGTTTGTAGTTTATGATCTATCCGTCAGTTTTAGTTTATAAAAAATTCGCCAGGTGGCGGTCAAAACAAGAAGCACGAATTTTGGCAGTATTCGAACATTTCGTTCACAACTGATCCGCCAGGTGGCACCACTTGTAGTTTACACATATCCATCAGGGGAAATTGAATTAATAAAAATCTGCCAGGTGGCGCTGTTTCAGTCCATACAATTCCGCTAGGTGGCGTTGTTTTAGTTCACGACCTATCCGCCAGGTTGCGCCACTTGACCTTTGACCTTGACCTACATCCGGGTACTTTCCACTTCCACCAATCATAATCAAGTTGCCTAAGCTAAGGGACCTACTAAACTACTAATGTTCTTCTGTTCAGCCCCGAGGGACCTCACGAGCCGGAACATCGATTTGTTGTCAGCTCTCTGCAGAATGTCTTGATAGTAGTTACTCTTAGCCTTAGCTATGCTAACTGTCGAAGCATTGCGGGCTTCGACATAGAGCTGCCGGTGAACTTCGAGTTTGGTCGTCCTCCAACGATGTTCACACTGGCGTGTCTTCTCTCTAGCCTCCTTCACCTTTCTGTTGTACCATGGGCATGGCTTAGTCCCTCTCTTCACTCTGTTCTTGGTTGGAGCGTGTTTGTCTAAGACCATACGCAAGACTGTATCGTAGATGTTAACCATGTCTGGCGTGCTTTCTGGGTGTCTATGTAGAATTTGTTCGCATTGGTAGGCGATATCTTCCCGAAAAAGATCAATTTGGAAGTGGCGGAAGTCACGTACAAGGATGGCAGAGGGGAGAGTGAATGGCCTGCTCGCCGCCAGCACACAGTCAATACAGTGATGATCGGCTATTGACATAGGCTTGACCGTCACTGACGTCACTGACTGGTCAACAGCGCGACTAATCACTAGGTCCAGAATATGACCGTGTATGTGTGTCGGATCCCTAACACGTTGAATTAGTTCAAATGTGTCCAACAGATCTACCAGTTTGATAGCTTTTAATGGATCGTCAAAGTGTATGTTGAAGTCACCAACACTGAGTGCTGGCACAACGGAGAGGTTAATGTCACTGAACAATATTTCTAGTTCATCAATGAAATCTGAGGTTGTGCCAGAGTTCTTGTTTGCTGCCGGTGGATGGTACAGAACGTACACATCGAAAGGCCGCACGCTGTTTCCTGTGAGGCGAGCACGCAGCAGTTCCATATGTTTGAAACGTGGTATTGCGAGTAGTTTGCACGAGTAGATATCTCGGTGGAGTAAACCGACGCCTCCACCTCTGGTCGCGCTGCCTCGGCACACTGACGAATCTGTAGCCGTCGGGAGCAAGCTCGGTGATTATAGCAGAATCACCATCTTGCTTCAACCACGTCTCAGTGATCGCCAGAAGATCAATTTCGTCGTCGAGAACATATTTGTTTATCAAAAGTGTTTTGTTTCTGACACTTTGCGCATTCATTAACACCATACGTGGATGCTTCGTTGGCAGGGTAGGAGTCACATTTTCATCAGTTCTGTTTTTGTGTTGACGTGTGCCTGGTGCCTGGTGCCGCTGGTTCCGCTGGTGCCGATTCTGTCACTGCTGTTGCTGCTGTTGCCGCTGTCACTGCAGCCGCCGCTGGTGCCACTGCTGTCGCCGGTGATGCCAGTGCTGTCGCCGGTTATGCCAGTGCTGTCGCCGGTGATGCCACTGCTGTCGCCGCTGGTGCCACTGCTGTCACTGCTGCCGCCGCTGGTGCAACTGCTGTCGCCGCTGGTGCCACTGCTGTCATTGCTGCCGCCGCTGGTGCCACTGCTGTCATTGCTGCCGCCGCTGGTGCCACTGCTGTCATTGCTGCCGCCGCTGGTGCCACTGCTGTCGCCGCTGCCAGTGCTGTCGCCGCTATCACTGCTGTCGCCGCTGGTGCCATTGCTGTCGCCGCTGGTGCCACTGCTGCCACTGCTGCCGCCGCTGGTGCCACTGCTGTCGCCGCTGTCACTGCTGTCGCCACTGTCACTGTTGTCGTCGCTGGTGCCATTGCTGTTGCTGCTGTCGCCGCTGTCATTGCTGTCGCCGCTGCCACTGCTGACGCCGTTGTTGCTGCAGCCGCCGCTTGGGCCACTGCTGCCATTGCAACCGCCGCTGGTGTCACTGCTGCCGCCGCTGGTGCCACGGCTGTCACTGCAACTGCAACTGGTGCCACTGCTGAAATAGACTCAGCAGTGTTCTCTTCAGTTCATCTCTTGCAGGGCATCAGGTTGGCAGCGGTTTATCCGGTCTGTTTATGTTTCTTAGAACGGGGACGATTGCCCGTGACCGCTTGAAAAGTTAATAAACAAGAAGCTAAGTCAGAATTATCAGTGCGTTGAGTCGGGTCCTGCCCTGTGCGTCTGATGTGACGACCACCCCGACGACTGCGCAAATGCAATATGCCCACATCTTTAAGAGTAGTAAAACAATAGATTCGATAGTAGATGTTCCACGTTTCATAGACCACAGTTCTGCATTGCTGTATTGTTTTGGTCTGGGCCTGCTTGGCACTGCAGTCATTGCAACCAGTATGCTGCAGGTTTCCGGACGACAATGGTTGTTGAAGTCAGTGGCCGCACAAACACAATAGAAGGCAATTGGGCGTTGACTGTGCAGGTTGAAGCCGTGTAGGCATGCGATATTCAGAGCCAGGAAACTCACAACGTACATCATAAGAATTCACATTTATTTTCACAAATTCTGGCATAGACGTGTATCCAGTGTATGAACTGTATACTCACAAGGTGTTCTTTCAAAACTTAGCGTCACTGTACACAAACAAACCAAAATAGCGCGTGGCCTGGGAGCTGGCAGCAGCTTGTACATCGCCCAAACATGCAATACATGTATACAGACGCATGCACGTAGACAAGCATGCTCACGCTTGCATGCACACACGCACGCAACCACGCGTACCCGCACGCATACTGACATACATGTATACAAACGCGTGCTCATAGAGAAACATGCACACGCTTGCACGCGCAAACAAATACAAATACACACAGATGCACACACACCACACTCGCACGCACGCACGTACGCACGCACGCACACACACACACACACACACACCAACACACGCACACACACACATGCAGGCCTGTACATGCATACAAACGCATGCACGTACGTACACAAAGCTGCTCACAATTTAGCATAATTACCTCATGAGACCCTGTTTTTCTCTTTTGAATATTCGCATACCACCTGAACTCGGTGGACGAGAACATCAAGTTCACTGTAGAACCGGAACAGGACAATATGCTGGCCCTCCTAGACACGTGTATATGTCTGAAGGACGGTGGATCAACCACGGTAAAGGTGTAAGGCAACCCACACAGATCAGTATTTTAACCGGGACTCCAACCACCACCTAGAGCACAAATGATCGGTAATGAGAACAATCCTACAAAGAGCAGAAAGCCTGGTAACAGAATGTGAGGACAAGACCAAAGAGGGGGAGCATATCAAGAAAGAACTAAAAACGAACGGCTACAAACCATGTATGTTTAACATTACTAACCCAAGGAAACAAACGGAGAACAACACCACAGTTTAAATCTAAAAAATCCGTGAGACTCACGGATAACCCGTGAGACTTGACACCTCTGATATACATACGCATATACGTAGGCAAACATGCTCACGCTTGCACGCAAACACACACACATGCACACACGCACACGCACACCCCCCCCCCACACACAAACACACACACACACAATACACACACACACACACACACACACACACACACACACACACACACACACACACACACACACACACACACACACACACACACACACACACACACACACACACACACACACACACACACATACACACACACACACACACACACACACACACACACACACACACACACACACACACACACACACACACACACACACACACACACACACACACACACACACACACGAGATGTTGTGAACAATGAAGTGAAGTTGGTGTTGTGGACAATGAAGTGAAGTTGGAGAGGGATTCAGAGAGGGGAGGGAGACGAAGAAGGAGAGGGGAGGGGGACGGAGATGGGGAGGGAGACGGAGATGGGGAGGGAGGCAGAGAAATGAAGGAGGCGAAGAGGGGAGGGAGACGGAGATGGGAGGAAGACAGAGAGGGGAGGGAGACGGAGATGGAGAGGGGAGGGAGACGGAGATGGGGAGGGAGACGGATATATGGAGGGAGACAGAGAGGGGAGGGAGACGGAGATGGGGAGGGAGGGAGACGGAGATGGGGAGGGAGGGAGACGGAGAGGGAGGGAGACGGAGAGGGGGAGGGAGACAGAGAGAGGGGAGGGAGTCAGAGAGGGAGGGAAGAAGACAAAGAGGGAGGGGAGGGAGGGAGACAGAGAGGGGGAGTGAGACGGTGATGGGGAGGGAGACGGAGAGGGGGGAGGGAGACGGAGAGGGGAGGGAGACGGAGAGGGGAGGGAGAGAGAGAGAGAGAGAGAGAGAGAGAGAGAGGGAGGGAGAGAGAGAGAGAGAGAGAGGGAGAGAGAGGGAGGGAGGGAGGGAGAGAGAGAGAGAGAGAGAGAGAGAGAGAGAGAGAGAGAGAGAGAGAGAGAGAGAGAGAGAGAGAGAGAGAGAGAGAGAGAGAGAGAGAGAGGAGAGGGAGAGAGACAGAGAGGGGAGGGCGACGGAGATGGGGAGGTAGACGGAGATGGAGAAGGAGACGGGAGAGGGGCGAGAAACGGGAGATAATGAACTCTTAAGCAAAACTCCATCAGTAAACAGCATCCGTTGTTAATTTGAATGCTAACAAATCGAAGGGTGCAGTTAACACTATCAGTGGCGTAATGGCGGCTGTTGGCACCCGGGTGGAAAATGTAATTTGGCTCCCCCCCCCCCCCCCCCCCCCCCGACACATATTAGACAGATTTCTTCTAAACGACAACTGAACTGATGCAGACACTCACGCACACACAAAAATATTATAGTGGTGATGTATTATACTACAGTATATATGTACACTTGTATTCTGTAATGTTCACTGGTTCTTTATAACATAATGGCATATGTCCTGATCAGATGAAATCTTGAGAAAACATTTTGGAGGAAAATAATTGTCTTTTTTCAATTTATTTGTCATTTCCGTCAGCTAATTATATATTCATAGCAATAAAAGTACCACTTAGAATTGTTTTAAGAGAAAATCCCTAGAACATTCCTTAGGGATATATCTTAAGTTCTTGTGTTCCAAAAATGAGATTGATATCTCAAAAATTGAGCGACTAAAGACGTCTCAAGTAATGCCCTGTAGGCCAAAATTAGTTTTTCGGAAAAATGACAAAAATTGAAACTCCGTGTACTTCCACTTCATCTCACATGCATGGAATGCACAGCATTGGTCGAATCACACAGAAATATATTCAGTGTGCTCCAGTTTCATACAGATTGCCTTCTACTTCATCAGTTTTGTCTTTGAAGCCCTTTTTTACTGCCCAAATATGCTTTCGCTTCGCCCTTCCCGCCTCGGACGACTTTCGCCCGGCACCGTCTATTCATATCACTGGCAATGGCAGAGTTCAAAGTGAAATAGCCTGGGGACAGTCCAAGGAGTTCAAACACTTTTAAGGGCTATATTTAGACCTTTTTCTTTTGTTTGCTTTTTGCAATCGAATGTTGTGAGACAGTTCTCAGGCTTGACATGGTTCCCGATTACATTCACAGATCGTTAGAAATGTCCAGTTTTCTCGTCGACGATGGAAGTGTCGGTCGTTGGCCGATCGGAGCATGCCTGTCTTGATCGGCGTACACAGAGTCTGGCGATGGCACCAGCGACATACTTTTCGCTTGACTTCGAATGGTCGGAGCCTCGCGCCTGTCTGATGGAAGTTTCGTTTTGTACAGTCCGGTCGGAGCTGACGCTTCATGATCGCTGTTGACGGACATTTTGTTTCAGTGCACGCGTGCAGTGACGCCAACGACGAGAGACGTTGTCGCGCTTACATTTATCCGGGCGTTAAATTTTTAAAGCAGTATTTTTTACCACCAATCAGGTGTATACATTTAACTTTTCGCCAATATAAAATATGCAATACACAGTTTTTCATCGACATACGGTGAACGGAATCACATACGTTACAACATAATGCTTGATATAAAATTACATATCAACAGACCAGGTATCTATGTTTATATGGTCAATAACTTCGACTTACTAACTTCTGGATACGTGGCAGCAACCCGTGTATGCACCAGAATTGAGTAGTCGGTCTCTTTATGTGACTAACGGAGAAGACTGTCACTTGCTCCAAGTAGCGATGACTGACAGAAATCATGTGACCACGACACCAGTTCTTGACCTTAGCTGTAACCACGAAAGATAGCCGCCTTCTTCTTCACGCCTCTCATGCGGCTCAGCGTGGTTCTAACCCAGTGGTTCTCAGGTCACCTGATAGCGATGTAGTCGTAATAGCAGTTGCAATTAGTCATTCAGTTCCAGCTACAATGCTATTTAACACAGGGACACAACAGCAGAAGAGAAACATCAATATCGGTCAAATTGGATCTACCATCGGACCAGACATGTGTGAAGCCCTGATTGGCTATCACGCATTTAGTGGTTGTGAATCAACCAGCGCGTTCGTTGGTCACGGTAAAGCAAAAGGCTACAAACTGCTACGTGAGCACCGTTCCTCCAGAAGTATCACGGCCAAACTTGGCAAATCATTTGTCGCCGATAAGGAACTGTTGCAGGAAGGTGAAGCGGCAGTGTGCGCCCTCTATGGGCGATTACAAGAGTATGGTGTGAACAGATTGCGACATACCATGTTTGGGTCGAGGACAACTGATCCAGCAAAGTTGCCACCACGCAAGGAAGCATGTGACCAACACATCAAGCGTGCTAACTATCAGGCAGCCGTTTAGCTTGACGACACGACCACCAGTGCCATCCCCTCATGGCAATGGGTGGACTGTTGACGGAGACATTTTGGTACATTGGACAGACAATCCACCAGCTCCACAGGCAGTACTTGAATGTGTCAGCTGCAAATGTAAGACATATGCTGGTGTTCGTTGCTCGTGCAAGCTGAATGGGTTAGCATGTACTGGTGTTTGCCGCTGTAACGCCGATGGTTGCGAAAATAGACCGGTCGCATCGACGGACATGGGAGTAGACCCACTACTGTCAGAAGACGACTCCGATATGGAGTGACATGATCTATGATGGTCCACGAAACTGTTTGTCAGTTGGTGAACTTCAATAGAGAACCTTTAAATCATGATACTTTAAATTTGTCATTATTATTATCATACTATTTGCGATTTGCCAAAACGCCTACTTACATTAACATAATTATGAAGTCAATGCATGCATCTCATAATTACGCATATATATGTCAACAAGAGAAACATGTTGTGTTATTAAATACATGTCAGCCAGAAATGTATGTAATCACGCTGAAAGTCTTTTACACGAACACAACGTGAGCTTATGCCCAGTCTGAAAGGACGTTGTGGTTTTGTTCGATAAGGGGATAGGGTTACTGAAATGTCTATATAACTGTTCAAACATAACAAATAACAATTATTCGTTCAGTAAGTCGAAGTTATTGACCATATAAACGTAGACAGCTGGTCTGGTGATATGTAATTTTATATCAAGCATTATGTTGTAACGTATGTGATTCCGTTCACCGTATGTCGATAAAAAAACTGTGTATTTCATATTTTATATTGGCAAAAAGTTAAATGTATACACCTGATTGGTGGTAAAAAAAATCAATGCATTACGTTAAGACCAACTACGAGAGACTATAAGATGATTAGCAAATAAATAGTTGATTTAGAGCATATTGTGTGACGTTTTGTCATTTCCCGCCATTTTCTCGATTTAGGGGGTAGGTCTACATATATGATTATATCTTCATTAATATTGAATATTTCTTGCCAGTTTTATTTCCAAGTAATAGTACCTGGATATTGGAACATACTGATATGAAATTATCGGGTCAATATACTATCGGTATGAGTGTGGAACAAACGGAAGCACTACGCGTATATATTTTACTGAAAAAAGTGAGAAACGTTTACAAAAAATTATCGAACGTATCATATTAATGATTGCAATTTAAACATTTTGTGTTACAGTGCTGTTGCACATTCACTTATGTATCTACCTGTGAATTTATAATGAGATTCAACTAAAATTATTTTATTTATGGCATATGTTGTGCTATTTTTGAAAATGTTTGCCAACCACTCGTGATAAATGTCGTTTTTCTCATAGAACGGACACCTTAATGTTTGGTTAATGTTTTGAAATTATTAGTTTATAGTTCAATTAAAAAGAAGATATCAAGAAACCTTGTCGGGGAGGTGCAACGAAATCTTAAATTTCCAGAACAGCACCAGGACTACAAGGGCCGCTCGGAGATCGCGGGTTAGAGTTTCGGTTACCATCCGTCAATCGTTGATCGGTGTCGTTAATGTCCGGCTTCCACCGGAAACTGAACTAAACACTGAGCGAGCAAACATTCACAAGCGTAACAGATTAAAGTAGCATCTAACAACATGTCCACTGCAGTTGTCGTTGTGCAACATGTGGACGAGGACGACTCCCGAATAATTCCGGAAGCCCCCGGTCCCCGGATGTCCTCCTCGTCATAAAATTAAGTTACATAAGTAAAATAATAAAAAGGAGCCGTAATAGCAACTCGTCGAAGCAGGTTTGGTGGCGTTATCGCTGTTGTTGCTTCGTTGTTTTTACAACGGAGACCGCGTTCGAATACGGTCGGCCGGCAAAAGCGATCCCGCCGGCGAACGGGACGGACACGTGAGGGACCTGGAAAGCAAAGATAACCGATAATTAGTTAACTCGTTAATTTGTTTTTTCTGCCATTATTTGGTTAACGTTATGGCATATTATATAATAATAATAACTACCGAAACTGACAAGACTGAATCAGTTATAACAATTCTACAGAGTAATAAGATACGAGTGATATTTTTATTTATTTCACAGTCAGTTTACCTTTTGTTCTCGTGACGTTTCGACTTCTTTCAGCAGTCTTCTTCAGACGACTACCGCTAGATGGCATAAGTGATGTTTGCTTCAAGTGCCAGCTCTTATGCAAGGATGTGCCATGGACAAGTCTTTCTTGAGAGGGACTATAAACTGGCGTCCATAGTCTTTCTTGAGAAGGACTGTGACTCGTAAATTGTAGTTCAATGTTACAGTTTGCTATAGTTAGACTGTCTCGCATGTAGCAGAAGAGGATAGTCTGCTTACAGTGCTGTGTTGCTGAAAGTGTTTCACAAATTCATCTGTGTCAGTAATTGTTGTTTCGAATGAAACGCATATGAGGATGCTGATAATTATGTTGTTTTTGCACTGGCTTTCTGTACGGTACAAATGTGCGGAAACGGTTGAGAAGTTTGCTTCAGAAACTGCTGTTGATGCATCTAAAGTTTGTGAATATGCGAGAAGATTGTACTGCATGCACATTGAGTTTTTATTTGCACGTAATCATCACATCACTGCGCCATAAAAATGTTTTGGGAGATTATATTTCCGTGAGTGTTTTTGAAACGGTTGTTAGAGCAATGGGTTTTATTTCCCTACGACCCCTTGCGGAGTATGAGATAATTTTTCTCTCTACAGTACATTTTAATAAAACATATTGTATTAAGAACATCTAGACTTATATTGTATACATCATATTTACAGTATATAAAATATAAACAATACACAATGCATAACATGTTCAGTGACCTTACTGCATTAAGTATTTCCAATAATTTTATAATCAACAGTGCAAACCAAGTAATGTAAAATAAAATAAACCACGTATTATAGTAAGTATACATGTATTACACAATCTGAGTTCAATTACATGTAATTATATGACTAGTAAATTAACTATAAACAACAATGTTTCGTCTATGCAATTAACAGTTTTTATAGTTGTTAGTTAGAAAAACTTTGACATGATTACATTACATCATTGTAATTAACCCTGGGCTCCTGTCGAAACTGAGCAATATAAATATTACGCGCCGAAAACTTCTGATTCCCTTTATCAGTACATCGTACAACAATCAGTGGTCAAGCAACTTCTACCTTCATCCTCCGTCCTGGGGTCTGGACTAAGCTCGAACACAGACTTCATTTTAACATCAAGAAAGCAATTATCGTCAGCGTTTAGCGGTCAGCGTGTTTTCAAGGCTGGAGAGCCTATATCTGATTGTTCTTTTAGGAAGCAAAACATGCTTCCAAACGTCGGTTTACAGACTACCAGATGATGGTGTCCTAAGCATGCTTTCGTCTTTATCAACGACCTACTTCGTCATGTTTCCTTAGAGCGAAGCTTGTCTCATCATCTGAGCTGTCTTGAGCTGCGAGCTAAGGAAAACAAATTCGATACCCATGTCCTAACCATATCCAAAACTTTAATGTGTTGCCACATGTTGTCTCTTGTGGCGCAGCCCTTTGGTAGTGATCATGTTTGGTCCAACAATTTTCTGACGTTCCGAAGGTCTGTAGCTTTTGTTTGTAGCCATATTGAACACTCAACGTTGTGTGAACATTTTGTGTTTGCCTTTCATTGTTTTTTTCTCGGTTATGATTCGTATGTTTGAATTGCAAACTTTGCTCTTGGTTTAGTCAACAAGTCTCTCAATCGCTCATCTGTTATCTATGCCCTTACTTCCAAATTGAGGTTTCAGCCAACACCACACGGTGACACCTAAAGCCGACTTTACACTATCCAACACGGTTGCAAGCAACGAGGCGATGTTGACGTCATTGAGAAAGGTGAAGGCCAAATGAAACAATTGTTCACAGGGGTAAATGGCGACGTATTACACCCATTCTTTTTTACTTGAAGTTGCAGCAGTTCATTTAGTATAATCAAAAAGTATCCACCATTGGTTTTAGTCTGCAAACATGCCTTGGTCTCTGGAACATCATTACCTGCAAAACAAAATGTAATTACTTCACAATTTACCCCTAGTTTAAATTATGTGAGGAGTAAATATTGGTATACGAACGTGCGAGACAGTGACATAATATTGTTTTCAAATGATATGCTATTGACTGGTCTAATCACCATTGTATTCACAATGATGATTAGTAATCTGCCAAACAACAACTTGCCGCCACGTTTTCAAATGTGGCACGTCACTCACCTGCGTTGGCTGTGATTGGACAAATTACACGCAACTA
Source organism: Escarpia spicata (assembly GCA_963995525.1). Lineage (NCBI taxonomy): Eukaryota > Metazoa > Annelida > Polychaeta > Sabellida > Siboglinidae > Escarpia > Escarpia spicata. Next base: position 2,523,154 of record OZ023216.1, read on the forward strand.
AGAGACGCGGTTGCACGGAATAGAGCATTCCCCATTGCAAGAGACACGTTGCACGCAACATGAGACGCCGTCGCATGAGACACAGTTGCATGCGATATACTGTGTATACGAGACGATCAGGTTTCAAGCGACCGTGTCTCTTGTCGCACGCAACCGCATTGCATAGTGTAAAGCCGGCTTAAAGCGATTCTTTGTGAATTTTAATATCTTTGTAATGTACGCAGTTATTAAATAATTATGTTAATATGATTATTTCATGTAATTCCATGCCTTTATTTAATTATAATTATGTTTTATTAATCACTATTGATCCTGACAATATATCGAAAAAAACTTTGGCCCCACCTTCACGATCCGTGTAAGGCATGCTCATGAATATTCTGGACTATCCGTCAGACTTCGATTACCTACGCCGAGTTAATAGTTGCAAGACAAACGTCATCAACATGTGTGTATTTTGCGAATGAGACGTGACCAATAAACTTATCAATAGGAAACGTGAACAAGCTGGTGTTTATGTCACAGATCCAGCAGAGAAAAGAAGGGAAATATATGGAATAAACGGAGAATGAACATAGCGACAGCTCATGACAGACGGATTGACGTAAAACGCACGAAGCCGCCGATGTCGTATTGATTTAATGATTGGCATTGTTTTGTTGGAATATAAAAACATACGGAATCTCACCTGTGGAACTAATCGTGTTCCTTCTTCACCAGGTACATCTGGCGGCTATACATTTTAAAGTTTGGTTTTAATGAAACGTTTAGATAATATAAACTTAGTAAAGCCGAGAAACATTCAATAATGAAACCATTTTGTCTGCACCATAAATCCAGCTGCTATTTCTATAAGCAGAATAAATACAACATTATAATCACATGAAATAATGTACAATATTAAAATATCTACAGAAGGTTTAATTTGAAAAATGTAGATCTATAAAGAGCATAATAACATTAACGTCGAAAAAATATTAAAATAGTTTGCATCAGTGTAACAACATGATTTATTTTGTACTGTGAGTCCAATAATTATTTGTTCTGCCACTCATTTAGAGTAAAATATATTGAATTTGTTTCTATCAAACTTCCGTTTCGATGACAAATAAAATGGTCATTGTATGATGGAAATAGTTATAAAATTACAAAACTTTAAAAGTAACGCATATCTTAAAACAGTGTTTTCAGTTATCATTGGTGTATTTAACTCAAGAAGATCCCTAAAACATTTTGAATGTTGTGGAACATTTATATTTTATGAATTTTCTAAATTATTATAAAAGCAACTTTGTTGACACCATTTTATATACTACTGGAGAATATGCTGTATAACACAATCCAAACATGATGAGCATAACAAAACATAGATTTTATTATGTACTCCTATTTTGCAACATAATGACAGGATGTTGTGCATTTGGATGCACAAATCGATCGATTGCACAAATCCATTTGAAACATATAGTGATGTACATATTCCCCGCAGAAGCCACACGGAACTAATGTAACAGAACAAAGTCAGACATCTTCTTCACTACTTGTCCAATTAATAGCACTGCTATGCATTTTGATGCACAAAGCTATCAGATGCACACATCCATTTGAAACACGAAGTGATGTACAACTTCCCAGTAGATGTTGCACATAACAGAATGGGGCAGAACAAAGTCAGGCACCATCTTATGTCAGGTGACCTATTTTCCAATTAATGGCACTGTTGAATAGAGCTCTTAAATTTCTTCTTTCCGTCAGCTCGGCTATTTCCAATGTTCTTGCAAATAAACAAAGTTAAATTTAGGAAACTGAGCCTAAATATGAGATAAGTAATTCAACACTGTGCATATTAATTCAGTTTAGATATTATATTATGGGACTTATCACCAAGTGTACAGCTGGCTAAATGGAACAGAAATACGAGCCTTGTTATGCTGCTTCAGTCAGACTAAAATCCCAATCCATTATTTGGCCAACGTTTAATTTGCTTCCAACTAATTACCTGTATGCATTGGTCATATACAGTGCACTCCAGATAACTCGAACTCACATAAGTTGAGTTTCGGTAAGTTAAGTAAATCTTTTCCTCGGTCCTGGGCAAAGGTCCAATAAGGGGACCTTCTAATAACTTACTAGTTATCATAAATTCCACTTATCAGTATTGTCAAGGGTCCCTGGAGGTTCGACCTTATTCAGGGTGCACTGTATGTTTTCCTTTATTCTTGCTCTAATAAGTAATGTTGTATATAATTATACATATGGGCCATTCTCGCGAAAAGTGTACAGTAACGGTAAAGTAACGTGTCAAAAATAAATGGTTAATTTGTATGTTTTTAGCGAGTACTATTAATATCAAATGTGCCATTTACATGAAGCAGCGCAACTTGATCTGATCTATTATTAGATTAAAAAAATACATTTATGGATAACAACTTATGTATACTAGAGTGCAGATCTGCTGGTGTCCAAAATTCGGGCATCACAACATTCCGTGGCAACTTGGTATTGTGTACTTTTAACCAATCTCAAACTTTTACATTGAATGATGACAAGCCAGCCAGGTGTACTAATAATCGTAGCTGTAGCATTAGGAACAGTCTGTGAACGTATGAATCTAACTTTTTTATGTTTCGGTTATGTTGTCGCAAATAAGTGGGGACACTTTTCAAAAACGGCTGACTGGAATTTGGAAAGACAAGACCCGTAGACACACAGTCACAGACCCAATCCGAAATATGTCCCAAGTCCCAGATTTGGGCAAAAAATAACATCCACGACCAGGTTAATACTCTTGCTATGGTTGCATACACTGATATTTTAGTGTGCATTTTCCTTCACTGCATGTCAAATACTGGGCAATGCAGTATTACTAACTAGAAAGGCGAGACCCGTGCCTAGTTAGTAGTAGAGGCTTGACAGACCCAGTCCCAGCTGACAGTGACACCGACTGCAGCTACTTAATCGAAACGTTACTCGGCTGACGGTATTGGGAAGCAGGATAGTTGCACAGCAGCCTTGTGGACCACAAGGCCCGAAGAGGATAGGTGATATGAGGTGACTGTTTCTAATGTACTACTCCGGCTAATTCGCACCTGGCCGTCTCGCACTAGGCATAGTTCAGCACCCCTTGGGATATTAATCTAAATTAACAAATATTTAACAAGATTGCAATCCAGATATTAACTCTAGATGGCAGGTGGTCAAGGAAGCCTTTTGGCTTATCGAGAGTCCAATCCTTGTTATCTACGTGTATCCCGCCCTTCTGAGGTACGTATCAATTTTTAAACATATTCACGTTACTAGCACCCACACAGTCAGCATATAATATGTTCCAATCATTTACAGTCTTTGTGAAAATTTGAACTTTCTTATGTCTAATATACACTGCTCCTTTACTAATGTAACTTCATGTCCCCTAGTCCTTCTATCTTTCTTAAATTTCTTAAATTAGAAAAAAACAATTTCTATCAACATTTTTATAACCATTCAATATTTAAAACTTCTATCTGATATCCTCTCAATCTCCTGGTCTCTAGTGTTATCAAACCACATTCTTTTAGGCGTATTTCGTAACTAAGGTCTCTCTGTACTTTTTCTAACATATCTGTCTTTCTTGCGATATGGCCTCCACGCTTGTATACAATATTCTAATTTATGCCTAAATGTTGTTTTGTACAGCAGTATTATTAGTTCTTTTTCCTTGTACGCTATAAAAAGTTCGCCTAATTAATCCAAGGATTTGATTTCCCTTTGAAACTGCAATTCCGCACTGCTCTAAAACCTTCATTTCAGCATTAATGGTTAACCCTAAATCCTTTTCTTTTACAGTAGTACTTAGTACAGAACCCCCCAGTGTATATTCTACATCTTCGTTCTCATGTCCTTTGTGGAGGCAATTACATTTCCCAAAATTGAACAACATTTGCAATTTTTCAGACCGTTTGACTAACATGTCAAGATCATCTTGTAAATGCTGTCTATCTCCATCACATGGAATCCTTCTAAACACTTTTGTATCATCCGCAAATGTCAACACCTTACTTGTTATATCATTGTCCAAATCGTTTATATTATATTAAGAATACTATAGGTCCCAGTATTGATCCCGATTTCTAATTTGAAACCTCCCCATCAATTACTACCCGTTGTCTTCTGTCAATCAACCATTTTTCTATCCAGTTAAGTATACCATCTCCTATGCCATGGGCCTTTATTTTAAGCAGTAATCTTTGATGTGGCATTTTGTCGAAAGCTTTCTGAAAATCTAAGTAGATGGTATCTACTGGTGATCCCTCGACTACCCACTTAGTGATGTCTTCCTAAAAACATAACATATTTGTTAAGCATGATCTCGCTTTTAGAAACCCATGTTGAGATTGGTTTATCAAGTTATGTTTAACAAGAAAATCCATCACGTGATCTTTAAATAGTCTTTCTAATAATTTGCAAATCACCGATGTTAAACTCATTGGTCTGTAGTTCTGTGACTTGTTTCTCGTACACTTTTTAAATAACGGTATAATGTTTTGTTCTTTCCATTCTAAAAGAACCACTCCCTCGTTTAATGACAAGTCGAAAACTGTTGCAAGCGGTAGGCTAATTTGTTCTACAATTTACAATAGTAGTGTGGGTGGGATCCCATCCACTCCAGGTGATTTAATATCCGTCATTGTCCTTTTTTTAGCTACCATTTCGGGGATTACAATTAACTGTCCTAAATAGTCTGATTCTGTCCCATTGAATTTAACCTCTGGTACTTGGCAGTGAACTAATATCTTCCCGTGTAAACACCGAACTAAAGTACTCATTCAGGTCTTCTGCCATTAAGAATCCCTGTGATATTATATTTCCAGCACTATCTTCTAGAGATAATCCTGGAGAACTGCCGGGATATCTTCTCATGTGTCATTCTCCCACTTCGGAGCTAGGCACTAAAAGAAGACTGTATCGAAGGTCCAGATTGTTGAGCCGGCTGCCAATCTTGTCTCTTCTCTCGGTGATTGAAAATGTCACGTATTCTGGACCACGTCTCTCCCTTTCAATACCCTCGACTGACGGACTAACGGATGTATCACAGTCTAAATCCATTCGCTCTGATATGTCACACAATGCACTGCGGTAAGAGTTCAACCACATCACCTAATGTCAGAGGTAGAGTCTTCGGCGAATGAAGTATAAACACGGCATCAACCACAGTGGCGTGGATGTTATCCGGATCACGGCATGTTTGTAATTGCCTAACTATTGTGGAGAAGCCAGGCATTGTCATGTTAGGCCACGACAGCTGGACATGTGTCAAAGGCAACTTGGAATCTTACTCCAGATAAAGTTTCTCATAAATATAAGTCTTCCGAACATTTTTGCATTTCTTGTAGTTTTAGGTATTTTATATCAAGTTAGTCCTCCGGGATATGTTCTGCAAAGTTCTCTTTCTCATATTATAACTATGTCAACAGATTTGTTCCCTCTTGTTAGCCATACACACCGTTATTATGGACTTGACAAAACTTAATGGTTTGAAGATATGTACATATTAGTAAATTAGGAAGGAATGTAAATATGACAAGTTATTAAAACATAATTATATATAATTGTATATATATATATATATTACTGTTGAATATTTACATAGCTGAACATTCTGAAGTTCCACAAATCCATTAATTATTCACTGAAGTCAACTCAGGAGCGAGAAGTGCAAGACATCCTTTAGCGGTAGTTCAAAGTGCATTTATAAGCTTTCTTGCTTGCTTGGCAATAAAGGGGAAATGTTCATGTGATACATATACTAGTCAATGCAGTGAATGTATGCAAAATTATATGTCACAGTTTTAATTTACTGTATGAGAGGGCCCATCAATTTATGTATCCCTGATGTGTGTGTGTGTGTGTGTGTGTGTGTGTGTGTGTGTGTGTGTGTGTGTGTGTGTGTGTGTGTGTGTGTGTGTGTGTGTGTGTGTATGTGCTTGCGCGTGTGGGTGCATTTGCAAGTGTGTGCAATTAAGCGCCCATGTGTGCATACGTATATGTGTTCATCCAACGTTTCTACCACAAATCATATTAAAACCATATTAACATAACATATCTAGCCGATCACCTGAACTGACATGTATGCAGTGTCTTTTTCCGATCCCCATGCATATACAGTCTGAGATTATACAGCTTCAACACTGAATAAAGGAATGCATCCACTGGACGACACAAGGAACAACCAAGCACACATAAGCTGTATATAACAGTGCTGTTCTATGTGCAGATTTCACAATTTCTCACACCGAATGACAACTACATCTTCATCGGCATGTTTATTTCGAACTCTGAATACACCATATTGATACAATAAATACAGTAATTACATATACAACATCGTGCTATATATATATACTGTGTTTAATTATATATATATATATATATATATGTTGTCGGCAAGCGGCAGGTCGTGCGTCTATGTAGAATTTGCAGTGAGTATTTAGTGCCACATCAAAACATTCAAGCTACAGTATTTATGTGACACGTCTTGCTGCTGTCTACACAATTCCAAGTAACGAATACGCGAGTTGTCAACAAACTCCGCAAGAGGGCGACGTTGTGATTGTCCCTCAATCGTAATGGCGCCATGCAAAGACATGAATGCGATTCGTAAAATCTGTCAAACACATTCAACTCTTGAACATGTCGCATAACAGCTTCTCCATGGGCGTATTGCCGATCGTCCGTCGAAAGAAGATGTTTTCAATGTTCATTGGTGTCACCAAACGCAGAAGCGGCAAAACCAGAAGCAGACGACCAAATCTGAAACAGACGCCATCTTTCGTTACCTTTCAGCTCCATTACTACCATTACTTTTATTTTGATAACACATTTCAATTTTCCACACATGCTATGTCAGCGTAATTTTGTTGTTCGTTCCCAACGTGTTCATTGTTGTCAATTCAACATTAAATACTCACGTGCTTGCAAATTAATGTCAGGGAGGCATGTTGTAATATTACAATTTGAATTTATATAAACAAACATTTGTACCACGTGTAGGTCTACCCGTTTGCTGTTAGTATTTAAAACTATGTACATAAATCAACATTGCAGATAGCCAACATCAGGAAACATATTACAAATCAGTGTTAATTGGTGACTAGCGACTGTTTTGGTGTAATATGTAGCGCCGTGGTGCAGTGGCTGGAGCTTCGGACTTTCAACCGAGAGAACCCGGGTTCGAATCCTGTGCGGCGGTGTCGAACCTTGGGCAAGTTCGTTCGCTACACGTTGCTCCAGTTCACTCAGCTGTATGAATGAGTACCTGGCTATAGACAGTGGTGGATATTTGTGTACGAATAGTCTTCGCGCATTAATAGCAGCGTGGCTGGATGCTTCCCAGAGAAGTCGAGATGGTGTTCGATTGAACAGGTCTGCCAGGGAGTAAAGTGTAAAGCGTTTTGAGCAGTCCTGAGGACTGGATACTGCGCTATATAAGAACTTACCTTTACCTTTAATATTCAAAGGTAAGGTAACTGACAATTTTTTAAAGGAGCTAGTTATGTATAAATACAAAACATTTTGAATTTACATTGTGCATCACTTTGCACGATGTCCCTTCGACAATATCTCGAGTAAGTAGAAACTTCAACCTATAGGTAACTATCTGAGTAAGTAAGTAATAGGTAAAAACTCTTTCCTTAATTTATCGAGAATCTTTTGTTGGCGTTCATGTTTGTAGTGTGTAAATAGTTTAAGTAGTGGGTACAGTCCGTTTAATGAAAATGTATGTAATTTTGTGTAAATTAATTTAATAGTTTATCCGATGACGTCACCACAATTAATTCACACATATGCACAGTAGCTAGCAAATCGTGTAGAGAATACAGAGGTGCAACATTTCGCGAAAAGACTTGAGAAGGAACCTTTCGACAATGACAGTCGCAGGTGCACTGACGATCGATCAACATTGGATCCTCTTTAACTCGGTTGTGTCCACATATACTGCTATGGTCCATTATTTAGGGAGTCAAATACAGCTCTCCTGTCGGACACACCGCCTGCCCGGCGCTTCTCACCGAGAAAAAGCTGAAGTCAACGTTCTAACCTACAGAGAGAGGGAACAAGAACCAGTGAGTTAGAGATTACCACTCCGCGAGCGTCCTTGGCAGGCCATACGTCAGAGTTGAACATCTACGAATCTGACTCGTGGTTAGCTAAATGAATTGAGGAAGCATTTTATGTAAAGCATTGTAATAAATTCCGTCGCGCCATATATAGTAACAAAGGACCTAGTTATAAACTTGTTTGCGAGTTGTAAAAGAAATAATTCGCAGCTCCGTTTTCCACCGAACAACAACGTTCTGATTCCTGTGTTTATTGTTTAGACTTGTTCATAGTTGAAACTCCAGACAACCCGCAGTTCCGCTTACCTGACTGGCTGCGCCGGGTGCTGTACCCGGATATGTTGTCCCAGCATCACTTGTGCCTGGTCTTGCAAGTTCTCGATTTGCTGCGGGTCCTTCAGACCACGCGCATCTGAAACACACCACGCGTTTTGTGTTTGTTAATCAAAGTTATTATTGTTAATACACGGAGTCTCGCGAGAAAAAAACACTTGCACACACTTGCACGCATGCACGAACGAACATAACGAACACACGCACGCACGCACTCACGCACACACGTTCGCACGCACACACGCACACACGCACACACGCACGCACGCACACACGCACACACACACACACACTGAAAACGGGTAGTCAGGGTTTCGATAGCACAATCCTTATGCCATAACCTCACGACGGTCATATCTCGCCCGTGATAATTCATAATTTATTTTCTTGATTTGAACACGTATGGGTTTATCAAACAATCATACATATTTTACTGAACATCTATATATAAACAAAACATACCTGGTTTAAAAAGTACGATCGCCTTCAGGCAGGCAAACTCTGCCGGGTCGACCTGAATGACCTTGAAGCGCGCCATCACCTCTCGCAGTGTGCGCACGTCAGACAACACCATACTGGCCGCCTTCCCCCCGGGCACGTTCTGTGCAAGCTCGGGCGCGGACAGGAGAGGGGAAGACTCCATCGGCATGCTCCACTGAATAGCGCACAGCAGGAACAGTTCCGACCAAGTCTCTTCCAACAAGATCACCTACAGCAGAGTATTGCCTCGTTCATTCACGCGTAACCTGTTTACAAACATGCCACATTTTCGGGGGTGGGGATGGGGGTTGAAATCCGGATTTTTTACTTGAAAGTCCCAAACATTGCAGCCATTAATCGGTATTTCGCATTTATATACTGATCAAATGTCAATCTACCAGACTATGAAATACCTATGGTGGTCAGCATCAGGCTACATTCGCCAGGTTTCGCCTGAAATCATCATATATGTAAACAAGAAAACGTGCTCACGATATGTTTCCGTTTTTATACAAATCCATATTAAAACGGTATGAGGCCTTATTGCTAAAACAATACAAATAAACCAGCATAGTATACATGAATTCGTATTCGGTTTGTATACTATAACTGCAATGTCTTATACAGTGCGATATTCAGTCGGTAAGACCGCTCGACGCGCTTTACTCTTCATCGTGGCAAACCTGTTCATTCGGACACCATCTTGATTGCTCTGGATTTTCTGGAAGCATTCAGTCGTGCTGCAATTACTGCGCGAAGACTGATACTTATTTATGAGCTAGGTACTTATTGAAACAACTGAATGAACTGAACATCCATGAATGAAACTGTCCACGCTTCAAAACGACAGCGAGAAGATTCAAACCTGGGATCTCTCGATTGATAGTCCAATGTTTAAACACTGCCACGCCTTATGTTATGTTTTGTTATGTGAAATATGCACAATAGTCTCGTGTCGTTTGTATCTTGATATCATGTTATATTGCATAAATCAGGTATACTCTAACGACCGCGTCACTGTTTTCTAATGAAAACAAATATCATTGACCGTTATTTATTAATATCGATCCGGACATATGATACGGAGAGAGGAAGACCATATAATAAAGATAACCTTGAGAATAGGGGGACAGGGCAAAGGAATCGAGCGATAAACGTGGTGAGGAGAGACATGGTGGTGGCAGAGGTTGTGGATGAGAACGCTATGGACAGGGTGTCGTGGTGAGGAGAGACATGGGGATGACAGAGGTTGTGGAGGAAGACACAACGGGCAGGGCGTCATAGCGATTGCGGATCCGAACGATTATTCCCAATACGTAGGGAATACACAGTCGAAAGAAGACGACAGCAATCTATAAAACATTACTTTCGCTTCGCAGATGAACTGTTTCGCTAACTGACACAAGAGACATAATTAGTGTACATCTTATTGCATTAATGTCTCAACTATAAAAGCCCATCAAACACGCAGTAACGTCGTCTGCTACCTGCCATCCAGTGAACATTTAGGCGGATAAGATTACATATTGCTACCCTGACTGTTAACAGATGTGTAAACGTCAGGACAAACTTCACTAAATATACTCGTTTTATATATATATATATATATATATATATATATATATATATATATCAATGGATCCGATTCGCGATCGGATAAGCGGATCGAGGGGGACGTTTGAAGGTGAAAGAGTATATTTAGTGAAGTTTGTCCTGACGTTTACGCCATTGTTTCTTATATAGCATATCATGTATGCTATATATATATATATATATATATATATATATATATATATATATATGTGTGTGTGTGTGTGTGTATATATATATATATATATATATACGTATATAATAATAATAATAATATAATATATATATATATAATGTGAATAATTAAATAACATGCGCTGTTGGTTTATTAAAAAGTGCAACATGTCGCTAACATCATTGACATGATTTTTTTTTGATGTGGTGGACTGGAGAGGACATGGTTTAATGGAAAATTACACGCATCTGTTTATGATGGCCACGCATTGTACACCTAAATACTTAGAAATACTTAGACAAAATTGCCTTTTTGGTTTGGAATTCACGTGCCTAATATATGTTACACCAACAATTTGTTAAGTAGGAATAAAAAATTATAAATATTGTTGGTACGGACATTCACATTTTTGCTTAACAGAAAAAGTATAATTAAACACAAATTAATTTAGTTATTGTCGTAGCTACTACTCTGATTTGCACCAAATTTCTAACGTTTAGCTCAGGTATCAATGAGCAATTAACATAACTATTATTGCTGGATAACTTGCTTAATTTTACTGTGTAACAGGTTAAAGTGCGAATTAAAGTCCCTTCACAATTCCATTTTGTTTTCGCTTATTTCGTTCCAGAATTATTTTGTGCTAATATTGAGAGAGAGAGAAGTGTGTGTGTGTGTGTGTGTGTGTGTGTGTGTGTGTGTGTGTGTGTGTGTGTGTGTGTGTGTGTGTGTGTGTGTGTGTGTGTGTGTGTGTGTGTGTGTGTGTGTGTGTGTGTGTGTGTGTGTGTGTGTGTGTGTGTGTGTGTGTGTGTGTATATATACACACACACACTTCTCTCTCTCAATATTAGCAAAAAATATTTCTGGAACGAAATAAGCGAAAACAAAATGGAATTGTGAAGGGACTTTAATTCGCGGACGAATTTAGAAGCGAATTAAAAAACCAGACAAAAACATTCTCCATGCAACAGAAAGTCCAAAGTAGCTTGGTGATGCCCGCAGCAATTTGTTTTACAAAAGTGCACAATCCGTTATTTATTTACAGAAACACGCTTAAGCTCTATGAATGTACTCCATACGTATGGCAAATTTCCTAGATAATATGGAGAGCGTATAATGGTAGGTGTCTGTAATATTAACGCGGCCATTTTTGGATAATAAGTCTTATGTGAATTATTATAAACGAAGCAAGAGGGTTATTACAGGCGCCGGCAAGCTCATAATTTATAATTTGAGCGACGATATGATTGAACGACGCTCTACTTTGACACGGATGAGCCATGGACATGTCGTCATAAACACGACACGAGAATCTCTCGCTAAGTATCAAATATAAAAGCAGCGTTAATACGCGACGCGGATAATCTCAGCGCCCGTCGTGATGCAAACGCGAAGTTTCAAATGTATGTAAGGATAATCGATTTGCGGACGGGATTTCCAGCGGCGGATTAGTGTCGATGCTACCGGATAATGAAAGCGTCGTTATACATCAATAGACCGCTGGGCGGTTATCCGGTTTGATGTGATCGGCTGCGTTCCCGGCGAAGTAAATTAATATCAATATCCCGTTATTTCGCTTTTGTTTCGCATTCTTGAGACATAAATGTGACAGGGAGTAGATCTCGGCAATTCTGTGACGAGATATCGGATTAAATTAGCATTTTATCGACGGGCACTAGCGACGTTTTTCTGATCTTAGCGGCGGAATGAAGCGTATATATTCATTATGAGATTGAGGTAGCATTCAGTTAGTGGCGAGTTGTTAGCATATTTATCCGCTATTTGTCGGTATCGTGTCGTGACGTGCGCGTACCGTGTTGATACGTGTACCCACATGCACGCAGTTAACAGATTCGCTTATCAAGCGCGGCTACAAAGTTATGGGCCGTTAGTACGCGAACGTGAAGTTTTATGAGGCCTATATCTAAATAGTTACAGTTATTAATCACATTATTATAAACATAACTAATATTAGACAAGTGACGATCGTTAACCTGTTAATGTTTCGCATATGTATATACATTTTCAAGCGTACAACTACACATCTTCGCGTAATTTAGAAACACTGGGACTGCCACTATAAATAGTCACGAGATGTCTAATCGTGTAAACTTTCGTGAACAAAATATACGCGTGTAGACGCATGTTATAAATGACGTCGTACAGAGTTCAAGTAAATTTCAATAACAGTTTTGTTTATAAAAAGTCATATATCGGTTTAGTCACAATGCGACATTTCGTTGCAGAGAATTCGGTTGCTATATGAATAGTCATGAGGTGTTTCCAATGGGCGGATCTACTGCGTAGACTTCCATCATACATTCACGTTGTGAATCCAGGAGGGAGATCCCCTGATGCGTTAGACCGAAAGATATCCGATTCGGTATTGTTTATTCAACGGAATTTACTGGTATGTATCTGTCATACATGTCGGAAGAGGGGGGCTTGGTGACGAGCCGCCAATATTTACAGTGGGCCGCCAAGCCCCCCAATATTTTGGAACTGCAACATTATCCCCTTTAACCGACAACCCTAGTCACATCGACACCGCACACAAATCTCCAACACTATCTTCCGATGTCTGACAGCAGCGAATTTCTGAGGATCCGGCTCCTGCTCAGCCCCCCCCCCCCCCCCCAGTATTCACCGTGATCATGTTTGCAAAACAGTAAACTAACGGAAGGTGTTACACGTACTTGTGTTAGACATATTTAATTTTCGTATGCATGAGGTCTTAGTCCGCGGCTCAACAGTTCTTTTTTATTTCATTTGCGTTTCGTTACATTTTCCGTGCATTCAGTGTATGTGGAGTCGTTTGGAAGCAGAATGTGATTCCTTTCGTTGTGATTCCAGACTTGTTGTCGTTTGTTAAATGCCACAGCCGTCCCCGGAGTTATCAGTTGTGATTCGAATAAATGTTCCGCTCGCTTATCTCGCAATTTCGTATCGACGCTATCGCTGACAGGACAGACGCGAACGTTCTGTACGATAGCAATCGACGCTTCGCAAGTCCTGACATTTGCTTCTGTGATCCCGCTCGGTGATGGCAATACACATTTACAAATTGTGCGATCTACTCTCAAGCAATATCGCTAATTGCGTCGAACAATGAATGCAATTGTCTGGCGAAAACTCGTCTCTTCGATTAACTGGCCTTTGTATTGTGGCCAGCGAACGTCGATTATCGCCGGGAAAATGTCGTGTGCTCAACATATTGGCACGACATATGAAAGGACTTTGGTTCGTCATGGTTCAACCCGTATCAAAACCGGTCCGTTAAAGACACATCGACCTCAGCTAATAGATCGATTTCTCTCACTCTCCCAAAAGGAGAACATACTTGATAATTTAAAGGTAAAAGAATTACTCTAGTGCACACTGACATCACACATATATGCCCATATATGTCAAAACAACAAAATTGGAGTAACCACTAGAAACGACCATTGTTCAAACAGCATTTACAAAATGGTGTTTACCGAGATGAAGCGTATTCATTACGAAATGAAGCCTCCAGTTGCGAAAATGTCAAACATGGCGATGCGTTATTAAAATGTCAAGAATGACGAAGCATATTTGTGCTGACACGGCATAACCCAATGACGCTGTTATACAAATGTTTTATTACATCGTCCTATTGATGACTTCGTGTAGCAAGCGAATGGAGACGACAATTCGCTGGATTTACAACCAGGGGTTTTATTACTTTACAAAATCATATTTCGTATTAACCGTCTCCGCGGGAACTCGCGGATTCGATGAACACGGAACCATGCTATAATGGTTTGTAAAGAGGATGTAAACCTACGTAAAATAACTAAAACAAATCAATGTTGCCAAATCACATGCCGCAACAAAATGGCGGTTGCCTATATCCCTAAAGAGTAATCAAGCCCACTTCCGGTTAATACTGAATTACCAATAATGCACCAAACCTCTCTGGTGGGACATGGATTGTATGGATACACAATTTGAAATCACCGTTGCATAACAACTGCCGTGGTTTATTATTGCCAGTGTGCATACACATGCTGGATTAGGTTACATTACATTATCCTAGTTTTCCCGTTTAACAATGAAACTTTTTGCAATGATTTATCTACTTTTTTCTCGATTGTATATACACAATTATGTAAAATACAAATAATTTCTGCGGCATCAACCTGATTTTAATACAGTAAACAAAAACACTGATGGAGCGACGATATTTTGTACATTACTATATCGATCAGAAATCCCGAATTCAACATATATGGTGTTGGCATTTTGGGTATATTATAAATCTTTATGCTTACTTAAAAACTTGTTAAATTCAGCAACATTTACCTTGATATTTTCTTATAATCATTCTTAGATCGCCAATCCGTCTTGGCTCCAAAACATTTGCAGCTGCTTTATAATAACTATACAATTGTATTTGCAAGGGAACCCCATATCGTGCAGAATTAACTGGTGCTTCCCGATGACCGCAGATCAGTATAAATTAATTAAAGGTAAATGTAACCTTAAAGGTAAATCGTCATGCAGTGCCAATAATAAATTATGGCTAAGTGCCCTCTATCTTCATATATCAACGCTTTATTACCGAACTGTAACCACGGTTCACAGAAATCTTGATCAACAATAATGGTTCAGCCCTGGAAAAATTCTTGCTATTTGGTGACATGTAATCTAGTATCACGTAATCCTTTACTGAAGGCAGAAGACAGTTATGTTCAGCTTAACCGATCGAACACATTTACTTCTCATAACATTGTTCTTTAAGTGTAGGCGATGATACACACCACAAAACACGGCAGCAAAATGCATCTTGGCAAATCAATTCTATCTAATGCACGGGAAATAATCGCGCCGTCCAAAATGAAAACGTTTTTCTTCTGTTCGCGATAATTGTTTTTCAAAAAGTGTGGATCATTTATTCACACACGTTGGATTGGAACAACAACATCAACAGGCGTCGACGCTCGTGTACACATAGTATTTAATTCACCCATTAACCTACATTTAAAATCATCTGAGACTATAAATACCTTCTGTAAAAAACTAAAGACATATTTATTTGAAATTGCATTCCCACCCGCGGTCCCTTGCTCTAGTGACGACTCTTGCTTGTCCCTGTTAACGATTTTGCCCAATGATTCTTGTATGTTGCGCCTCTGAGCTCAGATTCCTGGGGATTTAGGCGCTATAGAAGTTTGTCATTATTATTATTATTTCTAAATTAAAAACGCAATTCCCTGTAGACTTTCTTTACAACATTTCAAAGATAACACAAGTTGTCCTATTTAGGTGCATTCAGCGAACTTCTTGCTAATAATTACCACACCTGGATGATTCCGGGTGTCGGAGCAGAACACCTCGCTATAATACAGGTCGTGTGGATGACAGAGTACGCACCTGGTCTCGAAAGGGGAGGTTGACGAAGGACGGTAAGCTCTTGCACCATTTGACAGCCATGAAGAGCAAACGGGCCGAGCACTCGTAAATAGTCTCGTGACTGCCCGAGTACAGCGCTCCGTCCGGGTATAAACCGACATGTGGTAGCGCTCTCAGCCGCTCCGGGTGCTCCAGACTCGTTACGTCGATGCTGTCGTCATTTCCTGACATGCGCAAAAGAATTGGCAAAGTTTTAACCAAGATTAGATTGTTAGACATGTATACAGATGGTATTGTTGTAATTGGAATGTCATGTTTTAAAGTTGCAGTGATATTCTATAGGAAGGAGGTTAGTGGACTGTTGACAAGTCACAAGTTGTCAAGTCTCAGGTCAATAACCTCCAATTCTCAGTCAAATCTCGAGCCAGCTCTCTGAATTCATAGACACGTCCCATGTCAATAAAGTTCATTTTTCAAATCTTAAGTGAAAGCAAACTTAAATTCATGTTGGTTGCACTTCGTACCTAGTGAAGTAATCCTCTATGATAAAACTATCAATTTATTACGATTATGATTACCGATAGTTGTTGCAATTAGGCGCGGTTCACTGTTTATGATAACATCATCCTCATCATTGTCACCACGGATACAAAGCATAGTAATTACAGTTTGTACAATTCAATTTCACAACATTATCATAGACCGTATGTGTATCCTTAATTTATTAATCAGTTTTCAATATTGTGTGACGTACAACATAATTAGTGATTTCGCCACGTGTTAAAGTAAAACTGTTCTATCCATGACCCACAGTGACGATTTTATATTCGTGTGAACTGATAACACTTTATACTTTCACTGGCAGAATATCGTGAGAAACACATCAATCGTTCACCTCGGACGGGACACACTACAAACAATTGCCCTGCAACTGGAAGAATGTTTCCTCATGTGCCCCAGTACCTGCGGTATAGTAGCTGCTCCCCGGAAGCCTACCTATGACGTCAGGGTCGTGTTTGGGGGCCGTCTCGGCGGGGAGGGTCCTCAGGTAATGGTGGGTCGGGGTGGGGGTGAAGGCAGGGTGAGTGGCCGACACGGTGGCCGAGGACACGGCAAAAGACCGCTCGAAGTCGCCCGCTTCCAATTGGTCAGACCGCACCTGCGCGCTGTTGCGGGGCTGCCTCTCGTTCTGCACGGCTGCAACCGAGACCCGGATGACAATGATGACGTCACGCTGAAGTTTGATTGTTCGTCAGTGTACAACTGATTTATATGGCAGCAACTAATGGAGCGAATGGGACTAGAACTGTTGGCAAAGAAATGAGAGTGAATGGGAAAGGGAGGCGAGGAAGACCTAGATTGCGATTGGAGGACTGTGTAAAGATATATTTGAAGGGGCTGGTGGAGACAACAGTGTAAGTACAGTGAGGGGAAGAACAAAAACAGGATTGTCAACTATGTAATTTCATCAATCATCTGTGTTTCCCCTGTTTCCTACTTTTTTGTAAACAGAGAACGCCGTTATAAGAAGGACGTATCGTGTAGTCGGGTGGAGAGAGAGAGAGAGAGAGAGAGAAGAAAAAAAGGAGAAAGAGAGAGAAAGAAAGAGAGTGAAAGAAAGGAGGAGAGAAAGAGGGGGAGGGATAGAAAGATAGAAAGAGGGAGGAAGGGAGGGAGGGAGGAGGGAAGGAGAGGAAGAGAGGGGGAGAGAGACACAGAGAGAGAGGGGGGGGGGGAGGAGGGAGAAAGATAGAGAGAAAGGGAGATATAAAGAGTGAGAGAGTGAGAGAAAGATAGAGAGAAAGTGAGTGAGAGAGAGAGAGAGTGAGAGAGAGGAGAGAGAGAGAGAGAGAGAGAGAGAGAGAGAGAGAGTGAGAGAGTGAGAGAGTGAGAGAGAGAGAGAGAGAGAGAGAGAGAGAGAGAGAGAGAGAGAGAGAGAGAGAGAGAGAGAGAGAGAGAGAGAGAGAGAGAGAAGAGAGAGAGAGAGAGAGAGAGAGAGAGAGAGAGAGAGAGAGAGAGAGAGAGAGAGAGAGAGAGAGAGAGAGAGAGAGAGAGAGAGAGAGAGAGAGAGAGAGAGAGAGAGAGAGAGAGAGAGAGAGAGTGCGTTTAGAATGACGACATGTTGTGTAGTCGATTACCCAGAGTCCGGAGACAAACAGGTCGCGGCGCCGATTGAGCGGAATCTTCGCATGGCTGATGAGGCTAATAGAGACATAAGTCACGTGGATACTTCCTCCTTGAGGACTCTCTATTAGCATTGTCTGAATGCATCGCAAGTGACCGAGTCGGTCGGACGTGATGTGCGAGTGGACAGCAAGGCGATTGGTCATTTTGAAGTGAAAGCTTCACGGCAAAGGTTTTATTCACTAGTTGTCGATCCAATATTGGTTTACACGACTATTCATCGCATCACAATCTTCACTTTTATCTGTCATCGCCTTACAATTCAACGTGTAGACATAAATAGTAATGGTAAGATGGTCTAATTTAGGGGTCATCCATAAAGTGCGTGACGCCTTGGTGGGTGGGGACGTACATGGGAAAGGGCGAGGAAGCGTTACATGCGAGTCTCTGGGTAATCATTAGGTAACGATTAAAAAAAATATTGGCGCGTCGAGCTGGCGATATCAGACATATATATAGCATTAATTGCTCAGCGTTACTTTTATAAACTTGTATTTTACGAATCATTATAGCCATACAACAATTATAATAATCCTGATATATGTGTGCATCTTGGGGATTCTTTGTCAACACAAACGAACGAAAGAACGAACGATCGAAAGTATTTATTTTCTGTTATGTATCGTGTTTTAAAATACAAGTATTTTCTTCTACGAAGACGGACCGTCGGTGCAAATGACCGCCAAATGAACGGAAACTGGCACACATCGTGACACATAAACTATCAGGGGTTATGATGCCTCGTTCTCCACATTATACGCTTTATCGGATGACGAAAACAAATACAGTCTTGACAGTGCCTGCTTTTTCGTCGAGCCAAACAAAGCCAATGTGATGCTACAGTGACTTTAATGCATACCAACAACGGTTTCTCTGTCGAGATGCCCCAACCAGTGGCACAGAGATCAATCCAGCGATGTCAATCGCGCAGAAATAAGTACGATTTCATTGCGGCATTACGAGTGAGGCGCATCGGGGGAGATAATAACGTGTCAGACGTAGCCTTCGCGCGATCATTCACACAGCAATCTGTGGCGAACCGTCGCCAATAAATGACCCGTTCATCGATGGTGGTGACAGACGCGCTTGCTGTTCGACGTATGACGTCGTAGTGGTCATGTCATCTGTCCGGCTCCGGCCACGGGGGTCCGCTTTGTGTCGCTGCTAAACACCACGTTCTTCCGACAGGTGAAAGTACGCGGAGGAAATTTACATAAGCTGTCGATTATAACGCAGTTCGGTCGCTGTGTTGACACAGTTTGTGAATACACAAGCGCTCCTTATTTGACTACCGTGAGTGGTCATGGAAGACATATTCTGTACTGACCGAGGATACACCAATACAGTGGGTACTCGAGTAACAGAACTGGCGTACTTTTCTTCTGAATTATGTTCGGTAAAACAATTATTTCTAATGTTAAATTCATATTTCAGATCATCCCATATCATCGGTGTACACTTTACGGAATAGGGGAAAGTCAATAAAATTAAGTACAACTTCGTTGTTGGTCAATATTTTTAACCACGTAGCTTCAAAATGCGACATAATTTTTATTAGAAAACGTGGTGCACCAACTGGGCATTGTGTATGCACATATACATTTATAATATTTCAGAAAGAAAAAACTTATTTTGAGAAAGTAAAAGCTATCGTTCGGGCACTTACGGGGAGCATAACTCCAAAGCACCCCTTTGTTCCCCGAATCGCGTCTACCTTTGCGGTGGCTACTGTCGCGGAAAAAAACTACACCTAACTATACTAAATAATAATGCCACGCACCTAACAATTCGGAAAGATGATATGCATAAAAACAACAGCTTTGAGCCATCTCGAAATCACTGTACAATATTAAAGTTCTCGACTGATGGATGATTACTCTTGGGAACAAAAAAAGGAAACATGGTTAAAAATGCAAGCTTTATTAAAGGCCAAATGCGTTATTCTAAGCGCAGTACAGTGATTAAATCTATAAAGTAATTGCATGCTTAATTATATAGTCGCGACTCTGCTGGTAATGTTGGCAAAGGTCACACACAAACATACAGAACAGTCATCCCCAAAGTAGAAACTTTCGTTAGACATTAGGTTCAGTGGCCATGGATGCGAGATCGCTCACGCGGGCGAGTAGGGCCAGTTGTAATGCTGTGACTGCATTAAAGCGATGCTGTCTATTCCTCGTTTTTTAATATCATGTTCTTAATTCTAGAACAAATGTGTCGAAGATATACTGCCCGCTAAATTGCCTTTACTAAGTATGAAACGGTGCTCGTAATTTGAGAGTTGCGCTCACGAAACATTGCGAGCAGTTACAAATGATTCAGTAAGCGCCCTGCTAATAAATGACCTATCCATCACGTGACTTGTTTCCTAGCAAAAGGACCGCCAATACATCAAAACGGATGCCGAACACGAGGAGCATTCGGACCTTCCACCGAATATTGTTTTGATATTTTGACCCCAGACTTTTTATGACAAAATATAAGGCAAAGTTTTGAAAAGGCAGAGGCAAAGTTTTTGGAGGAGACAGCGACGCACTGGATCCGACAACTATACTATGCCACCCCGGGTAACGCAGCAGATAAACTCGCTTTAAAACTATTGGAACGTGAAGCGTCAACAACTGATTAACATGACGTTGTTGCGCCTGCATGCTTGCAAACAGTTTCATAAACAAATAAACTTGCACGGCGAGCCTCTGTCGACGTCGCTGAACCCCCCGGCGTTTCAAGATGTCGCGAATGAATATTCAGGATCAACCACGAAACTGAAAATCAGACCGAAGTCGCCGCTTCGATGTTGCTTTTGACGAGGAAACACGATTATAAATTCGCGGCGACTGCGAGCGACGTCGCGCGCCGACTGGACCAAGCCTTCGCCGAATTAATTAGAGCAGCGCTGCTCCGTAACGAAACTAATCTAGCACCGCGGTCGACGTGTTTCCTGCTCGTTGCCGGTTGGCGGCAAAAGGCCATTTTCCGCCTGATGGCGTCCGTTGCCGCTTGATCTCGATGAACCGTCGTAGTCTCTTGCTTGTCCGCAGCATCGCTCTAAGACGGCACCTTTGATGCGTCGTCAGCCGACGAAAGCTCGTCATTGCGAGCCAGGGCAGTGAGGCGTGGTCGCATCAGTCTAATGGAATCAACTCATTCATATTCGATTTGGATGCACTGATAATCTGATGCAATTTTCCGACGGCAGTTCGTGTACAAGTTGAGCGTGATTTAGACAGATGCCCTTCTTAATCTGTCGCGTTTAATGTTATTGGCATGTTGTATTTTTACTGTGTGCGTGCGTGTGTATTTGTTCATGTGTCTGCGTGCGTGCACACACGTTTGTGTGTACGTCCGTGCAAGCGTTTAATATTTCCTAGTCAGTACAAAATGTTAACTTGTAATAACTGTGTTTCTAACTACGTCAACGCTACCAACTTTGTTGCCTTGCACCGCTATTTCCCATGCCTCGTCATGTTCGCAATTTTCGAGCACATTTTAAAGTTACAATTTTATAAATGAGACACAAGCCTGGCCATCCTCAGTTTTCAGTTATACAAAAATAAAACATTTACCAATCGACTGTCATATAGGCCTATACTTGCCTTGATTTTACAGCATTGGACAAGTTCTAGCTTGGAAACTTTGCGAAAAAGGTACATACGCATGCTAACAGATCTCCCTCAAAACAAATTTAAAGCATGCATAATCCATAATTTCATACGCCCCAAGTTCATTCAGTCTGATAACATTTCCCGATGCACCAGAATGACATTTTACACCACACTAATCGGAATGTCGTGTTACACTCGACCACAAGATGGCGACACTGACGAGTTAAATTGTCGTCTGCTGTGGAAAGTCTACCAGGCTCCTTGGTCTCTCGCTCAAACAACCACCAGATCAAACACGTTTCCCTGGAGTTCCAATCTCCGCGAGTTTGGATGCCACTAA
Source organism: Escarpia spicata (assembly GCA_963995525.1). NCBI lineage: Eukaryota > Metazoa > Annelida > Polychaeta > Sabellida > Siboglinidae > Escarpia > Escarpia spicata. The sequence goes on from OZ023216.1 coordinate 2,545,333, forward strand.
CGCCGAAGTGACTTTTTCTAGAAATAAAAGTATATATTACGTTCTCAAAACCATTGCCACTGCGGCGGACAACTCTCTGCGGACCCGCTCTGCGCCATTGTTCGCTGGTCGATTCCACAATTGGGCAGAAAGTCGCCTGATCTTTTCACGTCCATCCATCACGCCGCGACATGCTAATACCCGTTTAATTGGTTCGTTTCGGTGCGTTATGGTCGGAACGGGCTGAAGTCGCCCATCAGTCGCAACTGAGCCACGCAAATTGATTCCTGACGCGAATTCGATTGCTTCCGAAGATAAGCGCCTGCCGTCGGAGATCAGGCTCGTCGCCGGAAATCTAATTCATCTCGACAACGTCGTCGTTTCGATTGGCACGCGTTATTCCGTGACTTAATGTTTGTCAAGTTAATGAATGAAGCGCGGGATTAGTGGGATTATGTTCGGAGGTCGGTCCGTGCCTGCTCCCTCGGCCTCTGGGTGGTGTAGTTGGTTCCCAATACGACATGTGCTCAACCTACGTTCATACACCACAGTTCTAGTTCTGGGCAAGTGCGTTCACTCTACATTGCTCCAGTCCATTCTGCTGTGTGAATGAGTACCTGGCTATATACTGTGGTGGGTAGTTGTGTACGAATGGTCTTAGCGCATTCATTTCAGCGTCTAAATAGAGATGGTGTCCGATTGAATAGGTCTGCGAGAGAGTAAAGCGACCAGAGCTTTGAGCAGTCCTGGTGAGTGGATACTGCGATACACAAGAACTTACCTTTAGGATTTACAACAGCCAAATCGAAAACACTGTGGTTATGTTGAAAATACCCAACTTGTACGTTCAACACACTAAATCCCCCGAAACGTATAAATACATGTTCTTTTACACCTGAGACACATTGTGACCAGCCACAGTACGAGAGGAGATGGCGGTGGTTGTCGGACATGGTAGAATGTGGTGGGCAAGGAGATTGTTAAGCTCATACAAGAGAGAGGAGAAGACCCAAGAGGATTGGAGGACTGAGTTGATGGTTCCGATGTGGAAAAGAAAAAAGTTAAAGTAAAGGTAAGTTCCTATATAGCGCAGTATCCAGTCCTCAGGACCGCTCAAACCGCTTTACACTTTACTCCCTGGCAGACCTGTTCAATCGAACACCATTTCGACTTCTCTGGGAAACAATCAGCCATGTACGCTGCAATTAATGCGCGAAGATTATTCGTACGCAAATATCCACCACTGTCTATAACACGCTACTCATTCATACAGCTGAGTGAACTGGAGCAACGTATAGTAAACGAACTTGCCCAAGGTTCGACACCGCCGCACAGGATTCGAACCCGAGTTTTCTCGGTTGAGAGTCCGAAGTTCTAGCGACTGCACCACGGCCGGCATTACAATGTATATGCTGAAGGTGTTGGAGAAAATGTTGGATGGAAGGATAAGGGTGTTAGTATATGAAATTGAAGAAGAACATTAGTGCAACAGCAATGGCGACACTGACATGGATAGGGACCCAGAGGCAGTGGTCATGGTGGTGGAAGGGCTATACGAAGAAACGAAGAGAAAAGTGAAGTGTGGACCCAAAATATCAATATAATTTAACGTGAATATTGGCTTGAGACAGGGGAGTGCCATGGGCCCACTGTTATTTATCGCAGTGGTGGAACTGTTAACTATAAAAACTGGTACGGGGGATATTCTCCAAAAATTACTGTACATACAAATCTGGCGGCGGTAGCGGACAAGGAAAAGAACCTCAAGAACAACTAACGAAGTGGAGGATATAATATATACTATAATATATATAATATATTCAGCAGAAAGTAAGTTTTGGAGAAGACATGGGTATATAGGCAGGACAACAAAACAATGAGCTGGAAATACACCTGGAGGGGAAGAAACTAAAACAAAGAGACAACTTCGTGTGTGTGTGTGTGTGTGTGTGTGTGTGTGTGTGTGTGTGTGTGTGTGTGCGCGCGCACGTGTGCGTGCTGTGTGCGTGTATGCGTGTGTGCGTGTGTGCGTGTGAGCGTGTGTGCGTGTGTGCGTGTGTGCGTGTGTGCGTGTGTGCGTGTGTGCGTGTGTGCGTGTGTGCGTGTGTGCGTGTGTGCGTGTGTGCGTGTGTGCGTGTGTTAACGTTTTCCTCCCAGACGGACAACTTCAAGGATTATTCTACGGAATGAAAGTAACGCCTTTATTTTTTTTTCGAAATCCCTCCTGTTGGTTAAAGTTCTGACCGGTTTTAGGGATCGTACTGAAGGTAGACGTAAATCGAGTCAAATATTTCTTGAACCTAGCCCTTTAAGCCACATATAAAGTTATGAAAAGCCATATTTTAACTTACATAGTATAATTATATCCAAGTGGGTGTGTAATTCTCAATGGTAACTTAACAAAAGTGAGGCAACCCAAGATGGCCGCCAAGAAATCGTGAAACAATCAATTCTTTGAAAACAGTTATGATACAAACATGATTAACAACTTTTATAATGTGTCTTTTTCTTTATTGTGTACTTTACTTTAGTAAGGCATTTGCATAAAAATGGATTATTGCTTACGTAAAATTCTATGTTTATTTCATATCATTTGTGCTGCCCGCTCTTATGTCCGGTCCTAGATTCACAGCAATATTGTTATATTTGTGTTGAACTGAACTTGGTTGATGAACCGAGATTAAGTGAACCAGGTTGAATTGGACTTGGTTGAATTATACCTGATTTAATTGAATTTTGTTTAATAGTACCTTGCTGAATTGAATCTGGTGGAATCGAACATTGTTGAATTCAACCTGCTAATGCACCGGACCGAAAGTGGCCGAACGATACAAGAACTCAGAGACGACACTTACCGTCTTTGTTCATGCCCATCTGCAGGCACTTCTTGAGTCGACATGCTTGACACTGGTTGCGATGCGCCTTGTCGACGACACACAAGCCCGTGCCCGCTTGACACCTGCAATCACGTAGCCAAGTCAGTCCGTCTCTTTGGTACTCTAGCAACTGACGTTATCGTCACTAGAATTATTAAACTGATGTCGTTATCACTAGCAATTTACTAGTTGTCACTAGCATCTGATGTCGTCTTCGTTAGCAACTGACGTTGTCGTCACTAGCAAATGATGCGGTGGTCGTTGTCGTCACTAGCAACCGACGCTGGCGTCACTAACAACTAACGGTGTTGTCACTAGCAATTGGTGGCATAGTCCCTAGTAACATGCAGACGACATTTTCAATGGCATCTAACGCCGTTATCTTAGCAACGGATGCCACAGTGACGAGAAATTTACATCGTTGTCACTAGACAAATAGTTAGAAGTACATATGTATATAAAGACATAACACCCTTATTAATGTGTTAATATGTATTACCATCATCACATCATCATCATCATCATCCCTTCCTCACTCCCTCCCTTCCGTCCGTCCGTCCGTCCGTCAGTATATCTCTGTCTGTCTGTCTGTCTGTCTGTCTGTCTGTCTATCTGTCTATCTGTGTATCTGTCTGTCTGTCTGTCTGTCTGTCTGTCTGTCTGTCTGTCTGTCTGTATGTCTGTCTGTCTGTCTGTCTGTATGTCTGCATGTCTGTCTGCCTGTCAGTCTGCCTGTTTGTCTCTCCTCCCTCTCTCTCCCTCTCTCTCTCTCTCTCCCTATCTCTCTCTCCCTATCTCTCTCTCCCTAT
>OZ023216.1:2549196-2581696 GCA_963995525.1 Escarpia spicata
CTCTCTCTCTCTCTCTCTCTCTCTCTCTCTCTCTTCTCTCCTCTCTCTCTCTCTCTCTCTCTCCCTCTCTCTCTCTCCTCCTCTCTCTCTCTCTCTCTCTCTCTCTCTCTCTCTCTCTCTCTCTCTCTCTCTCTCCTCTCTCTCTCTTCTCTCCTCTCTCTCTCTCTCTCTCTCTCTCTCTCTCTCTCTCTCTCTCTCTCTCTCTCTCTCTCTCTCTCTCTCTCTACCTATCAATATATATATATATATATATATATACACACACACACACACACACACACACACACACACACACACACACACACACACACACACACACACACACACACACACACACACACACACACACACACACACACACACACACACACATATATATATATATATATATATATCGCTCTCTCTCTCCCTCTGTCCTCTCTGTCTGTCTGTATGTCTCTCGCTCTCTCTTTTTCTCTTTCTTTCCTTTCCTCCTGTGTGTGTCTGTGTGTGTGTGTGTGTGTGTGTGTGTGCGTGCGTGCGTGCGTGCGTGCGTGCGTGCGTGTGTGCGTTTCAATTATATTATGTTTAAATTGAAAATGCAAAAGGTGACGTGAACGTTTGATGTCCAATTTGTATTTGCACGAGATGCGTTGTCTGGCCATGTTTATGTTTTGACAGGTCTGACGTAAGCTTTGAAAGGGTGTGACGGATCCCCGGCTAGCAAGAAATGTTGACATTCATTTTGCTAAATATTACCATCAAGACACCCAAATAATTTCATAATGTGATAATTCAGGTAGTATTTCAAACCGTCCCACATTATATATAAAATAATTGTGTTAAAGAAAAATGACACATAGTACCCAGTGACTGCGATTGATTGTTTTAAGGGTTTGGGAACGGGGTCCACTTAAATGGCAACACATTTGACATTTCGCGTTTAGATGGAAAAAGCCTAATCCCTCGTCGGTTGTTTTGAATGTATAGTGAACGCGACGTCGCACTGTCTACCGCAGACTCGGCTCGTTGCGGTTCGCACATTAAAATTGCAACGGATGAAATGTCAACGAGCCGATTAGTTCGCGTGACTTCGGTACGGTCGACTACGTACTCTTGACATCATAGGTCAGAGTCGTCCACGGTATCATTGTCGCACCGCTGTTAATTCATCCTCGCGTCACGCGGAACAATGTTTAGTAGAGCTCCAGAGCCACACATAAAAATGTACCTAACGCAATGTAATGTTCATTAACCACTAGAATGCTTTTAGCAGATATTTGTTGTTGTGAATTTCTAGCCTAGATAGATATGTCTACAATCTAGATTTGTTTAAATATACACTATTCATACTGATATTCTTAGCACTCAGCAGTGTTATGTAAATGATATTATTAAAAAAAGAGAAATCCCTTGGATTTAAACATACCAACTATTCGATTGTTGAATAGTTCATGTTTTGAATAGTTAAATAGTTGTGTTATAGTTGTATTACTAAGTTGTTTAAAAGTTAAATAGTTATATTGTCATTTACCAAAATTGCATTACCTCACCTTACGTACGTTCTGGGCGCTTCTTCGACGATAAATAGCACACTAAAGTACGCCCTTTGCGATAACAATTTCAGGGCGACCATTTACAAACATTGCTTCTTCCATGGACCACTTTTGACGATCAACATACAAAATAATACTGCAAAAAGTGGTAGTTTCCAGTGAAAAGTAGGAAGTTACTCGGACCAGTAACTCTAAAAAGTTACTGCCCCAGCTGAAAAGTTGGTAGACAGTGACCACCGGGTCAGCGTTTGTTTCGAATATGTATTTTATTAGTTTTTCTCTTAATACACAGCTGTAAATTTCAAACTCACTTCAACATTTCGAAGTGAGTTCGAAATTCATAGTTGTATATTAAGAAGAATAAATACTAAATTATACAACTTGGTGAACATTTTCACGAACCAGTACATGTATGTAAGCTTACACCGACCTGTATATGAGTTTTCTACGGACACTCCTCTTGAAGAAGCCGCTGCAGCCGTTACACGCGAGGATGCCGTAGTGCTTGCCGCTCGACAGGTCCCCGCACACCACGCACGCCAGCCCCGGAGAGTTCCGCTTCACAGGCCCCAGTCCCGGACTCGCCTGACCGCACCCGGCCACCGCCGACACCCCACCGACAGCCGAGATCCCCGCGACACACCCGACCGCGGACACGGAGAAGGAGGGTGGTTGGGGCGACATGACGGACACGTTGACAGGCGACAGGTGAAGACGGAGACCGGCGTCAATGATGGGCGGCGGCGACGGCGACGGCGACGGCGACTGCGAGACGAGTGATTGTTGCTGTCTGGCGAATGGCGCTGACTGCAGTTGCGGAGGCTGGGTAACGGGGGTAGACGGGTTGCTGGAGAACGACTCGTTGTACGGGGATGGAGACTCGGCTGGAAACAGATGATAATAATAATAATACTATAATACTAATATCATAATAATTACACCAATAATAATAACAACAATAATAAGTTTATTTAAGTTGCAAAGATACAATACAACGTATCACAGATTGAAAATACGATTGTAATGCAATTTAGGAGATTTCTAAGAAACCCGCAAGGACTTAATCAGAATCAGAATAAACAAAAACATATTTATTTGTCTCATTATACATAACAACTAATCCGAATCAGTAACATAATGAGAATAACAACCAGAAGCAAAATAAAATATTTATTTGTCCCATTATACATGCCAACATATATAATATTAGTATAATATACCTGGTAAATTTTATTAACAGCAAAAAAAATAAAAATACATCCTCAGCAAAAAATTATATAGAATATAATTAATTATATACAATAAATGCTATAAATATACTGTATAGGATTTTTGCGGAAGATGTTCTAAAGAATATATATTTTCTATGAATTTTATAGAATTTATATAATAATCGTTGTGGCTATAAACATTATATAAAATGTCTACATAATTCTATAGAAACTGAAGTGACCTTAAAAATGCAGACCTTATATAAAATTGTACACAATGTTTTTTTAGGATTTGTATGACTACATAAATTTGTTACTACATAAAATATTATAGATTTCTATATATTTCTGTTTTCTAAAGATTTCTATAACGTTATATAGTTTGTTGATAAGGGCAGTCAATTAAAGAAAACAAACTCTTTACAGCGTAGTATGAAACATGGCATGACAGTTTAATATATGGGACAAGAGAATCTTACGAAGACCAATGAAACACCCGTGTTTTACTTTCTATATAATACCTTTACAATATTATATACAGTTAATATGGGGCCTAATAATTTCAATTGTTTTCAATTCAATTTAATTCTTTATTTCCAAATGACAATAACAGCATTTATCACATTATGCACATATTACAGATGTAAAGAATTTAAATGGAAAACGAGAATGTCGAATGGCAATGCTTATTGGGCACTTTCTCCCAATATCAATACAGCGTGTGCATACATACTGTTAATGGTAAGCATAATTGTGTAATACAGTGTCAATAAGAAACTAATTATTTGCTTAGTAAAACTGTAGCCCATTATACATTCATACTTCAAAATATATTTATGGTTTGTGACAATTACTTATGTTTAATTAAATACTTTGTATTCTTCAAGAAAGTTCTTTTAGGTTTTTCGGAGCCTCAACGGGCTACCGTTGGATGTGTCAGGGATGCATTGGAGGTTTTTGGAGTCTGCGATCGCTGGCTAAAAACACTCCCCAAAATCAACCACTGTACGGACATGGTTACTGAGATATGTTTTAGGCCTCATCATCTATTCACGTTGTAATCCTGTACAGTACTTTACAGAAGCCCTTGTTATGTTCAACCAAGAGTTCGCAAGTTTTCATCAATGTTTAACAATATGTATGTTCACCGTGCATTCTAACACTGGCACACAACAAAAGCAGATAGACTTCTGTTTGCTGATGAGTCGAAAGAACGGCTACCGGTGATAACGGCTACCATATCGTGTCTGCAGTCGTTTTACCACGTTCCTTTTATTGACAGTTTGGCACATACAACATCTACATGATTTGTAGATAGCATTCCAAGTGCGGCCATCAGTGTTTGACGGTTAACTTAAGGCTTTGGATTATACTGAATATATAGAGTGTACAATTCAACATTGCCTCTGCATATTGAGATTTTACTGGCTAACAAAAAGAAAACTGAATATTAAACTATGTTGAGCAAACAAACTTGTGTTAGCTTCGATTGACATGTAACCATGTAACTACGCGTCTAATATATATGTTTTATTTATTATTTTTAAGGTAAACTGATTGTGAAATCAGAGTAAAACACGTTTTGTTCGTATGACATTCCACACTGTTATTGTGTGCTGAACCATGAAAAACACAGTGACCTTTGAATAAAAGGTCGACATTAGGAGCCTCAACTATAGACACCTTCCTGTAGACTCTCGGTTCCCCTCCCAGGCTTTAAGTTAGCGCCCGCATTTGACCTAACCAAGTGAACCATACTCGCAGACTGTTCGCCATTTCAGTGCACCACGGATCGATCGCCTAATGAAATTGTGAACTTCACGCTTCGTGAACGTTGCTGGTCTGCTTAATTCATAGAAGTAATTAAGTAATGTAATTCAGTTTAAATTTCCCATAACTGCGACAATGTCGTCCCATCTGGCAAGCGACTCGGCTGAAACAGTCAGACAGATGCAAATCTGAGGGGTCTTGGTCTGGTGGCGTAATGATGTTTGGTTTCCGCAGTTACATGTCTTGCTCGTCTCGTTTTAGAATCGTTTCGCTAGTCACGTCGGACAAATAGTATCGACTGACATTTAGTCAAGACAAAATTGTCATAAATTAAAATGTTAAATTTTATGGAGCATTGTTCTCGTATTTATTATGCCAATTGAGCACCTGTTTCTAATAAACCTTTTAATAACATTATGTGACGTTTAAATCCAATCTAAGGGTCATCCATGTAATACCTCACGTTAAATTTTGATATTTTTGAGACCCCCAATTTGCGAGTAACGCTTCGCAACCTTGGTCTGTACACCCCCCCTAAAGGCACGTTCGTTTTGAAAAAGAGCCACTGTCTATTATGAACACATATATTTTTACTCGTCGCATATCTGTGTTGATTCGTAGTTCACTCGTAGAATAAAGACACACGTAAAACTAATCATTAGCAATGAAACCATTTGTTCATGTTTAGACCTATGTATTTTTAATAAATGTAATTGTTGATAGGGGACCCGGTGCGGCGGGGGCGGTAGCTCCGTGGGAAATCGCGCCGGGCTGTTGATCGGAGTTCACGCTCAAAACACTAAAAGACGCACACTTCTGACTGCAATATTGACAGCTAAACGTGTTAACATGTTTTCGTTTTTTATTATTAGGCCGTAGCGCTTGCTTATTCAAAGACCCCCACCTCTATGTTAACGCTGACCTGAAGACCCCCATCCCCCAAGCATGACATATGGATGACCCCTCAAATCACACAATTCCTTGGGGTAGGACACGGATTTGATTGCCCTTACCCCGAACTACCGTATTGGGCGTAAGTAACACTAGCAGTTAAAAATGAACTCAGATGATACCACTAAGCGGATCCAAGATCACATGCCACGCCTCCCGATTTTGTCACGCGGACTGAACTAATGTGTGTACAAATGACAGCTACCGTCGGGTATTAGGACACAGGCAGCGCGTCCAGCAATTTATGACGTAACGAACGGCGCTAAATCAGGAACACGTGCGCGCGCCGGCGGCTGTCGCAGCGGGAAATGTTAGGCGCTACAAAGTGGCCTATAATTAGTATCGAATTAAACCAGTTAGAACTCGTTTGCTAAACGCAGCGTCGGACAGTGCGTGTTCGATGATGCAGTGCAGATTTGCGGTATCGCGTAGAATCGTTAGACGATGATTTAGCGTCGTTATTTCAGCTCTTTGTTTTATTGCGACGGACACACATAGCTGTTACAGGCGTAAGACTACATTTAGTGTCCGTTCGCCATTATTACTGAACGAGTTCCTTTGAAAATAGCGTTTTGGTGTGATGTGTGAATTTTTTCAAGCATTTTTACACGAGACATGTTGATCCAGTGAACACTGGATGTACTACTGCATTAGATCTGTCACGAGGTAGCAATATATAATCATGCGCTAGTCGCTCGTCTATTCGCACAGTGGCTACTTTGTAGAACGCACCAATATTTCAAAATCCGTCACCGAATTGGGTCAAAATTTAGGGGTATCTGGTTCGGGTGCATTTTTTGGAAACACGAAGTATGTCATTTTCACGAATTTTCCTCACGAGGTCATTTAATTAATGTTTCATGTGCTGCGGAAGTTTAAAGAAAATCTATCGTTAAATTTTCATGCAGCACAAGATAGGTTATAACGGCCGCTTATATAAATCTAAAAAAAACGTATTTTAAATTATCGCGTTGGTGATATGTAATTGCAAGAGAAGATATGTTAGGACTTATATTTCACTTCCGGTAACGGGATAACCGCGTTGCATTCTAGGAGCTATATGGGTCATAAATAGAATAATGTTTGCCTGTAAGTAGTAGTACATTTTGGGCTGCTAGTTGGTAAAAATCTTAATCGAAGTTAGATTATGTTAACAAAAACCAACAACAAATATATTTTTGTCACGGGAAATATATTATGGAACAGGTCGTCTTTGACGTATTTTAGAACTAATTGCAGAAGAACTGTATGATTAGATATATACACGTGTAAGCGTGATTTATACAAACACATTGATCGTGTTTATGGCAGGAGCTATTAGTTGGAATGCAAATTGCTTACTATTATTCACAACATATGAGCAGTCAAAGTATCAAACAGGAACAACAGCCTTGCGTTGTCGTTAAACTCGTAGGGCCGTATTCTGCTTTGAAATGATTTATAATAATAATAATAACAACAACGATAACATATTATAACAATATAAGAGCATGTTTTCTTTGACCGTTCATATGTCCACTATACGAGGAAGATTCGTGCCGCTGCCCACATACTAGGCTCTAGCGGCCATTAGATAGACATGTTCCATGAATGTTGTCAAGGGGGTTCTAGCCCTCTACTTTTGTATATATAGCAAATTGCGGTAAATACTCTAGCTAGTATTACAGAAGGTGTGTAGTCTGCACACAGGTAACTTTCCCCTTGAATTTATATATTGTAAATCTGTGACAGTTTGTGTGCCGTAAATATGTATAACATCATTCAAGGGTTTTTAGTCAATAACTAGCTAGAATGGAAAATTATTATATATGAAGAAATTGTAGTACATAGCATATGTGGTACATAGATATGTACTCTTTATGTACCTGTCTGTGCACAGGATGTGAAATGCACTGTATAGGTTGTCTGTGCACAATGGCAATCCCTGTGAATTAGTAAAGTTGGATTGTCTATTGCCAACCTACGCAATAGTTGGTGTAACTCTAAACAAACAGAGAAAGGGCTGCATGAACAATTTTGTAACATATGTAATCATACATACACTGGGAGTGAGGGGGTACCGAGTGGAAGTAGCACATGTCATCATACATACACTGGGGGTGAGGGGGTACCGAGCGGAAGTAACACATGTCATCATACATACACTGGGGGTGAGGGGGTACATAGTGGAAGTAGCACATGTCATCATACATACACTGGGGGTGAGGGGGTACCGAGCGGAAGTAGCACATGTCATCATACATACACTGGGGGTGAGGGGGTACCGAGCGGATGTAGCACACGAAAACAACCGTACGGACGTTGAGAGGACATCAGCGGACATTAGGCGCTGATAATGTGATTGACTCTAGCAATCTGACCGACGCGCCGATAGCGATCGTTGGCTGGTCAGTATGTACGTCCATCCAAAGACCGGACCTCTCTACTTGAATGATCTTTGCCAATATCAGTATCTATTTTCACTATCAGCGGATTTCATTCTGACGTCGGATTTTCCCAATTGGAGCCGAGTGTAAAGGAGAAACGACTACATCGGTTAATCCTATATACGACAAATGCCAACGTTAGTTAATTGATCACATAAATGCACGAACGGTGGCATGTCACGGATGGCGACGCCAAGTTGACAATGAAGGCGGTTGTATCCACGAAGTCAGGACTTTGCGGCGAATGCCTTGACAAATTGATTTCATTGATGTTAACAAATTGCCAAGTCATGTTGAGAATGTAGTCGATTAATCATTGATATGTGACATTTTGTTGGAATGAGGCATCCCAGTTTGCATTAGATATCGCATGTTGTTCACACTTGTCTATATGTACCTATTAATACAGAGCGTGACAATTCCCACACACCTTCCCTTCCGGAATTGTAATTTTAAAATGTCGATACTTGTCCGGATGAACGTACCTAACTGTTTTGTGATATGCGGTACATGCAAAGGACACAGCTATCATCATACTGGGTTTTTTACAATCACAATGGTTATGCAATTCGACCGATATTTATATAATTAGTACGGTGGCCTTTATACGTTCTCTCTCTTTTCGTACGAGAATAGGGATATATCAACAATTGAGAACGACCCCTAGCTTGCTCATGACTAAAATGTAATTGTGTGTGATAACTTATTTTTAATTTTTAATATTTCAAATGTGTGCCCGCAAAACACTGCTAGCGATTTCATATAAATAAGGCATATATATATTTACACACACACACACACACACACACACACACACGCACGCACGCACGCACGCACGCACGCACGCACGCACGCACGCACGCACGCACGCACGCACGCACGCACGCACGCACGCACGCACGCACGCACGCACGCACGCACGCACGCACGCACGCACGCACGCACGCACGCACGCACGCACGCACGCACGCACGCACGCACGCACGCACGCACACACGCACGCACGCACGCACACACGCACGCACGCACATACACACACACGCACACACACACACACACACACATATTGTGGGGATTATTATATCTCATAACAACGAGGAAGACAGTGTTTCTTAGTGATTAGTGATCCCCCTGCGTTAATGCATTGTTAATTATTAGTTAACACTTAAAAAAGTTATCATTACATAGCTAACAAGTTGTTCTTTATTCAACTATAATAATCGAGATTACACAAATAGTATATGCACCCGCATTCTTTAATACCAGACCCAGGTCTTCACACATTTACACGAACGCACGCACGAACGCACGCTCGGACACGCGCACGCAAACACGCAAATATTCGTTCTTCAGATTTAGCAGAAACCCTTAATTGTAAATAAATAAAATTAATAAACTTTTTGGGAAGAACCGTAAACATCCTAAATAGAACGACCGAACATTACAGAAACCAAAGTGCAAATGGGTTATAGATTTTATAAAGTTCCGTATTAGAAACAAACCGTTGACGGTATTTGTCTAGCTCCATTCTTCCTGCGTTTTGCGTCTTCTTATTAATGCAGTGACACTGTCTTGTGCATATATTAAACCGCTCATAGCTCTTTATATGACACACCTGCAGACCTCTTCATTCTGACCCCAACTCGATTAATATGGAAAGCATTTCTGCTTAAAAACCTAAATTTTTACAATTGTCGCAGCCAGACACTTGTTTGTATTTCGGAGTGAGCTAGCGTAGATGTGTTTGCATGTCATATGTGGTATTATTAGAAAAGTGACGTTTTTCGTTTTCTGTTGAATTTTCTTAGGAATATTCAGTTAAGCACGAAACTAAAACTGTGACATTTAATTATACAAACTTTAATTATGCTACTTTTTGCCTGATGAAATAATTAATGCATTCATTATGTAATTGATATATTAAACCATTGTTCACTATGCTATGTCTGCACTGTTTGTTTAATACAATTGTTACACATAGGTAAGATGGAGGCTATGACATTTCTTATAAAGACCACGGTCCAAATCATGTTTAACACTCGTAGGGTAGCAACTTTGTGCAGTTAACAAATTTTACTCAGTTGACAACATAATAAAACGTTTAATATGGTGTCATAGCTAATTCAATCTTTAATTGTTCTTATTTTATTTCGACTGAATTTCATATGTAGCATGTCCAATCACGACAATCGGCCCTTGTAAATGTTACGAAAACACACTAACCTTCCCGGAGATCGCTCTTGTAAAGCCGCGCCGTTGACAGATCAGCAACTTCCGTTCCGCTTTCTGGCACTGTCGTCATTTTGATAAACTGTCTCGCGACGATCTCTACTTGCTGCACGCAACAATAATATTATCTACTTGCTGCACGCGACACTCGAACGCTTCCACGCACGCTCACTGCGGCTTTCAATCAGAGGCCGACACATTTAAACAGATACTGTTTGATTGTTATGTCACCATATTCAATATTGGCCGCGTGGCGGATGGTGGTCGGACGGTGCCATTTCCAGTGGGGGGAGACAGGTTGGACGAACTCGCATCTAATCTTCCACTTCATCACTGCCACAAATAAAACTGAAACAGTGGTTTTACAAATGTATATCCAATTGTTAATTACTAAATAATAATAATAAAGTTGACTAAACTGGAAATTTGTATTTCCTATGACATCATATTCTGGTGATCATTATTATGTATTACGTATCACATACAACAGATAGGAATTCCGTAACACACGTATTTTAATAGTTATAGTATGAATAAAAATGACGTCAATAAATGCAATATTGAAGGAACTTAATATTTTGAATGTTGTGATTATTTCTTAATAATCACCGGGAATTATTGTGTTCTATTAAAATGTATACCCGTCGCTTTAAAAGGGCATATAAATACAATTGAACAAATTTAATTTGTTTATTATATTTCTTAAAATTCACTAATAGTGTTGTTATGGCATTAAGAAGGATTAATGCTGTAAAGTATCATTTTTGTTACAATATTTGTTATGTACATGCTGCCTATGATGTTACGTTGTCGTTACGTAAATGTAAAGAAACAGTTGCTTTATCATTATTCAGAAGAACATATTATAATTTGGAACATTATTTGAACCATGTTACGCTCTCCACCATAACACTATACAGAAGGGTGCATTCCTTCTTTTTGGCGTGCGTATAATTTTTATTTTAAACAGGGTGACAACATTACACTCTATTTATGTATTGTACAGTTTTTATTTTTTGCGTGCCTATGCATTAAATCAACGCACGTCCTGGTAGCTGTTTTGCCGTCATGTTGAGCACAAAGCGACCTTAATTATTGGAACAGGTCTACCCTTCTTTCTCAATTGACTATCTCACCAGCGCAGTGACCATCAGAATTCGCCGGTAAATCACGGTCGCTTGATTTCTCCTATTGGCTATAGTCACGTCGTAAGCGGCGCAGCCATTGGTTCGTTGTGCACTGATGGCTAGTGATGGCGGCTGTCAATCAATGATCCGGTAGGCGTGGCTTTGGCACGCGCTTTCCTGCGCATCAGCCAGAAGAACATCGCCAGATCAGTGGATTTTGGGGAGATGTCGTAAATGTAGAAGACTCACATTATGCCAGCTTTGTCTCCAGACATAGTATTGATTTTTCAATCCACTTTGTTTAAAAACTAATGACCTCGTTTCTTGCCAGTGGAAGAATTTCGGATTCGAAGTCAAGAACGACAGAAGCCGAGTCAGGTGGCACCTGACGATATATAGAACTACACCTGTGTCACTAGCCTTTGTGTTCGTCTATATCACGTGTGTACATAATTATTGTGACTGAACCTGAATACCTTAATAAACCGTACACATATATGCAGTGTCTCTGTCTGCTGTCTATCTATCTGTTTGTATGCATGTTTGTATGCCTGTATGCCTGTATGCCTGTATGCCTGTATGCCTGTATGCCTGTATGCCTGTATGCCTGTATGCCTGTATGCCTGTATGCCTGTATGCCTGTCTGTCTGTTTGTGAGTCTGTATGTGTGTCTGTCTGTCTTTTGTCTGTCGGTCTGTCTCTCCATCTACCTCCATAGGCGCCCAAACTGAGAAGAGGAGGAGGAGGGTTTGGGGGGCTGAACCCGTAATATTTCTGGTGGGAAGATGGGCTGGAATTAGGACTAGCCCCAATGTTTTGGCAAGGGGGCTCAGTCAGATATTTTGGTCACTCTCAAGGGGGAGGTTTTTGGTGAGCTTCAAAAACTATGGACGTCACCGCGAAAAAAGCTGGTGGTGAAACTGCGGCTCAGCCTATTCAATATTAATTTAATTTCGGCGTCAGTGGTCTCTCTTTCTCTCACTCACACGCGCATGCTTGCAAACACATACGCACGCGCGCAAACACATTCACACACACGCAAACACACGCAAACACACGCAAACACACACACGCACGCACGCACCCACACACGCACGCACGCACGCATGCACACACACACACACACACACACACACACACACGCACACCTATACGACCACTCATCACCATGTTAATGTTTATATCCCCAGACTAACATGAGGCAACGTGAATTTAGCAGTTCACCGGCTCGAGTGCCCCTTCCCGTCGATATTCCGCCGTGCATTCTGACCGCGCAGTGTAATTAGAGACGTAAATTTAATTAATCGTCGACAACCCAAGTAATACTCGAATTATTCCGTACTCATTCCGAATGCGGTTCGAAGCGACGACAGGCGACGTTATGAGATGGTGAGTGTAGGGGGGTCACTCACTACTCGGGTAGCTCCAGTTCCAGAACGGGCAGACACAAGTCGTTGACAACATCGTGACACATGTGTCTCTTGGGTATGTTTATATGCCGTCGTAAACTTTTTGTTTGCAAATTTTAAAATGAAAAACAAAAAGCAAACAATGTTCGTTTTTCGTTTTGTCTATTGAATGGGTATGTTTCTTTCGCTCTTGCAACACTGGAGTTAAATTCGCAATCAGTGCGCACTTACCGGGGATCTGCCATGATAAACGTGTTTATTTAGTTACAAAACACAACTTTGGAAATAAAGTCAATTTTGTTTAATTTATGTCGTATAACAAACGTCATTTATGCAGGTTGGGAGCCCGCGCGTGTGTGCATGCAAGCGTGCGTTGTGCGTGTGTACGTATTGATGAGGCTGTGTCGCGTTCGAGTCCCGTTTCACTCGAAATATATAATGATAAAGATTGCGCTACGCCATCTCCTATATTGATTTCATATTATTAATAATATCTACCACAATGGCCCTGTCCGTACAGTTTAAATTTAATATTAATTTTTTCTTCTTCAGGTAGACTACTGGTATAGCATCCTTCAATTAGTTGCAAACTGTTAGTTTTTAACGCTTTCAACCATAACGATGACTTACGTTTCTCTATAAAACAGTTCGTTATTGCGGTAGTGACACCCCCGGCGCTTACGCAATCAGCACCGAGTAAAACGAGGCACTCGAACAAATGTGATTTTACTTTGCGTTGAACGACTCTCGAATTATGACGAAACACCTGGTTCCAGTGGACATTCGGCGCGTCACTAATCTCCTCTCGTGGCTTGTTTACTCCGCCGCGTCCGCCCGCGTCCATAACCTTGTCATAACTGGCGTATATGCATTCGACATTTATTTTTGACGAAGAAGCGTTGAAGTAAAACTTCGCCCATGCACGAAGATACCAGGGTCTCGGGTTTCAATCCGTGCTTGGTTGAACAGTTAATGAACGAAAAGGGGTAATTTATAAATGGGAAAAATTGTTGTGTTTATGTATACCTCTTTTGTAAATATTAAATTGATACATGTTATTAATAACAAAAACTCATGTAACTATCGGCACAACTATCTAATATACGAGACCACCCCCCCCCCGGACATATGAGAAAGAAGAGGAGAACAGTAACAAGACAAGACGCACGCAGAGCAGAGGAATACTGTTTTTTTCCACAGAATTGCTACACGCTATTTCTCTGTTTACGAGTAAGTGGGTTACATCAATCGTTATTAACGAGCACGAATAATTCCAGAAAAAACAGCGACAACCAAAACAGCGACAACCATTGATCAAAATGGCGACAAACGCAGCGTAGCCGATTATATTTAATTACTCGCCGTTTTGGTTGGTCGGTTTGGTTTGGATCTGCTGTCGTTTGCTTGTCACAGTTTTGGTTTGTCGCTGGTTTGGATCTGCTGCAATGTGGTTGTCGCTGGTTTGGATCTGCAGCCATTTGGTTGTCGCTGTTTTGGTTTGTCGCTGGTTTGGATCTGCAGCCATTTGGTTGTTGCTGTTTTGGTTTGTTGTTGGTTTGGATCTGATGCCATTTGGTTGTCGCCGTTTTGCTTTGAGGCTGGTTTGGATCTGCTGCCATTTGGTTTTCGCCGTTTTGGTTTGTCGCTGGTTTGGATCTGCTGCCATTTGGTTAGCGCCGTTTTGGTTTGTCGCTGGTTTGGATCTGCAGCCATTTGGTTTTCGCCGTTTTGGTTTGTCGCTGATTTGGATCTGGTGCCAATTGGTTGTCGCCGTTTTGGTTTGTCGCTGGTTTGGATCTGTTGCCATTTGGTTGTCGCCGGTTTGGTTTGTCGCTGGTTTGGATCTGCTGCCATTTAGTTGTCGCCGTTTTGATTTGTTGTCGTTATGGTCTCTATAGAGGGTACCTCTGTTGAGACCAGTAGTGCGTTGTAATAAATAGGCATAATTGTAGAAGAATTAACGATAAAAACCGACTGGATTACCTCCTATTAAGGTGCCCACGTTATGTGAGATAATCAAACTATAAACGAATGGTTTCGCAGATATTCCGGCATGCTGCCCGTGTGTTATGCACAACAACAATTTTGACCAAAAATTGCTATATATATATATATATACTAGCGTCCAACTGACCACTTTATATCAAAATGTCTAACTTCGTGATTGTTGTGTAGGAATAACGCTAGGGGTGGCTCAGTCGTCGTAGCGATTTTTCGGTGGCTGCGCATGAAAGGTCGCTCGCCGGTGTGTAATAAGAAATCGTTGCTAGTGCCAGCCGAGTGAGAAGAATTAAAACGGAGGTTATACGGCCAGCTGAGACGCACGCAGACGGAAGTAATGCGTCGATAATAGCATTGAAGGCAGGTGGGTTGTCCGCTAGATGGCGTAGCGATTATAAGCCTCGTGTTGATGTGGATAACTATTTATTTTCCCTTTGGTGACCAAGTTAATGTTAGTGTAATGACCCTTGCAAATTTGTAATTTAAATCTTCTGAAAACCAACTGTGTTTAATACTTAACAACTTGCTGAAAAAAAATCTTCTGCAAATATACTTAAACGATGCTGCGTATTCTTTTTTTCTTCATCATCATCATTGTCTTCTTCTTTTCTTTTTCATCGTCTTATTTTCTTCTTATTCTTCTCCTTCTTCTTTTCTTCTCCTTCTTCTCCATCTTCTTCTTTTCTTCTTCTCTTTCTTCTTCTTATTCTTCTCTTTCCTCTTCTTCTCCTTCTTTTCTTCTCCTTCTTTTTCTTCTTCTCCATCTTCTTCTTTTCTTCTTCTTCTTATATTTCTTCTTCTTCTGCTTGTCTTCTTCTTTTCTTCTTCTCCTTCTCCTCCTTCTTATTCTTCTTCTTCTCCCCCATCTTCTTCTCGTTCTTCTTCTTCTAGTGAGCTCATTATCTGTGATATATGTGGCTATTGTATTGTCGCGCTGGGGTGGTACGCCGCAGGTGCACATGTGACGCTGGTTTAGATCTACTGGTCAGACCACATCGCAATTTGTGACGTTTACCAAATTATAATTGGTGACCCTACACGTGAATTTCTTTACGCCGGTATGAATACCAAGTGGATTGACTGTATCCTAACTAAATGTTATGTGCATTTGTTCCACGATCTCATGATGCTTATGAGGAATGAGTGCTTGTATGCGTCAATGTGCATGGATGTCTGGTAGTAGCGACATACGTTGCATGTGGCGCGTTCTGGTGCGGTAGTGCGTGAAGTTGTTATATCCACTAAGTTGATTGGATTTTTTAATGTTCCATTGGTTTGTTCAAGAACATCAACATAATTGGTGCTCAGTGTTATCAAAGTTGTACACGCCAGCTTTTTCCATTCGCCGTAGCGGGGGCCAAGTGCCGTCAAAGTATAATCAGTGATACAGATCTACAGGCGCTTTATTTCTGATGTCAATGTATTATCATCTCTCTTGCCAGCCGTTGTCTGTAAGTACTACTCTCATTTAGTAATGCATTCACTGCTATCTCGCTCTCTCTCTCTCTCTCTCTCTCTCTCTCTCTCTCTCTCTCTCTCTCTCTCTCTCTCTCTCTCTCTCTCTCTCTCTCTCTCTCTCTCTCTCTCTCTCTCTCTCTCTCTCTCTCTCTCTCTCTCTCTCTCTCTCTCTCTCTCTCTCTCTCTCTCTCTCTCTCTCTCTCTCTCTCTCTCTCTCTCTCTCTCTCTCTCTCTCTCCCTCTCTCCCTCTCTCGCTCTCGCTCTCGCTCTCGCTCTCTCTCTCTCTCTCTCTCTCTCTCTCCCTCCTCCCCCTCTCTCTTTCTCTCTCCCCCTTTCCCCTCCCTCAAATTCTTTCCCTCTTTCTCTCCCCCTCTCTCCTCTCTTTCTACCTCACCCCTCATTGTACCTTAGGGGAATCATAAGTTTGCAATGAGAACGCACTGTTGTCAGTCTGCAAACTGTCTGGTGATCTTGTTTCATATAAAGCTGTGTACTTTCGTTTTTTCTCCAGGGTCCTTTGTCGTGTTTCCTTATGGTTACCCTGTCATCAGTTGTCTTAGGGCTATATTGGGCTGCACCAGTCTAGCTATGGGCTTGCTTATGCCCCCCGTTAATCGGAATACAAAATCCGGCTTTATCTCGTCTGTTTGCTCCTGGTCTCAGTAACAACAATGTTTGTTAAATGTGGCAAAACATACCATTTAATACCATTATTGAAGTGCGCATGCGTTTAAACAAACGGAGCTTGCATGAGAACTGAGATTGTGAGACGGTGTAGCCCGTGCCAGGAAGAAGCCCCTACTAAGACCTAGCCATAGGTAGGCGTTGCTACTAAGATGGTTTGCGCTAATAGCATATTAACGGCAACACTCTCATTGTTAGAAAACACAGTAAGCCCAAACACTGAATAACTTGTGTGCAATTCTTTGCAGGGAAAAATAAGAGAAAAAGGGAATAGAGAAACTAAAACTGCACAATTAATGGGGTCACGACAGGTCACGTTGTTCACTGCGCTTGCGCGCGCACGCGCACGCGCACGCGCAGTACGCACTTGCTCATTCTCGGCACGGGATACATTCGTCCCGTAACACCGGGTTCCGTCTTCATGAATCAGCATCATCGACCCCCTCCGCCCCGGCAACTATTATGTAGTACAAGAAATATACAGCTGTTTGTCGTAAGCCGGTGCTTCAAGCAGGTTTGCGGACACTGTAATTAGATTGCGCCAGGGATTAGTTTAACGGAATAGCACAGACGAATAATCACAGCCTAATCGCAATTGTCAGGGGACGGCGTCTAATCTTTTCTGTTTGCAGCACGCGCAGTTCAAAAGGCGGCGGACAAACAGGAGCGTATCAATAGGGCCTACTAGAATAGGGCGTGCCCGCCAAATTGCGTTTAATATAATGTTCAAAGTTTGAACATATCGACCGAGAAATTTTCACATTGTAAATATAATTCGGATTCTACATGTGTCATGTGGGCGTTGGCGTGGTCCCCACATTCAATATATTATGATTAGGCGTACTTCCTGCAAATAATTACCATACCTGTCGCCTATAAATTAACATTTAAAAACTCACTCGCATTAACGGCTTTACAATATCTTCATGTGGCTGCAAAGAACGAGAAGAAAAGCAATTCTAATAACTGACTAAGAGTACATTTATTGGCTACACCCAAACCTATTTAGAGTAACCGCCATTTTATTGATACACGTGACGTTATATTGATCTAGTGCGATCTTCAGTGGGGTGAAGGGTGGGTGGGTGATTCATTCTTCCTTAGGCCAGACACCATATTTCAAATCAGAGTTTTTGTATTTTGTAACTTTGCGGGCAGATATATAAATAAAAAAATTAATGTCACTTTCATATGAGCCACCTTTAATGCAGTTACTTATTTCTTTTTTCTGTCAATTTCCATTCGTTCCGACGTTCGGAAGAACGGTAATAACACATTTTGTTAAATATTAATTAAATATGCATCGTCTGTGGTGCTGTAACATAATTGGTGAATGTTCTATTGGCAGTGCAAACCCCAGAGACCTCTACAAATGAATCTCTCTTTATATATTTCTATTAGCGTGTTTCTAAAGTCAGAATTATTGTTATATTTGCATGTGTATATATGATTATTGACAAGTAATAAGGTTTAAAATAGCCTCGTATGTATATATATATATATATACATATATAATATTATATACATACATACACACATAGATGCATATATATATATATATATATATATATATATATATATATATGTGTGTGTGTGTATGGATGTATGTATGTATGTATGTATGTATGTATGTATGTATGTATGTATGTATGTATGTATATACTGTTTTTGGCGCAAAGTTCATCGTCTTTCACCGGAAGCGGAAGGCGAATTTCTTGTCTACGGCAGGTAAGCTGCCGTTTCTGAATGATCAACTTCATGATTGACGACCATTATCTTTAACCACACCCTAAGGAAACCCACCAGGTCATGTTTGTTTGTGGCCAATCCTCGCAATGTACTGACGATGAGACAAAATGACATTCTTTCCACTGCATCCGCTAATACCCAGTACTGCTAGAGTGCCATGACATTCCACCAGGTGGCGTGAACACACCTGTCAGGTTCAATGAAGAACCGCTGTTTTATTGAGTTCCACACGCAACTGCCCCGGATTATGTCGCCGACATGTTATGATTTAGAACGAGACAAATAAGGATGAAATCTGACATATTTACACGCGATGGTATACAACGAGATAGGATGGACACCCAATTAAAAAGATAGCTTACAAAAGTCAGTTATCGCGTTTCATGATTCAATCACGCGAATGCAATTTGCGCGCGGAAGACTCCGGTAATTTGGTTAGCGGAGCAATAGGTGCCACACAGTGCATTGTCGAACGCGTTAATCACATCTCCTTTGCATCATATCCCGGATTTCCAAAGTCAGGTTTGACGTCGAAAATCAGGTTAAATCTTAATGGACGGATCAATGTGGCCGAGTTATGAATTCGCCGGCATAAAACGAAGCGCGTCGCTGTTCGCTCTGCCGGGCAGCGGCCGTCGCAAATGCGATTAGTCGGCGGAAAGTGATTAGTGCGCGCGCGCGGGAAGAACTAACGTCATCAGTAGAATAACATGATCTTGATTGAAGCGATACAATGCGGCTGAAAGGCGCTGACGGCTCGGTCGCTGGCGACCAATTTCGGCGGCTGATAGACTCATCAGATTGCATTTGCCGTGAAATATGGAAGAGCAAATAACCGCGCTGTTCCGCAGCGCCGTCACCGCTCCATCAGAGCCGCCATTCGAATATAGCCTCGGCCACCCACGCCTGTCTGTTTGCTTCACTGAATCTGGCACCCGCAGACGGCGAAAGAATCCCCACGAAAATGACGTTTTGGTGTGTCTTCTTCCTCATTGTTCCCTCTACATGGGATATGTCAGGTGTAGTATTGTTGAACCACTCGTCCTATTCGTTCTCAACATAGATTCCTGCTAGTGGCCTCTTCTCTCCGTCTTTCATCCTCACCCGCTCGTCTCGTATCTCTCCTAACACAGTAGGAGTAGCGCCGTGGTGCAGTGACTAGAGCTTCGGACTCTCAACCGAGAGAACCCGGTTTCGAATCCTGTGCGGCGGTGTCGAACCTTGGGTACGTTCGTTCAGTATACGTTGCTCCAGTTCACTCAGCTGTATGAATGAGTACCTGGCTATAGACAGTGGTGGACATTTGTGTACGAGTAGTCTTCGCGCATTAATTGCAGCGTGGATGGATACTTCCCAGAAAAGTCGAGATGGTGTTCGATTGAACAGGTCTTCCAGGGAGTAAAGCAGCCCTGAGGACTGGATACTGCGCTATATAATAGTGTTCTCTTTGCAAGTTTGCCTGCATCCATCCTTGTTTCTCACCAGCCATTCTGTTAGGCTTCATTCCATCCCAATCTCTGTCCTCAGGTCTGAAAAACTAGGTATGACATTTTCACGAAATTTCCACACGAGGTGGGTTAATTGAAGCTTCATGTGTTGCAAATTAAAAGAAAATCGATCTCTACATCCTCCATCCAATGCAGGATAGGATATAATAGATGTCAATGTAAAATATGTTGTGGTCTCACTCCAGACTATGGCTGGCTGGCTGCACCCATTGGAGAGAGGTTCCCCCATGTTTATGCCATGGGTTCTTGCAAATGGTTGCATGTTCTTCAGCGGTGATGCTTAGGTCGTGTATTGTTGCACTTGTTTTTTCTTCCTGCCTTTCCTCTACCTTCTATTGCTCACACTGAACTACAAGGCAGCCCATGACGAAGGCCCATCATTCATCAAAGACATGTTTGACAACACAATCAGAGATGATCACTTCGGTCTGAGAGCAGGCTGCTGCTGAGTGTGCCCATGTCAAAGACGCAACTGGGGGACGGGGCCTTCTCCACAGTGTGGAACAACATACCCCTATCCATTCGCCAGGCTCCATCGACAAATGTATTCAAAAGACAGTTAAAGACTTGTTTCGCAAAGGTTTTTAGTACAGTTTTAATTATTTCTGACATTTTGTATAAAACACCTGTATTGTTCATATATAGTTCTGCATGTGTTTATTTTATATTACTTTATTTTATATACTTTATTTATTTATATATCTTAGACCTCTAGTTAACATTTTCGGTAGTTTTTTATATATATACATATAATTCTATAGCATCTCTGTAGATATAAGTCCAATAGAATTCTACACCAATTTTCTTTTTGAAAATTGTTCGCAAAAATCCTATATAATGTATCCTATAGCATAGTCTACAGATATTCTATAGGATTTTTTGCTAAGGGTGTTCAAGCAGTACTCTCATCTCAGCTAGGACCCTCGACCTTTCCCGCGGCCCTGGTATTTCTCCATCTGTACTCTCCTCGGTAGTCTGCCCGCGTCCATTCTTGCCAAGCGGCCTGTCCACATCATCTTGTTCTCACCAATAAACACCGCTAAACTGCGCTGCATCTCGATCTCTCCCCTCAGGCCATCTATTCTTCTGCCATCAACCGTATAGGTGGCGTAGAAACCTTAGCCACGCAGTGGTTTATGACTATTGCACGTGACACGGAACCACTGTCACGAAGAAAAAATTCAGTTTGTTTGGGAGAACAAATAACGGTGAACATCTTTCATGTTGAACTAATCGAAAGAAAAATTGCAGGATGTGACGAAACTGTTGCAACTGGTCGGCGAAAAGACAACATAATTTTTTTTGTTAAAACCGAATCGTACCTTTGCATGGATGGAGTGCGGAATTGCTTGACTGTCTTTTGACATAGGTATAATTGTATAATTTAACACAACGCCATGTGTATTCCCGGCGCACACATGGACAGTGTATGGACCATATGGGAGCATATATCAATAATTGTCAAATTATATTAACATAATTATAGCATTTCACATTAACCTTTGTTTGCAACACCACTAGAAATATAACTATGTGAGATTCGGGACCACGAACAGTCACAAACGGTTTTTTAATACGTTTCACTGAACACGTGTTGCTTTAATGACAATTAAAATCCATTTACATATTTATTATCTTATTTGAACTCAGTTTATTAAATTAGTTTTCACTTATCTTAATTTATATCAATCGATCATGACCTATTTTTAATTTTTTTGTCGCAGGTTTTTGTAGCCGGATATATGACGCGTAACAAATTTTTATTATATGTGGATAGACATAAAATACAACTTAAAGCTGGTATCAACGACAACATGCTGACACAGTTAGTACAAACGTGTCATTGAATGTTAATAAAATCATATAACACACTACTAAACTATTTTTGAGTCACTCTAAATGCAGCAAAAAGGGCACACGTGGCTCTGCAATATAGCATGGGGCTATTGGCACTTTCACAAGTTACCCGTTCTAACTACCACATACAATTATTTCGATTATTTTTGCATGGACGCAGAACAGCGAAATTTATGCAAATATGCTCCTCTCAAAATAAAAATGCTATCCTTTCAGAATCATAACGATCAAAGTAAATCTTCCATTGGTTTTAACAAGAACTTATAACAATTAAATTAAGCAAAACAGCAAATTGACAGTGACGTGTAATTTTTTTTCTTCACACGACACAGTTATTGTAAACGGTTTGTTTAACTGACTGCTATAAAGACGGTGGTTTAGCAACACTATCGCGACAAGGAGACTAAGAAAAAGTTCCTTGCCTCGATAGTGTTGGTAAACCACCGACTTTTGTAACTACGGTCTCTCAGTTCTAGAAACGACTAAGACTTTGGTAGCAAGAATCAATATGTATGTAATATTATATTATTATAAGAGAAACACGGGTTACGATTGTACTTCGACTACATATTGGCACTGATTCAGGTATTCGCTATAGTATTTACAATTCACAATAACACACGCACATGCACACGCAAACACACACGCACACATACTCACGTATAGGCCCTATCTATTCAGCTGTGGGGCATGATCCTTCAATTTGATATCCATCGTCCCTGGAAATAATTCGTCTAATTTGTGATGACATGAGTATTTTTTGAAGATTTATTGCAATGCAAAATCAACTTTATGTTCACATTTAAGACCAATTGACTACATTACATGATACTTATTAAATTATTAGTCGGCCGCAAATAGTCTTCAGTTCTTATTCTCTAAACAATTGGGTTTATTTTGTTTTAAATTTTATCAGGTACAACCTGTATTAATTTATATATATATTTTATAATAATTATTGTATGTACGTTAAAACACGTACTGTTTACAATAACAGGTAACTCTGTAGATGACAGACCGAACACTTACAGATGTGTACATCTTTTTCAAATTTACTACATACTTACCGAATAATAAAAGAACGAAAAATATGTTTTCAAACTTACGTTTTAAATGCACAGAATCATACGAATGGTAGATTATTAATTAAAAACAACTCCATCCGTTTGTTGGCTGTCTTCCTGGTATTAATTTAAATGTGCAAACAAGTTAAATCAAACATGTTTCATATAGGCCTTCAGGTGCACTGACTATTTTATGCACCACGCCTAAAACGTGTGCTATTCTTTCTGTGTCAAATGTTTAGTAAGATACAATCACACCAGAAGACCCGATAACCAGCAGACTACAGAGCAAATCACAAGTGGCTAAAAGCAGTGCCAAAGCGCCGGATTACTTAGTTTTATGACCGACCGTTCGAAACGGCCGGCTATTCATCGGTGATCATTATGCTAATCGAGACGTCCATATAAATTGATGACTTTGGTCTCACAACACGGTTTGGCATTTTACGAAAGTAATGATGACCGGAAGCGAGTACAGCCAGCGCATTGTTTGCTAACCTGGATTGGCGCCGACCCGTGAACGCAACTCCCTTAGGAAGCGGCACGTTCGAACTACCTCGAATTGCGTCGGCGACGTGGCGAACGCACGGTATTTGTTACTCGATCGTGCGGTGTCCGTGTAGCAGTCCGGGGGACCGTTTCACTAAGATAAAGGGCTCGTATGGAAAATTAATCATTAAACAGAATCCGTTGGTAAATTTAAGGTATTTTTCAAAATGCAATACGCCACCGACGTAACACAGAGGACACTATTTCCGTGAGATACCGACAAAAATGTCCCGCTGGTGCACCCTGGTGTTATCAGTTTTCAACATACAAGATCACTGTCTAAGAGCAAAACCTATTTTTAAGAGCAAAATCGGGCTTATAAACTCATAAGAATGTTTGTGAAACGGTCACAGAGCAGCCAAAAGCACGCGGGCAAATTTAATATTTTGTCAAATAGGCGCAGTCGTACGGTGCATCAGCAGACGACACTATCATTGTCTTGGTGCGCTAACGACGACGCGTTCCCCGTCGCGACACCTCGCGTCCGCCGCCGGCATCAGGAGATTTAATTGAATTGTCCACGCCCACCGCAATTCCAATATTTCCTCGGCGACGTTTGACAAGTGTGATTGAGTTAATCTGGGCGCATCACCCCCGAGGCAGAATGATGAACCGCGAACAATCGGCTACCGACCTATCAATTATGCCACTAAAGATGGCAAACACGATTTGCTTTTATCGCTAGTCTTGTTTAGCCGAATCTCATGCGAGCCGGGAAGTAGTTTGGCCCAAGATACCCGTATGATTGTTACCGTCAGATGGCATCACTTAATTTCGGTGATTGGTCTTGTATTTATGTGTACAATTAAACTATATTTAATGCTATACTATAAGTGCTTTAGATAATCCACTTACATTTATAATTGTTTACAGAAAATAAAAGCTACCCAAAATTAAAAGTGTACGGAAAAGTTGATTGTTATAGAATTTGAAACTAAGCGATATAATCGCTACTATTGTTTGCTATTCAGTGATATTGAATTATGTGATTGGTGCCAGTATATTTTATATATTATATATATTATAATTGATATATAGGTGTTGGTTGAAACGTTTTGCATAAACTAAAAAAGGTCTTATTTGACAATGTAACATGAGAGTCTGTTTCATTGATTTCCATGATACTCGTAGGCAATCGTTTTTGTCACGGTGGAAAGTGTAACATGTTCACAGGCAAAACAGTGGCGCCACATTGCGGAGTCTGGGTAACTGAGGCTATTTTATCACTGGTATTTGTTATCCGGACTTGTAGGAGCAATGCGGTCCGGGCAAGGTTAGTGTTTTGTGTAAAGAGATTAAACATCCTCGGGCACCAGAGGGCGTTGTTGATTACTCCACATTCTGTATTATTCCCACTGACCTCTATTTATAACTGGACAGCGGACGGCTTATCCTTTATCACTGGGCTGGTTAAGGGGAGCTGAAATAGATGTGGTTATCTTGACTGAGACAATTAATGACCAGTCCTACTTACTTAGTTAGACTTAGAAGCTCCCGCGTCGTCCGACGCATGAGGCAGTCAACGCTCTCCAGTTGGATCGGTCGGCAGTCAGCATTTTGACGTCCCTCCAGCTTCTGTTCACTCGCTGAAGATCTCGCTGGATGGTCTGATGCCAGTTCATTTTGGGCCGGCCTCTCCTCCTTCTTCCTTCTGGGGTCCACCATAACACCTGGTTGGCGAACATTGCGAGGGGAAGCCGTGAAACATGATCCTGCCAGTTCCTGCGCGGCTTGCAGATCGTACTGGACACTGGAGTTTGCTTTGACCGTTCGCTGACTTCCTCGTTAATAATGAAGTCGCTCCATTTGATGTCCAAGATCTTCGTAATGCATCTTGAGTCGAAGGCGTCATACTTCTTCTCCTGACTTGATTTTAGAAGCCGAATTTCGCAGTATAATGTGGACAAGACGTTGGAATTGTAGAAGCGCAGCTTTGTTGTGAGTGTGAACTTCTTCCTTGTTCAGATCTTGCTTAGCTGGTTGAAGGCTGCGGAGGCTTTACCTATTCTGCAGTTGATCTCATGGTTCATTGCACCCTGATTGTTGATGGAATTTCGCTAGTATGTAAAGTCTTCAACAATTTCAACTTTGTTCTGACCAATAAGAAGGTCAGAAGGTGTTTGATGTTCACCCGACAGCATGTTCTTTGTCTTCTTGCTGCTGATTGACAGACCTAGTCCTCCTGCGGCTTCACCAATGGCATCCACTATATCCTGGAGACCCTGGGTACTGTTGGACAACGTTGCAATATCATCAGCGAAGTCAAGATCAGTCAGTTTGCTTCCTCCACACTAGTCGATGCCCTGGTCTTTCGTCGCTTTCTTCGGGACCCTGTCAATAGCCACGGCGAAAAGAATTGGAGAGAGAATACAGCTTTGACGGACGCCGGTAACCACCTGGAACCAGTCGCTGAAACCGTCCTCTGTCCATATACAGCAGCGGGAATTGACATAGATGTGCTCAATTGCTCTGACTACCACTTCCGGGATTCCGTATATGCTGTCGAATGCGCTTCTCAATGGTGCGTCAGAGAGTGAAAATCAGCTCTGTGCAAGAGCGCTTTGGTCTGAAGCCCGCTTGCTCCTCGCTCAGCTCGCTGTCGACTACATATCTCACCCGGTTCAAGATCATCTGGCAGTAGACTTTACCAGGAATAAACAACCAGTCCTACTGCTGCATTCATACAATGTGGCTGTGTTTCTGGACGTCCTGTAAGGATATCCAGAGAAGATGCCACGTTGTAGTGCATTCGGGTGTTCAAATCGAGCATCTGGAAAAAAAGGACAAAGACGCTGGGATATCTTCATTCCTTACTAATGTTTTTATTTCTTTCCAGATACAATTAGGTGGTGATGGTGGTTGGAGTGAAGGGACTAGGCAGTGATGGTGTTGCTTTGTTATGTCACTAATGATTTGATTTACTTCCAGACACAATTGCTGCACACTTAACACATCAACACGCCATATTCTTACAAATTTTTTTGTAAAGTTTATAAAGTATTATTAATGTAGTCATGTTTCTTAGAAACATTCTTAAATGCTGTGTTACACCACCAGATATTTCAAACATTTAGTATTGTCTCATATCCTTGAATTAGGGATCCGGTATATTTCATTAACGACTGAGGTTTGACCATTAATGCTGCATTCAATAAATACAAATTCAAATTCCCCATACACGGAGATATTAGTGTCTTCACGGTGATTATACTGAATATTATCACGTACTTACACCGCGACACCACCTTTAGATTTAAATTTCCTATTCTTGTAAATACAATTATAATTATACAATTTAAAAAGATGCGCATTGTTGTCATTTAAAAACGTTTCACATAATAATATATAATCAATTTCAACATGTGCATCAGATAGCTGTGACAGTAATATTTTAAGTTGATCAAATGATGAAAGTTCTTGTATATTTAGATGGAGTACTTTGTGCTGAAAACAGGTATAGCAAAATTTAGCGGGAAGAATATGATGAACATCATAGTAATTACTATTTATATCAGCTAGATTAAAAGGATTTACTTCAACCTCTTCGTTTTCAAACAAGTGCCTTATGTCTAATTCAGTATAATTACTTAACATTTCATCCATTGCTTCTTGAGTGTAATTAGTTTACGAATCACACAATACACTGTTAAGTCATAATAGAACGAAGACGCTTTTGTGCTGAGGTTACGTAAGTACAAAATATGTTTCAACAGCCCCATTATACTCCAATACCAGGGCGCCAAAAACCTTACCATGCAATTGATGCTTGCACCCCACACTGAATACATACCAACATGTTAAAGAACAATAAATATACATTTTTTTATTACGTACCACACTGAATACACACCAACATGTTAAAGAACAATAAGTATAAGTTTTTAAATTACGTACCACACTGAATACATACCAATATGTTAAACAACAGTAAGTATAAGTTTTTAAATTACGGATCCCATTGAATACATACCAACATGTTAAAGAACAGTAAGTATACATTTTAAAATTACGTACCACACTGAATACATACCAACATGTTAAAGAACAGTAAGTATACATTTTAAAATTACGTACCACACTGAATGCATACCAACATGTTAAAGAACAGTAAGTATAAGTTTTTAAATTACGTACCACACTGAATACACACCAACGTGTTAAAGAACAATAAGTATAAGTTTTTAAATTACGTACCACACTGAATACATACCAATATGTTAAACAACAGTAAGTATAAGTTTTAAAATTACGGATCCCATTGAATACATACGAACATGTTAAAGAACAGTAAGTATACATTTTAAAATTACGTACCACACAGAATACATACCAATATGTTAAACAACAGTAATTATAAGTTTTTAAATTACGGATCAGATTGAATACATACCAACATGTTAAAGAACAGTAAGTATACATTTTAAAATTACGTACCACACTGAATGCATACCAACATGTTAAAGAACAGTAAGTATACATTTTAAAATTACGTACCACACTGAATACATACCAATATGTTAAACAACAGTAAGTATAAGTTTTTAAATTACGGATCACATTGAATACATACCAACATGTCAAAGAACAATTAATGTAAGTTTTTAAATTACGTACCACACTGAATACATACCAACATGTCAAAGAACAATAAGTATAAGTTTTAAATTACGTACCACATTGGGACATACCAACATGTTAAAGAACAATACATGAAAATACGTTTTTAAACTACTTACGCTAATATACAAGTCGTATGTAATGATGACATTTAAGTTCAACATAATTATATATATATAGTTATCTGTGTAGAAATCATTATCAACAACGAAAAAACAAATGAAAAGAAGATATTCATTAAATGAAATAACACCATGAATGGTGAACAGTTCATTAATGACTTTTCCTAAATAAACCCCTTATGCCCGGCTTTCCAATAAATGAAAAAAACAATTAAGAATATGAAAATAATGTGCCTGCTGGCTAATATGTCATCATACTTGTAAAACGAATAATTATAGTTTTCACTTTACGAATATTAAAGCAAGTATCACAATAACAAGAAAAGATGAACATGTTTTACATCGACGTCTGACATATCAGTCGTTGAATGGCGAGTCCGAGTCCGAGTCCGAGTCTTCAATCAGGACCACAGTCGCGTTACGCGAAGTCCAAGTCATTGGATGGCGAGTGTCACGGCAGGGGCGGTATCAACCCGCAGCTCGGTCGCGCTAACACGATTTCGCGAAATCCGAGTCTTTACCCAAGATAACAGTCGCGTTACGCGAAGTCCAAGTCATTCAACGTATGTATTTCTCTAATCAGTCCAGGGTTTGTTTTTTACGAGGACTCGTCCTACAAAAGTCCAGCAGTGTGAAATCAGTTTCTTACGTTTCTGTGTTCTTGCCTGGAACGCCAGTGCGGCCCGCTTCGCCGTTAGGCCTTCGTTTGTAAAAAGGTTTCTGAAGTCGAAGGTGCAGTACGTGGGCCACATCGTGAGTGCTGATGGCATTGAGCCTGTGCAGGACAAGGTTGAAGCTATCAGAAAGGCATCAGGCCAACCAATTTGACGGAGTTGCAGTGTTTCCTTGGTCTAGTCCAATATTACGCGAAGTTCATGGCCAACTTGTCCTTGATGATGCAGACTCTCTTCAGACTTCTTCAGGCAGGGGTCAAGTGCTCCTGGGATGAGGAATGTGAGGCAGCATTCACTCAGTGTAAAAGAGTACTGTCCAGTTACACCATCCTCACGCACTACGACCAGAGATAAGACCTGATATTGGCTACGGATGCGAGCCAATATGGTATTGGCGCAGTCATTAGCCACACAATGAAGGACAGAACAGAGAAGCCGATAGCATTCGCCTCGCGAACACTGAGCAAAGCCGAGAAAAATTATTTGCAGATCGAAATGGAGGCCTTGGCGATAATATACGGAGTGAAGAAGTTTCATCTCTACTTGTTTGGTTGCTTTTTCACACTGGTGGCGGATCATGGTCCACTGGTTCGCATCTTCGGAGAAAAGACTGGCGTACCTACAATGACGGCGGCTCGGATACTGGAACATCTTTATTCGACAGATAGTAGATGAGCAAATACGAAGCATATAACGACAATGTCAAAAAGAATACTTTTCTGTCGGGAGACTCTCACTAAGGCATTATGAATATGCTGCTGACGCGAGAGCCACCCACCCACTTGTAATTGTAACTAAAACATTTCTACTCCTCCCAACGTCGTATGCAGAACATATTTAATAAAAGTAAATGTCCTTAAGTTGGCCTATTTCAATCTACACTGGACTTGCGTTGTTGCTTTGCATAAAGGTGTATTATATTCAACAATACATCTGTAGTGTTATTGCCACCTTGAGATTTTAAATACAAGTTTCAAGAGACAGTGTTACTGAATGTCAAATGTTTCATACAAGTTCAAGTTAGGGAATAACAAAATAATGTTCTTCTTGAGGAAACTTTGTGTTTCTTTATATAAAAATAAATAATACACAAGTTACTATTGAGAGTATACATTCTTGAATCGTGTGAACTTTGTCTATTACCCCCAATATGAAGAAAAACCAAACATTACCCAGCTAAATGTAGATCTACACACCAAAAAATGTGTTCATCTTGGAACCAATGAGCATCCAGTTTTCACCAGGTCAGATATCCACAGCTAGATGAGCATGTCGAAACATCTTTAAATAATTTACTACGAAAACCTAACATTTCTTTACCATGCGCTTTTGACATTTTCATTATAACATACTGGCATCTAAAATATAAGGCAACAATGCTGTATTTTGAACATATATATCATTAAACCACATACGGTTCATCCAACTCTACAAAACTACAAAAGCAGGCATGGGACATGTGAAATGTTGCACATTCTAATAAAATACATCACTAGGTTTCTTTCTCCTAAAACTCTGTTTCTGTGTGGAAAAATATTTAATAAGTATTTGGTATATTTGGCATTTGCACTCAATAAATACTTTGTATCAGACCATCACTTCTGTTGGCATGATCTAGTAGTATGATTGCACATGACCAAGTTGGATTGGTGGAGCGACTGGCACGTTCTTGCGTTGAGCACGGCGAGTCCCCGCATACCCTGGGTATTTGGTTGATGGGGCAGTCTCCGCGGATGGTGTGTTCAACATTTTGGATTTTTCCGCAGTCCCAGCGGTCGCTCTGTGCTAGGCCCCAGCACAGCATGGAGGTGCCGAACCGTCTCGAGCTTACCCGTAGACGGTTGAGTCGTGTCCCGGCTCGCCGTGAGAAGTGCTACTGCGCTGGTCGATGGAGTGGGGAAGAACTGTTGTAGTGGTGTGGTGATGGATGCCCATGACTCAGCCCATCTTGCGCGTGTCCATTGTTTGAGACTCGTGTGGGATGGCGGCAGAGAAGAGTTGTCGGGCTTACTGAACGAGTGGGCTGGCTGATTCCAGCCGCCTCGAGCTTTTCTCTTGTTGTTGCAGCTTGTCTTCCCTCCTCAAGTTTTCTGTACGCTTCACTGAAAGCACGGTATCAAGCAGTGCGGACGTGGACCAGGGATTGTGTTGCAGACAATGATAGTTGTGAAATACCCATCAACTTTGCCAAGGAAATGAATACTTCTTAATAGTGCGCGATTCGCCCATGCACAGCGCATGTCCAAGCCAGTTCCAGCGGCGATGCAACAACAGTTTTCGTTATGGTCGTTTTCATACCCAGGTCGTTGTGCAGCACAGTTGTTGGATAAAACAGTCCGGCCATGCTATTTGACATGAGTATTTAAAACACGTGCGTCGACCGATAGTGCATTGCTTTGTAAATAGTATTTACATCATTCAAGGAAAACAAAATTGAAAAACTTCTCACCTAATAGGTTTTTTCGCTGCGCAAATTCGTAGTGATAATAATACACTTGACATCGATCCTTGCGTAACACAAATGTATTAATAACTTAGTCGTCTATAGTCTGATTAGTATTGAAATAGCGGACGGATCCTAAATATGGATAGCAGCAGCAGCAGCAGCAGCAGCAGTAATCCCTCTTTGCGAGATCATCGTTCAATGGTGTGCATTCGTAAATGGATTACGAGTCCAAGCTTTGCTCGGCACAAATTCTCACAGTATGAACATGTATAACCAGAATGTGCTGAGGGATGTCGGTGCGTTTTATATGGCTCCAATCTTCCTAGCCTCACGCTTTTGGCTACGTTTGTTAATATGTTGGCTTCGAATGTCTCTGGGCCGTTTCGAGCAATCGACCTCCATTTAGTAAGTGATAGAGCCTCTCAGATTCCCGGGTATATATATATATATACGTGTGCGTGCGTGCGTGCGTGCGTGCGTGTGTGTGTGTGTGTGTGTGTGTGTGTGTGTGTGTGTGTGTGTGTGTGTGTGTGTGTGTGTGTGTGTGTGTGTGCGTGTGTGTATCGGATGGGCATTCAGATGTAGAGGTGCGACGCCTAATACAAGCATTAGCGAATGCTTGGAGAAAGGTAGAGGGAGTCATGAAGAACAGAAAAACCTCGTAAAAGCTGAAAGGGAAAGTCCTGAGAGTATGTGTTGCACCGTAAGCTATGTGGTCTGGAGACAGTGGCGCTGGCAGAACAACAACAACAGAAGCTGCAAATTTGTGAGCATAGGTGTCGTAAATACAACGGTCAACCCTTCGGGCCGCCCGGCATCCTGCCCCCGTCGTGCCGCTCGCAGGCTGCGTTCACCATCAAACACTGGATGACTAGAGTAACTGGCCCAAATAAGCAAAAACTACACTACAATATAAGTGTTTTACTGTATATCTGATATGTTTTACTGTATGTCTGATATGCTTTTGAGAATTATGAAGCTGAATCATTCGTACGCTACAATTTCCAGATCAGTGGAGTCGATGGCTTTCTTGTTAAGATGGCATAACTGTTCAGGTGGAGCTGACCTTTGGTGGTTCGGAATTTTGACTTGATGCGGCCTAACTGTAAAACG